>CM063508.1:44821602-44831602 GCA_032207245.1 Pardosa pseudoannulata
ATAATCATTATAAAATAGTGAGCATTCTAAGAACAAAAGAAAGTAAATCATACTGTATAATTCATTTCCTCTGTTCCGTCTAAATAACGACTAACTGAGTTTATGGATTTTTATTATTACCATGTTATCAATAAAATTCGTTTAAGAGAAAAATTATGCATTGAATCAATAATAAAATCAACATTGTTTAACTATATATCTATAATTTTTAAGTAGCTTATGTTTATATAAAATACCTTTAAACTAAACTTCAAAATATATATCGCAGCATAAAATAAGATTAGAATTATCTTAGAGAACAAAAAGAAATTAAAAACCCATTGCTAAGGAAAACACCTCAAAATGTGGTCAAGCTTTGCTGTAAGCAAACTGTCAACTGGTCAAAAGACGGGGCAGGTGAAAAGAAGACCCCCGCTAGACATACCTCTCACCCCTATTTTTCTTAATCTCGGCCCATTCCGGCCAAGCCCGTCTGTAAGTGCTTCGGCCGGTATGGGCCGGGGTCGTCCCCAAGGAGTTAATGGAGAGGAACTGACTCTCTGATGAAAAACAAGCCCCAACCAGCTGATTCTGTTGGAATAAACAGCTCTCAAGATGTTATGTTGTCTGTATTGTGTACATATTTCATGGTTAGATAAGCTTCTTCATGTATCCTTTTCTTTTACTGAACCAAAAATTGACCGATGGATCTTTCTTTCTGGAATGAGTCACCTGTTTTCCTATGTCTTGTTAATTGCCCATGTCTCACTACCCTATAAAATGATAAGAGTCCTGTATAAATTTATTTCTGTATTAATGGAGAGGAACTGACTCTATGATCAAGCTAAAAGATTATACTTTTTCTTTTAACTAAATGTTCCCTCTTTTCTGTATTTCCTATTTTTATAGTATATTCTTTGTGTGGTGTGTCTAAAATAATTCAAAAATAGACGACGTGAAACAACTTCAAGAAAACATGGCGAAAAGTTTTTATACAGCTCCAAACACAAAGACTCCTATAAATTCCTTACCACTTGGGTTTTCCCCGTAAAATAATGAAAGAAGAAAATTAAAGAAGTCACTCCAATTACTTTTCTTTTTTTTTGGGGGGGGGGTAGTAAATGGTTGAGAGCTATTTAAGCGTCTCCGTAATGAGAAGGAGGGATAATTACTAAAATATACTTATAAAATTTTAAAAAAGTTTATAAAATTTAAAAACCCATAAGAATTTTTAAAAATTAAAACAAATTAAAATGATATAGAATTTCTAGCCGTACTTTGGTGCATTTTAAATCCACAAACTTTTTTCTTCGGCCGGGGTCGTCCCTAAGGAGTTAATACTTAAAAATATTTTTAATCTCTGTAGATATTATTTTGCTAATAAAGTGAATAGTTTTCTTAAGGGGAATATTTTTTATTTGAACGTTGAATTTTCATAGAAAATTGAATTTCTAAATTTAAATTTAGTTTTTATAACTTTAAAATTTAGAACTAATACCCGGATTTGTATTAAGGCATATTAGGAGTGTTTGGAAACATTTTGTAAGAATATATAACAAGTTTAGTCTCTAGAAGAATTTTTAAAAAATAAGAAAATGCACTAAAAAAATTATTTATAAACACATTGGATTTAATATAAAAATTTTTTTTTCAACTTTTCCTTATTTCTATTCGGGGCGAGTCGTTCTATTTCGGATCCCATTTCCTTCATGGTGTGGCGCCCATAAGACTGATGCGTCAGTGACGGATGCCACTTTTACCACGTCCTATTTACGGCCCTGGTTATATATTTTTCTAGTCAAATTTAGTAACATACCATGGTATGGAGGCTTGATTAAGGCTAGAAAGAGTAGATCCATGCATAACGCCTCAGATATTTTGGGGTTCAAAAACCCCAAGGAAGGTACTTTTTAATTTAAAAAAAACTTGGTTTTTAGGAGGTCCTAAAGACTCATTTTATTTTTGAATTAAAAAAAACAACTAATATTTGGGTTCAAAAAACCCCGAAAGAAGTTCTTTTTTTATTTTAAAAAATTGATTTTTTACTAGGTGAGTAAAACATTTGCTGCAAAGGAATGTAGAAAGGAATTTTTCTAAAAGTAAAATTTTACTTTTATTTATTATTCTCTTTTGTCAATCTTCTCTAAATTTTGAAAATGTTAAGGTTTTGTTTATTGATATTTACTGTTCGTTCTATAGGTTATTATGCATTTGACAATATTCTTTATAAAGCCCTTATTACATGTTAACATGTACAGTCTGACAAAAAAAAAAAAAAAACTTAACATATTAAATTGCTTTACTCCCCGACAAATGCTTTCCAAGAAATAATTAAAATTACAAAGTACAAAAAAAAAACAACTAATTTTTGGGTTTCAAAAAACAAAAAGAAGGGTTTTTTATTATAAAATTGAGTTTTTAGGAGGTGATTAAAACCTTTGCTGCAAAGAAATGCAGAAAGGGGTTTTTCTAAAAGTAAAATTTTACTTTTATTCATTAGTCTTTTTTGTGAATCTTTTCTAAATTTTGAGAATGTTATGGTCTTTTTCATTGAAATTTACTGTTCGTATTATAGACTATTATCCCATTGATAATATTCCTACTAAAGGCCTTATTATATGCCAAGATGTACAGTCTGCCAAAAATCTTACCAAACATATTGAATCACTTTACTTCCCGACAAATGTTTTGCAAAAAATAACTAAATTAGTAATAAATAGTTATAAAAAAGTTAGTAATAAAAAGTTATAAAAAGTTATGAAAAAAATAATGTTTTGTTAAAGTTATGTTTGGTATGTCCAAAAGTTATGTTTTGGGTTCCAAAAACCCCAAAGGAGGATTTTTTTTAATTTAAAAATATTGAGTGTTTAGGAGGTGATTAAAACTTTTGCTGAAAATTAAATTAGAAAGGTAATTTTCTAAAAGTAAAATTTTACTTTTATTTATTAGTCTGTCTTGTGAATATTCTCTAAATTTTGAGAATGTTAAGGTTTTCTTCATTGTTATTTACTGTTCGTTCTATTGGTTATTATTCATTTGATAATATTCCTTCTAAATGCCTTATTACATGCCAACATATACAGTCGGCCAAAAAAATTTACTGAACATATTGAATTGCTTTATTCCCCGACATATGTTTTGCAAGAAATAATTAAAGCTATAAAGTTATGAAAAAAACTAAGTTTTGGATTCCAAAAACACCAAAGAAGTTTTTTTTTATTTTAAAAAATTGAATGTTTAGCTGGCGATTAAAACTTTTGCTGCAAAGGAATGTAGAAAGGAATTTTTCTAAAAGTAAATTTTACTTTTATTCAATAGTTTTTTTTTGTGAATCTTTTCTAAATTTCGAGATTGTTTAGGTTTTCTTCATTGATATGTTTTATAGGTTATTATTCATTTGATAATATTCGTTCTAAAGGCCTTATTACATTTCAACATGTAGAGTCTGCCAAAAAAATTTACCGAACATATTAAATTGCTTTACTCCCAAACAAATGCTTTGCAAGAAATAATTAAAGTTATAAAGTTATATAAAAAACTAATTTTTAGGATCCAAAAACCCCAAAGGATGTTTTTAATTAAAAAAATGAGTTTTACGAGGTAATCAAAACTTTTGCTACAAAGAAATATAAAAAGGAATTTTTCTAAAAGTAAAATTTTACTTTTATTTATTAGTCTCTTTTGTGAATCCTCTCTAAATTTAGAGAATATTAAGATTTTCTTCATTGATATTTACTGTTTGTTTCATAGACCATTATTCATTTGATAATATTCCTTCTAAATGCCTTATTACTTCTCAACATGTACAGTCTGCCAAAAAACTTACCGAACATATTGAATCTCTTTAAAAAACTTAGTTTTTAGCAGGTCCTAAAGACTCAGTTTATTTTTAAATTAAAGAACTGAGTTTTGGGTTCCAAAACCCCAAAGATGGTTTTTTTTTAATTTAAAAAAATTAAGTGTTTAGGAGGTGATTAAAACCTTTTCTACAAAAGGAAGTAGAAAGGAATTTTTCTAAAAGTAAAATTTTACTTTTATTTTTTAGTCTTTTTTGTGAATCATCTCTAAATTTTGAGAATGTTAAGGTTTTCTTCATTGATATTTACTGTTCATTTTATAGGCTATTATTCATTTGATAAAATTCCTTCTAAATGCCTTATTACTTGTCAACATGTACAGTATGTCAAAAACTCTACCAAACATATTGAATATCTTTATTCCCCGACAAATGTTTTGAAATAAATAAATAAAGTGATGAAGTTATAAAAAAAACTAAGTTTTGGGTTCCAAAAACCCCAAAGAAGGATTTTTTTAATTTACAAAATTGAGTGTTTAGGAGGTGATTAAAATTTTGCTGCAGAGGAATGGAAAAAAGAATTTTTCTAAAAGTAAAATTTTACTTTTATTTATTAGTCTCTTTTGTGAATCTTCTATAAATTTTGAGAATGTTACGGTTTTGTTTATTGATATTTACTGTTCGTTTTATAGGTTATTATTCATTTGATAATATTCCTTCTAAAGGCCATAATATTCCTTCTATTAGATGTTTACATGTATAGTCTGCCAAAAAAAAACTTACCGAACATTGAATAGCTTTACTCCCCGACAAATGTTTTTCAAGAAGTAAGTAAAGTTATAAAGTTATAAAAAAAAACTAAGTTTTGAGTTCCAAAAACACCAAAGAAGTTTTTTTTATTTTAAAAAATTGAGTGTTTAGGAGGCGATTAAAATTTTTGCTGCAAAGGAATGTAGAAAGGAATTTTTTAAAAGTAAATTTTACTTTTATTCAATAGTCTTTTTTGTGAATCTATCCTAAATTTTGAGAATGTTAAGGTTTTCTTCATTGATATTTACTGTTTGTTTTATAGGCTATTATTCATTTGTTAATATTCCTTCTAAAGGCCTTATTACATTTCAACATGTAGAGTCTGCAAAAAAAACTTACCGAACATATTAAATCGCTTTATTCCCAGACAAATGCTTTGTAAGAAATAATTAAATTTATAAAGTTATATAAAAAAAACTAATTTTTGGGATCCCAAAGGATGTTTTTTAATTAAAAAAATGAGTTTTTACGAGATAATCAAAACTTTTGATACCAAGGAATATAGAAAGGAATTTTTCTACAAGTAAAATTTTACTCTCTTAATTAATCTCTTTTGTGAATCATCTATAAACTTTTAGAATGTTAAGGTTTTGTTTATTGATATTTACTGTTCGTTCTATAGGTTATTAATCATTTGATAATATTCCTTCTAAAGTCCTTATTACGTGTTAACATGTACAGTCTGACAAAAAGCTTACCGAACATATTGAATCTCTTGAAAAAAAAATACTTTTTTAGGAGGTCCTAAAGACTCAGTTTATTTTTAAATTAAAGAACTGAGTTTTGGGTTCCAAAAATTCCAAAGATGGTTGTTTAATTTAAAAAAATTGAGTGTTTAGGAGGTGATTAAAACCTTTTTTGCAAAAGGAAGTAGAAAGGAATTTTTCGAAAAGTAAAATTTTACTTTTATTCTTTATTTTTTTTGTGAATCTTTTCTAAATTTTGAGAATGCTATGGTTTTTTTCCTTGAAATTTACTGTTCGTTTTTAAAGCTATATCCCATTGATAATATTCCTACTAAAGGTCTTATTACATGCCAACCCTAACATATACAGTCTGCCAAAAAACTTACCGAACATGTTGAATCGCTTTACTCCGCGATAAATGCTTTACAAGAAATAATTAGAGTTATAAAGTATAAAAAAACTAATTTTTGGGTTCCAAAAACACCAAAGAAGGTTTTATTTTCAAATTTATTTTCAAAAATTTATTTTCAAAAATTGAGTATTTAGGAGGTGATTAAAACTTTCGCTGCAAAGGAATGTAGAAAGGAATTTTCTAAAAGTAAAATTTTACTTTTATTTATTAGTATCTTTTGTGAATCTTTTCTAAATTTTGAGAATGTTAAGGTTTTCTTCATTAATATTTACTGTTCGTTTTATATGTTATTATTCATTTGATAATATGATTAATGCTTTATTGCATGCCAACTTGTACAGACTTCAAAAAAGCTTACTGAGCATATTGAATCGCTTTACTCCCCGACAAATGTTTTGAAAAAAAAAATAATTAAAGTTACAAAAACTAGGATGTCAAAATAAATAAAAAAAATAAGATGGAATGACTGCTATAAAAGTTTCTCTTTGCACAGCAAACCCGGGCAAAATAAATAATAGCTGCTAATCAAGCGTCAGATGTTGAATTATATATAAATTGATAGGTGATATCGACTTTTTTATGTTCTTAAAAAGTACGAGTCATATATATATATATATAATATATATATATATATATATATATATATAATATATATATATATATATATTATATATATATATATATATATATTTGTGTGAGTGTATATGAAAAACCTGAATGCGATTGTGGTACATGTAATACAGCATTTCCCAACCTGTCGTAAGCGTACTACCAATGGTACTGGTTGGTGGTACTCAAAAAATTATCAATAAGGGCGGACATAAAAAGTATAGAAAAATTTAAGAAATAAATGTCAAAGAAAAGTTTTTCCCTATAATTAACAAAAATTATTTTAATTAATATTATACAAAAAATTTAAATTATTTTTTTTATAATTTTGCGTTTTCATTTAAATTATTTATTAGTAAAGGAAGTATGAAATAATAATAGTTTAATAAGAAACTTTGAACACACACACACACACACATATATATATATATATATATATATATATATATATATATATATATATATATATATATATATATATATATGCATGCAATAAGACGACCTCACGACGGATTGTTGCAGTCATGGCCCATAAAAATGACACCGTTTTAGTCAAAGACCTTTAATAGCAGAACGTTGGTGGATGGGTTTCCCCTTCATTATCTTCAGGACAAACGGAGAGAGCAGCTAACATAAAGTTCTATGTAAAAGGATAAGTAACACATGGGTCAACATTTGTGTGAAAACCTCAGTCAAAATTTGTGGGAAAATCTGTCTTCGATAGCTTACATCTCCTTTTTTTCTGGAATTTCCTAAATTGGCAGCTACGGCAGTATAAAGCTATAATTGGTTAGACCACTTTCATGATGGTGTGAGCTGTAGTCCCAGTGGTCAATTTAGGTTAGGAGAAATCAAAGTGATGCGGGGTTTTTTACCCTTGACTTAAGATTTGAAAACTCTTGAAAATTTTTTCGGGCCTTAATGAGGGCCTTTTTGGGGGTTTTATGCAAAATACCTACATTAGTTTTCTTATGTAGTTCAGTTTTCCTTACACACACACGCACACACACGCACACACACACACACACACACACACACACACACATATATACACATATATATATATGTGTGTGTGTGTGTGTTACAGTGAGTGAGTTTATAACTAGGCATGACGTTTAGGCGTGTTTCAATGTAATTTTTCTCATTCCATGATTTGAATACATGGTCACCCTATAAAATGTATGTAGCACTCTCTGTGTTTTATCTTCAACTTATTTTTAATTTCCGTGCGTTGATACTTTCTTGTATTAGTGTGGCAACATAGTTTTGTTGCATAGCATCAACCAGATAGATAATAAAATAAAAATTGTTATGATTATTTTCTTGAGTCGTGTCATCCAATTTTATTTATTTAAAAAGCTAAAGATTTATTAAAGATAAATGGTTGTCATAAATTTCCTTCTACATGTATAATGCAAATAAATAAAACACACAATAACAAATTTCACGAAATACAATCACTTTGACAAAGTGGTACAATTTAGCAGAATTTACAACCAAGTGGTACGTGAACCAAAAAATGTTGGTAAAAGCTGATCTAATGCATGGTTATCATTGGTATAGTTTTTCAACTTGATATGACCCGAAAATATGTAGTCTTTTGTATCTTATGTCCCAATCTTTTAAAATAAAGCTTGTATAGCGCAGAGATATTTAACATAATTTTAATGAGTCTGTCACCAAAGTATGCCAGAGATAATCAAAGAGTACCGTCATATCCTTTTTTCACACTTCACCATGCGTGATTTCAAGGAGCAGATGGCAAGTTCAAAAGAAAATAGAAAGGGGAAGTAATACCATCAGAATACACCGTTTTGCGTTTGCAAGCATTCTGATGATATTGCATTCATTTTCCGCCTACCCCGATGTTCGAGTGAATATGCATGATTCAGTCGAAAATCGGGTTTAATTCATCAGATTGTTGGAAGTGGGGTCTGAGTGGCAGGATGTAGAACCTTATTCAGCGATGAAGCTAAAGAGTCCATTAATGGCATCCTGCTGCGGGTGAAAATGAGGACTCCCTCCCACCCTGTCAATCGGATCAGTGGGGAAGGGGAAAGCTTTCTCTCCCACCCGATCACAAAACCGTTCGGCTAAAGATTGAGGGCTCGAAATCACCTGCCTCTTCCATTCTGACGCGTCACCTTCATCCGTGGATCATGCAATGTTAATGAGGAGGTGTTAACAACAGATTTCGAACTGTAATGAACCCGGAAGGGGCTCTGATCGGGTAAAGATCTGTCAGAAAGATTTTCCACAAGTTTTCATCCTTTACGAATGTAATTGATTTTCATAATATTTGGGATTCTGCAACCTTTTTTTTCAATGTAAATACCAATATCAGTATATAAATATAAATATCAGTATATAAATATATTGGAGTATCAATATATCAATATATTGGAGGACTGGAAATCAACTGCCTCTTTCATCCTGACTCGTTTCCTTCATCTGTGGATCATGCAATGTTAATCCTAAGGTAACAAGAGATTTCGAACAGTAATGAACCTGGAAGGGGCTCTACTATGTAAAGATCTTTCAGGAAGATTTTCCACAAGTTTTCATCTTCCACGAATGGTGGCATTCTAATTAATTTTCGTAATATTTGGGATTATGGAACCTTATTTTAAAATGTAAATATCAATATGTTATCTAAAGAAGAAATTTTGTAACACATAAGTTTGCTACTATTCCCTACGAGCAAAGTTCAGGCTTCCAATTATGATCATGTTTTGGAAATACTTAGGCAGTTATTTTGTCTTCTATGGCCGTCTATCCTAGATTTGCTGTGTATATATTTAAAAAACGATCCACAATCTTGTGCAATATGTTTCAGTAAACGTATAAAAGGCATAATAAAATTTATTTTAATTCAAAGACTGAAATAGGCAGGACATTTGATTAGAATGGGAGATGACTGAGCCGCTAAAGAAGCTTCACCGCTAAACCAACTGAAGCCCGAAAAAAAAGGAAGAATAAAGTAAAGGTGAGGGACTTGAAACAGATCTGAAAGACTTCAGAGCTAAAAACTGGAGAAGTCTGTCCAAGAAGAGGGCTGCCTGGAATTTGATTCTACAGAAGGCTGATGCATCACTGAAGAAAGGGAAGAAATGTGTAAAAGAATTTGGAACAAAAATATTGCAATTTAAAAAGTCGATAAAATTAAAAAAAAAACGAAATTTTAATTACAAATTAAAATTCGATTAAGTATTTAGTTTTACAAATTTTTATATTTAAAAATGTAATTTTATTCCAATGTTAAAATGTAATATTATAAACTTTAAAATTTCGGGAAGAGGGGAGAACTAATAGGTTGGAACGCTCTTTCACTCTGGCCAATTCCCTCACTCTGGCCTGGTGGTAATATTTCTAATTATGAAATAGATTGCAACTTTTTATAAAATGAAATAGATGGTGACTAACTCAAAAAATTAAAATTAAGGAGCTTTGCATAGTATATAGTTGTGGAACTACAGTATAGTTGGAAACAAATTTAACATCTATACACATTATCTCAGTTTTTAAAACAGGTCTAGCTGACAAGGACTGCTGAATCACAACAGCAATTCCACATTTCTTTTTTGTAAAAACTGAGCTGTAATTTACATTTCCGTCTGTTTTAACCAGCTCGAGAGCTTGCCAGAACACATGGCTCATTAAAAGAGATAGATTCACAGCTGAAATCATTTGCTATTTATCTTACCCCTT
>CM063508.1:44839102-44844102 GCA_032207245.1 Pardosa pseudoannulata
AAAAGCCTCCCACCAAAAGATGGTTTAAAAACATCTTGAATTTTTACTGATGTTTTATTTTTAAGATTATAAAATAAATAAAAGATACACTCCTTGCAGCCTAAGCATTCGGCAATATAATATAACGACTGCATGACGAAGCTAACCATACAAAAGGTGGCTGATAATCAAGCAAAAGCTTAACTTACAGCATAAGAGGGAAAGAGCTGCAATGCTGAATAATCACGTGCCTAAGAAGTACAAATAGCTGTTAAATTTGCGTACAGCCTCTGGTTAACAATCGCAGTAAATATATCCAAGATTAAAGTTAACATATTGGATGAATTGAATCGTATAATGTCATAAAAATGTCGTAGGGAAGAATTGTAAATTTTAGTTTTCCAACAGATTTTCTACTCTTTAAATCTGAGACACTGAAATTTCAAATGTTCTCTAGTTCCAAGACCAATATCCGAAAGTTTGTATGTTTTCCTTCCCTCTAGTTTTGTTCCCCCGTCAATCAAAAACAAATTGCACTAGATCTCTCGAAATATAGCGATCCTCTGCATTATTATTTTTAACACTATTTATTTCTTTGTTCGCTACACCCCTTTAAGTATGAGTGTTCCGAGGTATTGAATTAGACATGAAACCAGTATACATCTTTTATACGTTTGTCAGAAAGACTGATAATGAATTGTCATTTTAGGAGAAGAATACAATGTATGCTTTATATCTCAAATCGCAAAGAGTGGGAACAAAATGTTTCAAGTTAGACATCAACGAGCAGTTTATCGCCATGTTGTAAACACCAAGGGGAAGAGGGGATCGTTTTCCCTCAGGTGTTTACATCAGTAGAGTATCCTGTGCACCGCTATCAACGTGTCCCATAGACATCTCAGTAATCACGAAATTTTCTCGGATGTCTTTAGCTATTTTGGGATTCAGAGGTCTTGGCTATCGAGAGCTATTGTGTGACCTAAAGGGTTCAAAAATATTTTTTTTATATTTTTATTAAATTTATTTAAACATTAAATAATAATAATTATAATTATAATTCTACTGATGTACTTTCCCACGATGGTCAGCTCGTGCATACACAGATGTGGACTAAATTTCCAAGAAGAATATAGGTGCAGCTGTTGACTTCGAGTTTTAGTGGGGACCCCTGAGGAGAAGTTATGACTCACGGAGTGGCTCAAGTGTAACAGTCAAGCCCAGGCAGGTATCTAGTCGTGAGATATGGGGGCAAAGGCTAAGCAATATCAACTTTCACCAAAGGGGCTATTTCATGAGCCCACCTCCATAGCCGAAAGGGGTGCAGATGTGGGAAAATTTCATCAAAAAGGGATTGAGACAGAGTAAAAAAGGGGTGTTGATCCGAGGTGTAAAAGTGTGGAAAGAAAGTGGGAAAAGGACTCGATGTCGGGATTCAAGAGTTGCTGGACATCTAGATCCCGTGAGCAAGCCAGAGAGCCCGGACCAGCAATCGATTCCCAAACCCGCATGCGTATGATCGGCAAGCCAGCATAGACGTCCAGCAAAATAACGGCCGTACGCCTGCACCGAAGTCCAGCCTGTTGACAGCCCCAGCCTGCTCCCGTGTAATTACTGGAGGTAAACTTAATAATATTCATAATTATTACCTGGGTCTCATAATCTTTTGATAAGGAATACTATTTCAAGAATATTGATGAATAGCAAAACCAAATAATTGCAGGTCATGTTAAAAACTAATCAAGTGATGTATTAATTTGTAAACGCTGTACATAATAAATGTTTTAGTTTAAATATTTGGTATTTTCCTTTAATTCCATACAATATATTTTACTGTATTTCCCCTTTGAGAATGAACGCTGGTGTTTGGGTCGTAAGTACATTATAACAATAATTATAATTGTTATTTTTATTTTTATTATTTACTATAATTAAAAAAATATGTCACGATATAATTAAAAGCAGTATCTTAATGTCTCCTACATCTCAACAAAATTGATTCCGCGGATATCGAGATACTTCTATGTGGTGCCATGACACTATTTCATGTCTATGTCCAAAAATTAAGAACTTTATGTCCAGATATTAATCGCGAGAACAACGTAAAATGACTGAGACTCAAATAAAAAAAGCTACTTTAGAGGATGCCTTTGGACTACATAAGTTACAGAACCCCTGCGTTAATGAGTTAAGTATTTTAACCGGACGGGCGCTCACTTTGCCGTACATCAAAGTTGGACTATTAACTTTACATGAAATAACTATCATTTCATGATAATCTACAACCGCAAGGGATCTGAAGAATGGGTTGCACGAGAATTTTTTCGCTTTTCCAAACTCTAGTGAACGTTACTTATACGAGACTTCAGTGAGAGGCCATTTCACTTCGTACAATTTTTTTTTTCACTCTCCCGAAAGTTTCCGGTGTACCGACGACGTAAGTAATATCCCAGCGGATGTAAAAGCCATTAAGTTCGCGCAATAATTACTCCGGCTAAGCCATAATGCGTTTTTACCCTTCATTAGCGGAAGGAGAAATTAAATAATTTATGACGACATAGGTCAATGAGTCTTTAAAAATGCCCATTCAGTAGGAACAGGCATTATAAGGTACTAATTGTAAAAAAAAATTTTTTTTTTTTGGCATTTAGTAATAAAAGAAAACTTACCTGCGGATGTGAAAAATTTACGATTCTAAATGAACAACATCGATTTAAACTGGTATGCACTTTTTAATTTCTAATTTTACTGGTATTTTGTTTTTAAAACAGTAATATTATTGTTAAGCATGAAGTATTCATTATCTAGAAATCATATTCTAGACACGGAATATCATTGAATTCGTGCTATTATTGTGCAGAATTTATATTAATTACTAGTTTAAAAATATTTCTTTGCTTCTAGTATCAGTTTTCAGATTGGCTTGATACAGTCAAACTTGATTCACTCAAAATTTTAAATAATTCGAATTGTACAAATTTTCCTAGTATTTCCTAAACAATCACATGTTTAAGTTTCATAGTTAATTCGAAGAAAATTAGAAATATTTGGTAAATTCGAATTCAGAAAAGTCTCACATTTCGGAAATTATGTCTCTTAAATCCGTAGAATTTACGAATTTAATTTAACTCGTTCACTTTAATCTAATTTGTTTGTAGTGATGCTGATAAAATATACAATTAACTACAAAAATAAAAATAGATAAAATGAATAAATGAAAGTAATAAATAAATAATAAAATAAATGAAAATGTATATAAACTATAAAGTATGATAAAAAATGCATAGACACAAGTAAAAAGTACAGACAATACGGCTGTACTAATACCAGCTTCTTAAAAAAAAATAAAATGGTTGTTGGTCGGAATATTTACAAACGAATATTCAGAGGTACTAACGCCAGGTTTGGTTTAGTTAAGGGTACTACAGTCTACTGCTTTAGTCATGAGAATTAATAAGACCGATAAATACTGCTCAAAGCCGACTCCAAGCAGCTACGAATATCCATGTCAGCAGCGTGATATGAACACATGAACTCCGGTACCGAAGTACAGGGCCCTAATGAATATAATAAATAAATAATAAAATAAATGAAAAAGTATATAAAATATAAAGAATGATACAAAACGCATGGAAAGAAGTGAAAAGTGCAGACAATACTGAACTGCTGAATTAAGGCCAGTTTCATAAATAAAATGGTTGTTGGTCGGAAATAATTACATACGAATATTTAGAGGTACTAACGCCAGGTTTGGTTTAGTTAAGGGTACTACAGTCTACTGCTTTAGTCATGAGAATTAATAAGACCGATAAATACTGCTCAAAGCCGACTCCAAGCAGCTACGAATATCCATGTCAGCAGCGTGATATGAACACATGAACTCCGGTACCGAAGTACAGGGCCCTAATGAATATAATAAATAAATAATAAAATAAATGAAAAAGTATATAAAATATAAAGAATGATACAAAACGCATGGAAAGAAGTGAAAAGTGCAGACAATACTGAACTGCTGAATTAAGGCCAGTTTCATAAATAAAATGGTTGTTGGTCGGAAATAATTACATACGAATATTTAGAGGTACTGAAGTCAGGTTTGGTTTAGTTTGAGGCACTACAGTCTACTGCTTTAGTCATGAGAATTAATAAGACCGATAAATACTGCTCAAAGCCGACTCCAAGCAGCTACGAATATCCATGCCAGCAGCGTGATATGAACACATGAACTCCGGTACCGAAGTACAGGGCCCTAATGAATATAATAAATAATAAAAAAATTGAAAAGATATATAAACGATAAAGAAGAATTAAAAAATGCATGGACAAGGGAAAATGCAGACAATACTGAATGCTGTACTAATGCCAGTTTTAATAATATGGTTGTTGGTCGAAAATAATTACAAACAAATATTCAATTAGTTTTATTATTAAGATATCAGTTAATTTTAGTCATGAAAATTAATAAGCAGGGAAATAGCAAAGCCGACTCAAGCAGCTAGACCATGCCACAGCGTTTAATTATAAAAAAGTACAGATATGAATATAATAAATAATAATAAATAAATGAAAAGATATATAAACGATAAAGAATGATTAAAAATGCATGGAAACAGGGAAAATAGACAATACTGAACTGCTGTAATAATGCCAGCTTAAAAATAATATGGTTTTTTCAATAATTCAACAAATATTCAATACTAGCGCCAGGTTTTGTTTAGTTAATCTACAGTCTACTGCTTTAGTCATTAAATTAATAAGACAGGAAATACCGCTCAAAGCCGATCCAAGCAGCTACGAAAATTATGCCACATGATAATTATGAACTCCATAAAAGTACAGCGCCCTAATTTTTCTACCATATTTAACAGCATGACGCAGAACATGGATACAGTAATACTGTCACTTATGAATTTAATGAGTGACAGACCAAAACAGAAATTATTAATGAAGTACAGAATAAAGATATTTATTAATCTGGCGGAGAAAATGAGGAAGAACATGTACCAATTACATAGGAAGCCATA
>CM063508.1:44846602-44851602 GCA_032207245.1 Pardosa pseudoannulata
TCATTTTTTAAATATATATATAGATATGTATATATATATATATATATATATATATGTTTATATACATATATATAAATAATATATATATATATATATATATATATAATAAATATAAATATATATATATATATATATATAAATATATATATATATATATATATATATATATATATAAGGAAAATATATTTTCAAAATATATTTGTATTAATGGCATGTTAACTATATAATCTAAAAAGTTATAAGCTGATCACCTGTAACACCTGCAACTCGACACCCCGGCAAAACATTATGATTAAAATTTTCTGCCCTCGCTAAATCTTTCTTAATGCTTCTTTTAAATAAGTTTTTAAATATATTATACTATCCAAATTTTCTTTGGTGAGGATTGCTTGAATTTCATTACATTTGAGAGTTGCTTTTACTATGCCAGAGTAGCGCTGCTACGAGTTTATAATGATTCCTCAACATAACGTATCCGATTATTTATTAAACGAGTATTATCGGGCTTTTTTTTTTTATTACTGAACAATTTTTTCTAATCATTAGATATATTTTGATTAGGAATTAAATTATTATAAGATATTGTATTAGATAAGCGAGGATTTAGTTTTTTTTTTTTTTGTACTTTAAATATTCTGAGCATTTAATTTATTTAATAATTATTTTGATTAAAACATTTTGTTTGTTCATAAATAAAAATGGTTTTTAGAAATGTTTAAATTTAAGATGTAAATGCAGATATTTAATAATGAATATTTGAAAAATTTGCTAAAATTAATATGTTTTTGTAACATTTAAAAAAGTCCAGAGTGTTTTGACAGACAATATGAATGTACTTCCAGAATTATAATAATTATATAAGTTATAAAATATATCAAATTATTACTGGTTAACAAAAACAAATTTTATTTTGTTTTATTTTTTGTTTAAGACATAGTTCACTGAAACAAAATCTGTCAGTGGAATAGACCAATAATCAGCGTTTTGCATGGATGACATATAGTTTGTGACTGACTTTTTTTTGATCGATGGAACGCAAATTTTGAATCCTTTTTTTACTTCATAAATATTTTTTGCTTTTGAATTTTTGAAAGTAGTTTTGTTTTTTTTATAGTTATCACTATCGAAAAAATAAATTATATAATTTATATTAAAAATGTCATCTAATAAAGTTTCAATGTCTAATTAAAGATTTATTGAAAATCCATGTTTCTGCACATGACTGCAACCCCCCATGGAAATAGCCACATATATATATATATATATATATATATATATATATATATATATATATGTATATATATATATATACTTAAGAGCCAAAACATTATGACCACCCCTACATTTTGCAATGAACTCACCTGGTGATCAGTTGGAAGTAGTATTTAACTGCTGCTAGAGATTCTCAAGAATCATTCTTTCACTTACTTCTGTGTGTGATGGGAAAGGCTGCTGCGGATCTAAGCGATTTTGATAAAGGGCAGATTGTAATGGCTCGAAGGCTCGGAACAAGTATTTCCGAAACTGCAGGAATCGTGGGTTGTTCGTGATCTACAGTCGTTAGTACCTATGCAAAGTGGATGAACGACGGTTAAACCAGCAGTAGACCACATGGTGTTAGACGTCCACGGACTATAAAAGAGACAAGAATCAAATAATGTTTCTTTTCTATACATACTTCTTCACCAAATCTGTGACATCAACTTTTCAGTCTGGTTCTACCAACTATTATCGACGACTCAATTAAATTCAGTTGTGGTCTAGGCGCGAGGAGCTTTGCAGGAGCTTTACAACTAAGGTGCAACCATTTTACAAAACTCAATATGTCATCCTAAATTATGAGAAATAGAATATGTACTGAAATTAAAATTCCACTCTAATCATTTTGATACTCACTTAATTGGTTAAAATACATAAAAAAGCTTTAAAACTAAGAAATGCTGAAAATAAATTAATCATATATACATATATGCGTAAGAAAAAGTAAATTTTTTTACGCCCTTTGCAGGAGTTTTACATTTAAGGCGTAACCATATTACAATGCCCAATATGTCATCCTCAAGTATGAGAAATAAAAAATGTACCTGAATTCAGAATTTCATTTTAATCATTTTAATACTCACTTATTTGGTTAAAAAACATAAAAAAGCTTTAAAACTAAGAAAGGCTGAAAAAAAATTAATCGTATATACATATATGCGTAAGGTAAAAGTAAATTTTTCTTAAGCCCTTTGTAGGAGTTTTACAACTAAGGCGTAACCGTTTTACAAAACTCAATATGTCATCTTAAAGTATGAGAAATAGAATATGTACCTGAAATTAAAATTCCATTCTAATCATTTTAATACTCACTTATTTGGTTAAAATACATAATAAAGCTTTAAAACTAAGAAAGGCTGAAAAAAATTAATCGTATATACATATATGCGTAAGATAAAAGTAAATTTTTCTCAAGCCCTTTTTAGGAGTTTTACAACTAAGGCTTAACCGTTTTACAAAGATCAATATGTCATCCTAAAGTATGAGAAATGGAATATGTACCTGAATTCAAAATTCAAAATTCCATTTTAATAATTTTAATACCCACTTATTTTGTTAAAATACATAAAATGCTTTAAAACTAAGAAATGCTGAAAAAAATTAATCGCATATACATATATGCGCAAGAAAAAATAATTTTTTTACGCCCTTTGTAGGAGTTTTACAACTAAGGCGTAACCGTTTTACAAAGCTCAGTATGTCATCCTAAAGTATTAAAAATAGAATATGTATCCGAAATTAAAATTCCATTAAAATCATTTGAATACTCACATATTTGGTTACAATACATAAAAAAGCTTTAAAACTAAAAAATGCTGAAAATATTAATCATATATACATATATGGGTAAGAAAATGGTAAATCAAAACCTGCAAATGAATGTAGAGATTTTGTATAAAATCCCAAAGACTGTCCCTTAAGGCAATCTGATATAAAAGAAATACTGAAATAAATTAATTGCCATAAACCCTTCTTACGGTCCAAGAAAATTCTCAGGGGTTTTGAAATCTACGATCTAAAACTAATTAACAAAACTAGAGAACTATAAACTAGTGGACAATCTAATGTAGTGGGCGATCTACAGAAAATTCTCAGGGGTTTCCAAATCTACGATCTAGGACAAACTAGTGAATAAAAATTAGTGAACTATAAACTAGTGGGCAAACAAGTGTAGGAGGTGATCTACAGAAAATTCTCAGGGGTTTTCAAGTCTATGATCTAAGGCAAACTAGTGAATAAAAATTAGTGAACTATAAACTAGTGGGCCCAAGACTGTAGTGGGAGATCTAGTGAAAATTCTCAGGTGTTTTCAAATCTACGATCTAGAATAAACTAATGAATAAAAATTAGTGAACTATAAACTAGTGGGTAAACTAGTGTAGTCAGTGATCTAGTGATTCTCAGAGGTTTTCAAATCTATGATGTAAGACAAACTTGTGAATAAAAATTAGTGAACTATAAACTAGTGGGAGATCTAGTGATTCTCAGAGGTTTTCAAATCTATGATGTAAGACAAACTTGTGAATAAAAATTAGTGAACTATAAACTAGTGGGAGATCTAGTGAAAATTCTCAGGGGTTTTCAAATCTACGGTCTTCAAACACCCTCCGTGTCTCATTTATTTTATTCTTTTAACCCTTACTCTTAACTGACCACTAGGTCTATAATTCAGGCCCGCACAAGAGGTCTAATCAATTAAAACTTTATTGTGCCCTAGTGGGCAATTTAGGAAATTCTGAACAAAAAGGGCAAATGTTTGTTGCCGGAGACATATTTTTCAGAGGTTTTCTCATATTCTTAAACTGTCTTGGAGATCACAAAATGAAGGGAATGATGAGGGAACCCATCCAACCGATAGTGCGGGAATAAATATCCTTTGTCACTGAAACAGTCTCTTGCTGTATCACACCAACTGCCATGACTGCATCCCCCCTGACTTAAAATTTAATCTTTTTTCCCCTTTGAAATTCAATTCATGAATTACTTTGTTAACTTTAATATTTATATTTAACAAACTATTTGACAAGTATTTAACAAAGATAAACACACGTACTTGCTATATTGTTTTTCTCAAATAGCTTTTCAGTCTTCATGACGCTGGGTTTTTGGGGTTGGGAGACAAGACTACCAACTGTCTCCTTAGGTGCTTGTCTGATGGTAGGTGCAGAAGATGTGTCACTGCAAAGCTAATTGTTAAAGTTAATTGAAAAAATCTTTTAAGCTTCTTTTATTGCTTTAATTAGGATCCTCATATGAGCTGTGACGACTTCACTGTTCTCGAGTGAAGAGGTAGCTTGAAGAAGGATCACAGTCACGATAAAATCGGAAATCACTTTTATTTCTTGAGTAAATACGGCTATATACAAGGGAATTCTAATCTCCCCAAACAAGTCGAAATGCAAAGGATTGTTGCCTTCATTCCATCCCCACGACGGTCACAGTCGAAAGAAAAGAGATTAAATAATCTCGCACAACTGGGGAAGCTTTTCCAGGGTGCAATGCAAACCCAATTTATCCCCCGTTCGGTATCAGAGACTTTGCTGCTCCCTATATGAGCGGACTTTACGAATCTCCCGAACTTAATCACTAGGAAGCTGGTTCCGGTTAAAAGACGCGAAAGCCTACACGAGGTCAAAGTACTTACGTAAAAAAATGTCGAAAAAGCCCCGAGTCCCGAAGTAGAAGAATTTGATTGGAGTACCTGGGTCCAAGACCGAATCTCCAATTTGATTGGGTGAGACATTCATGAGGACATTTATCATAAGCTGGGGTTCCCTTACATGTTGGAAAGTATTATTAATAAAATTGCATTTACAGTTACATAAAAAGAGAAAATTTAAGGCCCTTGATAGCAAATAAAATCATAAGATGGGAAAAAATTTAAAGATAGGACAATTTAAATTAAGCTTTTTTTTAAATTTTTGTCAGAACCGTGCTCCCGAGGAGAACGATGATGCAAT
>CM063508.1:44861602-44866602 GCA_032207245.1 Pardosa pseudoannulata
GGGGCCTCACCCACAATTTCATTATTGGATCACTTAGCGATGACCTCACCTTCGAACAACTGGATTGGTCCGGGTTAAACAATCATCGGCCGTAAACCCAGGGGTCACTGGAATTCTTAGCGGCTACATCTGAGTCGCGGCTAATCCTTTGTCGTTCCAGCGATCATATTTTTGGCTGTCAGTGAAGGTGCCGTGTTGTCTGGCATATTGTTCCTCTACTATAGGGAACAACAGTGTAGACATCGTGGTGCCGGGGAAAACAATCCTTTTGTATCCACACAAGCGAAGTCCACCTCTTAAAGCAAAGTTCTTTGATGTCGACACACCACTAAATCACGCCGTTACACCATTAATACTATTGTGGTTATCAACAGTACACAAGATGCAAGGTAGCACAGTAGATTAAGCAGTAATATATATAGGACAAAAACTCTTCGCAGCAGGTCAAGCATACGTCGGCTTGAGTCGCATGAAATCATTAGATGGACTATTAATTCTCACTGGAAACTCACTGGAAAGGTTCCCTGCAATAACGAAGAATTACAAGAGATGGATAGAATGAAAAATTATAGACCACCACCAGCTTCATAAATTAAAAACGAAAAAAATAGTAAGCGAATAAATAGTAACAAACAAAAATAATAGTTCAACACCATGTATAGAAAGAAAAAGTCTTTGAATTGTTGATTTAGATATAATTTTTGACGATTTCTATGTTGTATCTAGATTATGGATCAGAGAAAGTTAAAAAAATTGAAGGACTAAAAAACAATTCTCTCCTTAAAATTATTACTTCAACAAAATAACAAAAGTTCGTGTTATTAGCATTGAGAGATTTCTTTTAAAATTAGCATAGTCTTTTAATTGTTGATTAAGATATAATTTTTGACGATTTCTATGTTGTATCTGGATTTTGGATCCGAGAAAGTTAAAAATATTGAAGGACTAAAGAACAAGTCTCTCCTTAAAATTATTACCTCAACAAAATTGCAAAAGTTCGTATTATTAGCATTGAGAGATTTCTTTTAAAATCAGCGTAGACTTTTAATTGTTAAGATATAATTATGGACAACTTTTATATTGTATCAAATTTGGATACGAGAAAGTTAAAAACACTGAAGGACTAAAGAACAAGTCTCTCCTTAAAATTATTACCTCAACAAAATTACAAAAGTTCGTATTATTAGCACTAAGAGATTTCTTTTCAGATTAACGTAGACTTTTAATCGTTAAGATATAATTATGGACGACTTTTATATTGTATCATATTTTGGATACGAGAAAATTAAAAACATTGAAGGACTGAAGAACTATTCTCTCCTTAAAATTATTACTTCAACAAAATAACAAGAGTTCGTATTATTAGCGTTGAGAAATTTATTTTCAAATTAGCATAGTCTTTTAATTGTTGATTAAGATATAATTTTTTGACGATTTCTACGTTGTATCATATTTTGGATGCGAGAAAATTAAAAACATTGAAGGACTGAAGAACTATTCTGTCCTTAAAATTATTACTTCAACAAAATAACAAGAGTTCGTATTATTAGCGTTGAGAGACTTATTTTCAAATTAGCATAGTCTTTTAATTGTTGATTAAGATATAATTTTTTGACGATTTCTACGTTGTATCATATTTTGGATACGAGAAAGTTAAAAACATTGAAGGACTGAAGAACTGAACTATTCTCTCCTTAAAATTATTACTTCAACAAAATAACAAGAGTTCGTATTATTAGCGTTGAGAGATTTATTTTCAAATTAGCATAGTCTTTTAATTGTTGATTAAGATATAATTTTTTGACGATTTCTACGTTGTATCATATTCTGGATACGAGAAAATTAAAAACATTGAAGGACTGAAGAAGACTTAGCACGTTTCGATAATTATGATTAATGTTGACAAGGAGAAAATAAGAAATCCAATTGAAGGTCGTTGCTCCCAGTCTTGCTGCGGTATGTCTCTAATGTGTTCATTAAGGATTCAAATCAATCATTGTGAAAACAAAAACAGAAATATCTGTTTTCACGTTCAAAAGAAGGTGTTCGATAACGTTAAATCCTGTTTCTCACATTCCTTCTCTGTTTCAGGTATAAACAAATAGATCTCTGGTAATTAATTTTAAATAATTCATACAAGATTAACCAGATATGTGGTCGCCAAGCGGAGAAATCTTTTGTGCAATCAAAGCGTTTTCAAATCCTACTTATAAGTTACCAACAGAAACCAGAAAAAAATAAGATCTTTTTATTCAAATCTTACATTTGTTGACTATAAACTTGCTTTTATAGTAAACATGAAATCAATTTTATTAAAACGGTATACAATAAAAGAAATTTAATTATACTTATGAAAAAAAAGTAAAGCTTTGTTAGTAATAAATTAGAAAATTAAGAAGAGATTTTTCATCTCAAAGATGCAGTCTTTTGGTCATCAGCAAGTTTTTCAATTGCTGAGAGAAAAGGTAGAGAATAGGTATAGGTAGAATATTCTAATAGATGCCATTCTAATCGATGGCATCTATTAGAATTCAACTGTTCAAATGTTGTTGTCTTATGCCACTTGGTCAAAGCACGATTGAGCTACTCGTATTAAGGCAAAGTGGTGAGGATTTCGTTTTAATGAGTTCCTCAAGGGTAAAAGTACGACTTATGCTCAAATGGGTCCTCGTAATTTAGAAGCAGGAATCAAGCACAAAACCCATAGGCTTACCCTGCCACCCCCAGAGGTATTGATTGAGAACTTAGAGGACATTGTGACTATTTTACGTGCCCAGTCACTTTTAACGAACACGGCAAATCTTAAGCCGGCTGGGGCTCTGAACCCACAGCCCTCCAGTTACGAGAGCATTGCCTTTGCCAACTAAGCTACCACGGTTCACTGTCCAAATTTTCAACAATTAACCTATTCCTTAGCTTTGTATAAATATAAATTTCATACTGGAAAAAGAACTCTCACATAGATACATAGAGCTGGATTTTGCCTTCAGTTTTAGACGAACTTGTACCAAAGCTGATTATTTTTCTTAAGGTTGATTGGTTTGGAGCCTTGCATTCAATTTATTTTGATACACGATAGGTAATGAGACTGGTAGCTACTGCTTAAGGCTGATTCCAAACGACTACTAGCATCCACGCTAGCAGTGTAATTCGAACCTACGAACTTTCGTATCAAAGAGCAGAACCCACTCGTACCGACTTTGGCATGTGCTTAGAAAAATGGACAGTTTTTGGAAACAACGGATTTCGAGCTTTTTCTGTCGACGATTATTTTCAGAATTTTCGAGCTGTATTTTTGGGACTTTCACAGAAATTGCTCTATACATTTAGCTAATACATTATGCATATTATATTTTGATTGCATTCGCGCATGCGCAGTGAAACATTATTTAGTAAACGTGCTCATCGTTCATCCAATTCTTATTTTTTAATTCCGATTGTAGGGTATTGTATACAATGTCTTATTATTTGCCGCGTCACCGGTGACCCCCATATCAGTCAACGCTTTAAATTACATGTCAGTTTTTATACAATTTTCTTGAATAAAAAATATGCATTTTTATTTCTGTCTTATTAAAAATTATTCAATTTTAAAGAAGTTAAAAGAGTTCATTATTACATCCTTTTCCTTTTATACCTCCTTGTCCAGGTATAATTTCTTACCATGTTTCATCTTATTTGGAGGATTAAAGAAATATTGCTCCAGTGCCAACATATTGATTAAAAACTACACGAAAGTGTTTTATTCATTTATTTATTTATTTATTTTTGAAGAAGAAGTAGTAGATCCGTCCCGAATATTTTAATAATTGGTCGAGATCATCTGTTTAATTTATCGGAAAAATGATCTGAAAAATTTATCACTATCCATATTTACTATAATTATGTACTTTTATTATTTGCCGCTTCACCATTGACCCCCATGTCACTCAACGCGTTAAATTACATGACAGTTTTTATACAATTTTCTTGAATAAAAAGTCATTATTCAAGTATATATGTCAAGCATATATGTCAAGTATTATGTCAGTAATAAAAATGTCAGTAATGCATTTTTATTATTGACAATTATGCGATTTTTAAGAAGTTAAAAAAGTTCATTATTACATCATTTTATACCTCCTTGTCCAGTGTTTTTTGAAGAAGTAGATCCATCCCGAATATTTTAATAATCTGCTGAGATCATCTGTTTAATTTAAAAATGATCTGAAAAATTTATCAGTATCCATATTTACTATAATTATGTACTTTTATTATTTGCCGCGTCACCGGTGACCCAACCCCATGTCAGTCAACATGTTAAACTACATGCCAGTTTTTATACAATTTTCTTGAATAAAAAATATGCATTTTTATTACTGAAAATTATTCAATTTTTAAGAAGTTAAAAAGGTTGATCATTACATTATTTTATGCTTTCGTGTCCAGGTATAATTTCTTAGTATGTTTCATCTTACTTGGAGAATAAAAAAAAATATTGCTCCAGTGGCAACATTCTAAATAAAAACTACACGAGAGTGTGTTTTGAAGAAGTAGATCCGTCCCGAATATTTTAATAATCGGCCGAGATCATCTGTTTAATTTATCTGAAAAATTTATCAGTATCCATATTTACTATAATTATGTACTTTTATTATTTGCCGCGTCACCGGTGACCCCCATATTAGTCAAAGCATAAAACTATATGTCAGTTTTTATACAATTTTCTTGAATAAAAAATATGCATTTTTATTGCCTGTCTTATTAAAAATTAATCAATTTTTAAGAAGTTATAAGAGTTCATTATTACATCCTTTTATACCTCCTTGTCCAGGTATAATTTCTTACCATGTTTCATCTTATTTGGAGGATAAAAAAAATATTGCTCCAGTGCCAACATATTGAGTAAAAACTACAAGAGAGTATTTTTTGAAGAAGTAGATCCGTCCAGAATATTTTAATAATCGGCCGAGATCATCTGTTTAATTTATCTGAAAAATGATCTGAAAAATTTATCAGTA
>CM063508.1:44869102-44889102 GCA_032207245.1 Pardosa pseudoannulata
GGGATCGAGAACTGTTTTGAAAGCTATGGTTTCTTCAGTGCAAATGACAATGAAGCGAAAAATGACAATTGGGATCTCTTTGAAGCCATGAGTGATATGGACTGGGAAAAAGATTTCATGTGCATCGATGACAACATTGCAACGTCAGAACTCTTGTCTGATGAAGCAGTAGTGAATGCAGTGTCGGAGAGCCCGCAGGAGATGAGGACGAAGATGAAGCTGAAATCCTTCTTCCCTCCAACAAGCGAGCAAGCACGTGATGCTGTTCACATCTTACAACAATAACTGGAGACCACCGAAGGTACAGACAACCCTCTATTTAACTGTGTTCAAAAATTAGGTGACTTTGTGAATGCCAACAACCTTATAAAATGCAAACAACCAAAAATAACTGCTTTTTTAAAATGTGATTTACATGGTATGTATACTAATTAATATGCAATGAGGCCAAATTTTGTGAGTTTTAATAAACCTTTTCACCCCATTCTTCTCTTGTTGTTTCCATAGACTATTAAAAAATTGAAATGCTTACAACTATAGTATTATGGCACATATCAAACCATTTAAACCATGTCGACCCATCTTAAGTGCCAGTAGAGAGGAATGGGAGGTAATTTCGATAACTCGAACTTCAGATAAGTCGAATATTTTGGAGGGTTCCTGGGACTTCGAGTTATCGAAGTTTGACTGTATATATATAATATCTTATAATAATGTCCACATAATTTTAAAATACTGTAGAATTGAAATTAGTAGATGAATGCAGACGTTCACTTGCAAAAACATCTTTTATTTAGAAAACCAGATAACTCACAAATCCCTATAGGGAAAAAGAACACAAAACACAGAAAATATTTTATGATATATTACATCGCGATCTCAAAGGAAAAGCCATGAATCTGTGAGTTAGACCTTTTATTAACTTTTGGAACGGGAGTGGCTCCAGGAATGATGTCATTCCGGTAACCAATCACTTCACTTTAATTAGTTCTAGTTTATTCTAGAAGATATAGTACGTCACAATGCGCGGGAAAAATGAATCAACGGGGCACGTTTCTGAATTCAGAGTGCCAGGAAATGAGTGTAAGACGCCATTATAATAAAAAATGTGTTTTAGAATTTGTTAATAGATAATCTAGATTTTCAATCGAAAACAGAAAACATTTAAGTTAGAATTTTACTTTAATAGAATTTTATTACCACATATATATGTAACTCTATGCATATATATATATATATATAAATATATATATATATATATATATATATATATATATATATATATATATATATACAATACACATATATATATATATATATATATATATATATATATTACATATTATATATATATATATAATATATATATATATATTGTCACTAAATTCAAAAGATGGTTCGGGGATTGAACGGACTTTAAAGACTACAGAAATAAAACAATCATTTATTAGCATTCAGTTGGAAAATATAACACACCGTATACTCTGTTAACCGAGAGATCCACTTAACGACTCGACTCTGCTTCAGGATCTTCATGATGGTAGGTCAACTGGATTGCCTGGGCCGAGCCCTTTAATCCAGCTCGACTCTGCTTGGGACACACCCTGCCTTATATATACACACTTGGCAACATTTAGCGATATTTTGGTGACGAACTTGGCGACAAAAAAAATAGTTTGCCAATACTGTCGCCAACAAGCCGGTATCTCGCCAACAAATTGTCGAGATAGAGTTCCATGCTAAATTTACGGTTCACTAAACAAATTCAACAATATATAAAATATAAATATATAATATATATATATATAATATAAATATATATATATATTGTTACGAATTACAACTATATATGAGGCGACCTGAAAGACGTTGTACTATTTTAACGCTAAATTATCCAAAAATTGTAAAATTTATTTAAATGAACTATAAATTGGACGGTTTTAATATAAAAGTAAGGAAAAAAGTACTTTAAAATTACTTGACACCACTATGCTTGCAGTCACCACAACTCAACTTATCAATTCCGCGTGGGCTTATCTAGAACAAACGGAATAATTAACTTAATTAGATTAAATTAAAGTTTCAATTTCCATACCACCTGTACAGGGATTCGATCCTGGGACTTCTTGTATTAAAGCCCGTTTCGCCAACCACTGCTTCACAGAAGGATTTCAAGCGGCATTATAACAATCTCAATAAGCACGCAATTCTGAATTTTTAGTGAAAAAACATGTTCTATCGGATCAAATTGTGAATTTAAACCATTCTTTAATCAACTTAATTACATACACAAAATTTCATTAAAATCAGTCCAGCCGCTTAGGAGGAGTTCTATTATAAACACACGGACGGAAGAATTTTATAGATAAAGATATATACGTAACACGGCGAAAAATATTCCACAGGTCACAAAAGATTATAGCCCCTGTTGTTTTTACTTACTGGGCCAACTGGTCAAGGAGATGTCTAAGCAGCTAGACTATTGAAAATATATGCAGTAAATTATATGCACATTGAAAAGAACGGCAGACAAGTATGAGTCGAACTTTAATTTTATTTTAGTTAAGAGTACGACATGGGTTTCATACCCTAATAAAGTTCCCCCCCCCCCATTACAGAAACTGACATTCCGAAATATGCCATTCGTTTGATCATCGTTATATCAGCTTTGATCAACATATTTCACCGTTTGATCAATTAATTAAAAAGAGATATTTTAAAAAAACTGTAGAGGGGGGGGGGCTAACTTTATGGATTTTTAAAAATTATCGTGTAAACATGAACGATACATCATTCGAAAGAGCAGCGTTAGATCAGATTTGATGAACCATTTTTGCCTTTTGATCAACACCGTAAGTGCCCCAAAATTGCCCCAAAAGGTGCCCCAAAACCATAAAGTTAGCCCCCTCCCTATAGTTTTTTTTAAATATCTTTTTTTAATTAATTGATCAAACGGTGAAATATATTGATCAAATCTGATTTAACGATGATCAACGTAATGGCATATTTCGGAATACCAGTTTCCGTCAATGGGGGGGGGGCTAACTTTAATAGGGTGTGTTTCACAGTCAAAGGCAGAAGACAATTATCGGAACACGTTCTGGAACAGGGTTGGCCTCCAGAGCGAGACGAGGACCACATCTTTCCCAGAGAAAGTCGCTTAGTTGGCGTTATTAACAAGGAAAGGGAGCTTTCAGAAACTATCCTTCTGTTTAAGGATTTTTATGAGTACTGCTGATGAGGCACAACATTAATAAACCCTTCTTTTTGAGTTCTTTGGTTTGATTTTTCCCCTTCCTTTGCTGGCCGCATGTATCCCGTAATATTCCGTTGCAAGCCCCTAATCTAGATTTCCCTTTATCAGCAAATTATAAAACAGACTGATGCAATTACTTTTCACACAACATAGCAGACTTTTCAGAAATAAACTCATGTTAGGAAAAATTATTCAGAATATCAAACACAAAGCAATAACTTCCTAAATTTAATCTACTACATCAAACGACGATCCTGTCAAATGTTTATTCTTAATTAGAACGTGAAACTAAATGAAAAAAAATTTTTTATAATGTTCCAGAGATTCAAATTTATGGGGCTGCGAAAATTTTTGTTTTGCAACTCCTCCCTTAATTTTTCTCCATTCATCTGCAATTGAAAGAAATGAAATGAAATAATTTCAGAGAAACAGCATGATTGCAAAAAAATAAAATGTTTAATTCATTTATCAGTAAAGGGATTAGTTTCTTTTCACAGAGCGCAACATGCGCAGTAATGAATTCTCGTTTCTACTGCAGATAAACGCTCTTAACTCAATTCCTTACTAATTAGATGAATGGCTTTTGTAACGTGACCAGCGAGCTAGTGAAATAAAAACGATAAAGGAATGAAAAGAAAAGCAGCTGGCATATGGCAACGAGAAAGTTGCATTAGCACGCGTTAACACCGATGGAGTTGGAGGTCATTGAATCTTGGAAGTTCTGAGAAAAGAGAACTGAATGCATCCTTAATGAATTAAATTATTTAAATATATTTCCATTTTCATGCCTATGCACTTTTGAAACACATGGCATTGGGCTAATAGAATTTATGTCTTTCGAAATTTTCTTTTATTTTCCTTACAAATGCTTCTATTACTTTGCACTGTTTATTTGTTTGGCATTAATATTTCCGCCAATTTTTCCCCCACTTCCTGTTATCCTAGCATCTTGAAATTTTGCATACAAGTTTATCATCGATAACAGTTCATGCATCAGTTATAAAAAGGACATTTTTATAGATAAATTAATTGCTAATATCTAAAATTTATAAAAATGCATCGTTTAAAATGGTGGCTCTATCTGTTGGGAATTTTTAACAACAATATGTTACAATTTTCGTTAGTGCCATTCAACTATATTTTTTTAAAAAAGACCAAAAATGTAGCTAAAAAACTATATATATATATATACACATACATATATATATGTATATATATACATATATATACATATATATACATATATATACGCATATATATGTATATATATATATATATATATATATATATATATATATATATACTGCATATATATATATATATATATATACATATATATATATATATATAATATATATATACATATATATATATATATATATGCATTAATATATGTGTGTATGTGTATCTTATATATATATATATATATATATACATATATATAAATACATATATATATATATACATTATATATAACATATGTATGTGTATATATATAATAAATATATAATATATATATATATATATATATATTATATATATATATATAGATATATATATATATACATATATATACATATATATATATACATAAATATATATATATATATATACATATATATATATCTATCTATATATATAGTATATATACATATATATACACGTATATATATATATATATATATATATATACATATATATATATATCATATATATATATATATATATATACATATATATATATATATATATATATATATATATATATATATATATATATATATAATATATATACATATATATATATATATATATATATATAAATATACATATATATATTATATATATAAATATATATATATATATAAATATATTATAATAATATATATACCCATATGAAGAATAAATGGGTTCCAGTAAAGAAAGTCGTTGGGCTTAGAATTAACCTCAATTTTACTCTTCTGTCGATAAACCGTATAATATTTGATTATATAGTAGTGTGGAGTACTACTGAGCCAACCAATGTGAATGTTAAGAATTATTCACATGGGAGAAGCGAGGACGGAACTAAGTGACGTAAAGGAGTTATATAAGAATAATTGAGTTAGGTAGGAATTAATTTTGGTGTATACGGATTCACTAATGGTTACTACAATCAGAAAAGATACAAAGGTATCTCGTGCAAGGTTGTAATTTTAAGGATAGAATTGCTGGAAATTTATTTTAAAATACAATTATAATTAATCTAATTAGTTTTCGATTAAAATATCGTTACATATATATGTGTGTGTGTAATTTTTTAAATCTACATTTCTATGTAGCAAAAGTTGGTCGAATGTGTGACAGGCAAGTGGCCCTAGTTAAAAAAAATAATAAAAAAGCAAGCGTAAAAAAGAACTTTAAAAAAATAATTTTTTCTTTTTACTTAATCATTTCTTAAAGATTTCTCTGACTCTGGGATCACTCGATACGCACGTACACACTCCGTATATGTTTTATTAAGCTTGTTATAAAAATCAATAATATTTCTTTTCAATAGTGAACTAATAAAAAACTATAAAGATTTTTAAGTTAAGTACATTGAAGTAAAACTAGAAAATGCTTTCCCTAAAAATAAAAATAGCAGTTTAAAGTCTAATTTAAACGTTCTTTCCTTTACTTAGCGAAAAACATGGCAAAACTTTTAAGGATAAAAAACTTTCAGTACTATAGCAACAAGAGATCGATGCAAGTATGAAAGTGAAAAAAACAAATAAATTCTTTTCTTTAGGTTCTTTGAACGAGGATCGTTTTTTACATTGCCTTGTTGTCGATAAAAATAAAATAAACACTTAAAGTTCTTTATTAAAAGTTTGGAGTAAATTACTGGCCTAAAAATGGCATCAAATGAAAAGATTTATTTATTCATTTAGTTTTTTTTTTCGCTAAAATATTTATTGCTTTATTTAAAGTTAGGCAATGACATTTAATTTGATAATTAAGCATTTCTTTTACACCTGATAAAGCTTTTTGCTTTATTTATAAGTAAAAATGAAGCAAAAAGCCTGTTATAAGGTGTCACAAAAATGCTTAATTATCAAATTAAAAGTCATTGCCTAACTTTAAAATGTTTAGCCAAAGTAAGGGAAGTATGCCCGAAAGAAAGTAAATTATAAATTTTCTTACCATTAGTTTGTTTATAATTTAATATTACAAGACTAGCATGCCCGGAGAAAAGTAAATTATAATAAATTATGAAATTTTATAGCAATAGTTTGCTTCTAATTTAAATTTACAAGATTTAGTTAATGTCCTAAATTTTTAAAGTGACAAGAGCCCTAAAATCTTAATTTTTTAAATGTTCAAGTTTTATTTTAATTTTTAATACGTGAAGGAATAACACTCTTACATAAAATACATAAGACGATAAAATCTACAAGAAAATAATTTTTGAACAAAATACAAAATATTTTTATAAAAGAGGAGTCAACATTTTCCTAAACTGTCTGTTAATAAAAACAATTTTTGGAGTTACGGTTTGTAAATATAATAAATAAAAACATTGATTGAAAATATTAAGTAACTTTTTTGGAATATACTTTTAAATAGATAATGGTGATTTCTAATAATTGGTTTCCAGAAAAATTTTAATTTTTAAACTTGTTCGACACCTACACTAAATAAGTTTGCAAATATAAGTTTAAAAAAAGAATTAAAAAATTAAGTAATATATAAATATGATAAACAGATAAATTGAAATTCTAAGGTAATAAAAAATACACAAGGAATTGTGTGAGACCATTGTGCTTGATGCCTGCAGCAAAGAGATTCTATTTTAGGTACTAATTTAATTAAGTGCAGTCTCAAATCTACTCGTTTGGAGATATCTAGTGAATTTCTTTTCACCAGTAGCAAGTCATTTACAGTTCACTTAAAGATGGAAATGGTAATAATGGTTTAATTACAAAGCAAGTTTCGTTTGAGTATTTAAACTCTGTATAATCACAAAGCCATGTATTCACTCACCAAATGCCTACCTGATAAACCATATGCCTTGCGGTTGAGGCGTAAGCCCTGTGAAGATCAACGAGTTGTTTTAGAAAGTCACATCCAAACAGTCAATTTAATTTTTCAACATCGAGATTTATTTCAAGACAGAGCACAAAGTACTACCAGACAACTAAATATACAAGTAGCATAATATTTACACTGAACAATTATACCAATTCAATTATCTATCCGAAGAACCTAGCTTACACGTCCCGAGTCTACCATCAACTCCGTTCTCCCCAATAGTACTTACTTTCTTCATAGATGGAGTTCTCTGGTCGATCACTATTACTCGCCTGTCCCTACACACCCCACATTTAGAATCACTGGATTAGAGAAACCACATTTTGAATACGGGCATCAAGAAGTATTTATAGCGGGGATTCGGGAGGTTTGACATACATTGTAGCAAAAATGTAGTTTTCTATCAACTTCTGAGTTTTTCCCGGCATCCTGAAGTTGTTGTTGTTGTTTCTCATGCCACTTGGACAAACCACGGACGATTGAGCCTGCAACCTCTCGTATTAAGGCCAAGGGGTGCGCTCGTTTTAATAAGACCATTAAGGTGAAAGAACGATTTCGATCAAGTAGGTCTTCGTAATCTCGAAGCAGGGAGCAAGTAGAAGACACACAGACTTGGACTGTCACCACAGAGGTATTGATTGAGAACTTGGAGGACATTGTGACCACGAACCTATTTTACGTGCCACACTCACTATTAACGAACATGGTGTATCATATGCCGGCTCGAGCCCCGAACCCGCAAAACTCCAGTTACGAGATTGTTGTAGTTGCCAACTGAGCTATAGTGGGTCCCAGTACTTGTGTCGACTGGAAGTGTTCAAAGATAGTTTTCAAGCATAAAAATTGTAAAAACATTTCTTCGCATTAGAATTGGTCGTAGGAGGTTGACACATTTAGTATTACTTTCGATGCATATATATATATGATTATAAATACGGATGATTGTTTAAACGTGCAGGCCATAAAATGTAGAAGAATTGATTTGCGACTATAAAAGAGTAGTTTATAGATTACCGATCATACCACACTCTTTCCTAATTTTAATGTCATACAAAGTATGTATGTTGTTAAAAAAGATAAAAAAGACAAACGTCATAATTTATTTCGCAGTAAAAGTTCTCAGAATTTTTTTAATTAAAAAAAAGTTGCTTTAAATTTCCCTGGTAAATGATAGACCATCAATTAAATATACTGCAATATTTACCAGGGAAATTTAAAAACTTAAGTCACCTTTAATGAACACAGCGGATCTTAAATCGGTTCCCATTCCGAATCCACAACCTTTCAGTTACGAGATCGTTGCCTTTGCCGACTGAGCTACTGCGACTCAGCCGGATGTAGTAGTAGTAGTTTACCTGCTAATACCTGCTAGTACCCGTAATATGTAATTTTATGTACTAATTAAGTTTGTTGAATACAATATATTTCAACAAATTTTTTCTAATTTATTCAATTTCCTTCTTCGACAATATTCCGTTCGAATTTGACATCATTCTGAGATGTGATTTTTTTTTCTATATAATCTAGAAAGACCCGTTCAAGAACAACTAATAAACAAAAAAAAAAATTTTTTTTCAATTTCCGTATAATATGTTAACTTGGATCAATTAATCAATAATACCATTTTCTTTTTCTTTGATTTCTTAAGTGAGATTTTCATGACAAAAGGCATTTTTTCTCTTTTTTTTACATGACAAGTATTTTCCCATGATGTAACAAAATAGTAGAGAATTATTTTACTTAATTCGAGGTTTATATTCCCAGAAATAACTGCATATCGTATATGACATTATGCATACTTACATCTATTACGCTCTATTTTGTAAGAGATCTGCCACTTTTGTCCAGCTGAAGCATTTTTTTAGTTCTTGCCTCAAATCAAATCGAACAATTTTGTATAAATTTATCCTATCAAATATAAGGGTACATACGATAAAAATACAAATTCTGAATCTGAATTATGGTAAGAATATAAAGCAAATAGAGACAATTCAATTCTCATAAAGGTTTTCAAAGTATGTTGAATATATATTGTTGAATAAAATGTTTACTTTTTTTTTTATCCAAGTTTATCAGCATGCTTGCAATCAAAAGAACACTAAGAGCTTGAGTACGTACGCATTATTGATCATGCTTAGCAAAGATATTTAGTCATTGTTGAATTTTGATTGTTGAAAAATTATTGAAGAATAACTTGTTAATTTAGATTGCTGAATATTCCTTTTTTTTATAGTGCAATAACCTGATCGGTTCTTTGGTACAAAATAGACACACTTAATGTCTTTATTGAATTTTCAAAATTTATGACAAAGGAAAATGCAAACTGACGAAAACAAAAATAGTTTACTAAATAGCTATAAGGAGTCTTTATTTATGACTATTTTGCTGACTTTGTCAAAAAATACACGTCCCTCGACATGACACAATCAGGAGCAAAATGGCTCAAAAAAATATTTTTTTCTTCTCATGATGCGGGAACTCTTATTCGGCCAGAATGATGTCCATTCAAGCGAATGGCGAGGTCAGTGGAAAAATCCCGCCAGCGGGAACCCAAGACGATCGAAACGCTTGAATAGGAACAACAGCCTAGGAAACTTAGGGCGCCAAGCAGCGCTCAAGCTGGACAAAAGATGAAAAGATGAGAGCAGTGCTCATTTTATCCAATATATTATTTACTTTTTTCTTTTCTTAAAGTGTTCAGATTTTCTGTAATCATAAAAATTACAGAGTTTCGTAATACCTATACGAAAGTTTTCGATGCAGAAAGAAAATAGCGGGGATAGATGTTTCAAATATTTCTTATTCCTGTAGTTTTATATTGAATATATTATACTTATTTAAAACTCTTTAGCCGATTGGTAAGCAAGATAATTCTTATTATTATTCAATGACATATTTTCTGCTACCATACGAAATTTTAGATACATAAAGTGAATTTGTTATTTCAAAAAAATTTTCAAATGATATTTAATAGGAAGGAATCGCAGTAGAATATAGACTTGGAAAATTGGACTGTTTTTGGAAACAACGGATTTCGAGCTTTTTTTATCGACGATTATTTTCAAAACTTTCGAGCTGTATTTTTGGGACTTTCACAAAAGTTGCTGTATCCATTTCGCTAATACATATGCAAATTATATTTTAATTGCATTCGCTCATGTGCAGTGAAACATTATTGAGTAAACCTGTTCATCTTTCATCCAATATTTGTTATTTTTCAATTCCGATTGCAGGATATTGTGTATAATGTTTTATTGAAACTTGTTCTATACATTTAACTAATACATTATGAACATTATGTTTCGATTGCATTCGCGCATGCGCAGTGAGACATTATTTAGTAAACCTGCTCATTTTTCATCCAATATTTATTATTTTTTAATTTCGATTGCAGGGTAGTGTGTACAAAGTTGTTTGTCATGCGTCCTGAAAATAGCATTCATTGACATTAAGAACTCTGCGAATTATAAGCAAAACACTTGGAGAAATTTGGGATTGTTTTTATAAAAACCTTAATTTCTCCACGAGTTTATGTGCTATCCTCAAAACAGTAAACACAGATTATTACAAGAAGCATTCTTATCATGTACTAAAGTTTCAACGCTTTAATACATTACTTTTTGCAGAGTTATCCAAAACACATTAGTTTTTCTTTAATTTGTTGACGGTCGACTATGGGGTTTCGGGAAACATTCTTAGGTGAAATACATGACATCTACCATCCTGTTTACATGCCTGAGTATTCAGGATAATTCCTTGTGTGTTGTGGTAAGCCACATTCTATGTAAAAGGGAATGCCAGGAATTGCCGGCCTCTTGACCTCTTATTTTATGGAATGGGGCTTGTCCATGTCCGAGTCACCTTCAATTTCCCGCGCTGACCATCCGTGGTTGCCGTTTTGCTCTCCCCATCTTTCATCTTTTGTCCAGCTTGAGCGCTGCTTGGCGCCCTAAGATTCCTAGGCTGTTGTTCCTATTCAAGCTACGTTTGGCGATCGTCTTGGGTTCCCGCTGGCGGGATTTTTCCACTGACCTCGCCATTCGCTTGAATGGACATCATTCCGAAATAAGAGTTGCATCATTTGAGAAGAAAAAAAAATATTTTGAGCCATTTTGCTCCTCTTTTTTGATTTTTGTGTCATGTCGAGGGACGTGTATTTTTTGACAAAGTCAGCAAGGAATAGTCATAAATAAAGACTCCTTATAGCTATTTAGTAATTGGACTATTTTTGTTTTCAATGCATTTTCCTTTGTCATAAAGTTTTGGAGCATTCAATATGAAGACAGTGAAGTGTGTCTGCCGCCATTTTGTTCCACCAAAGAACCGATCAAAGGTTATTGCGGACTATAAAAAAAGGAATATTCAACAATCTAAATTCAACAAATGTTATTCAACAACTGACTAAATATTCTTTGCTAAGCAAGTGATCAATATTGCGTGTGCTACTCAAGCGATTCTTAGTGTTCTTTTGAATTGCAAGCATGCTGATGTCAAACTTGGATACACATAAGCATCCTTCAAAGTGTTTTGTCAAACATTTTATTCAACAATCATCAAAATTCAACAATGGTGCCGTGACCAGATAAGCCCCATCATAAAATAATCAACAAATTTCATTCCCTTTTACATAGAATGTTTATACCAATGTATTTTTCTAGATATTCAACAAAATGTCTAAAATCGCAAGAGTCATCATTGGCAATATAGTGTAGATACAACAAATTTAAAAAGTCAAACTAGTATGTTACCGGTTTTACTCATCCTTCAACGTAAGCAGGAGATCAAACCAAAGCCAAATAACTGATGCCGCACTTCTTATGTACACAAAAGTAAATAAGAAATTTACATAATACACGATTTTCAACAATGTAGATGGTCAAACAACGTCCAGCGAAATAAAGGTAATTTTACCTATCAATAAAACAAACAAAAAAAAGAACTGCGACGTTATACTGTTAATTAAGGGTCACGAATTGACAAGATAGAAGCAAATTTCAAATTACAATTAGCTTGAAACAATTTGAAAAAGCTTTACTGTTTATAGCAAGAGTTTTCTAGAGATAAGAGCCAAATTGTCAATGACACAAAATAACAAAGATATAAGATTTTAGTTTGGTTTGGAATGTTACGATCTACACTTTTGTTACACCAGGGTTAACGAAACCAGAACTTACTGTTTGAAACCGATTCCGAATGGATATGAATATCCATACCAGCAGTGGATATCGAACCAACAATCTCCGGTAGTGAGGACCATCGTCCTATACATCTGAGCACTTAAGATTACCTATAAGTTGGATTCGAAAACGAGGACTTCTCTTTCGAAAGTTAGCTTTCTAACTAAATGGGAAAAGCAGTCAAACCTCAGCAAGCTTTGGAGAGATAAGAGCCAAACTCTCAACTAAACAAAATGACAAGGGTATTAGGTTTTAGTTTGGTTTGGAACTTTACGATTTACTTAGTCTTTGCTATGCTATTGCTAATGAGACTAGGACTGTTTAAATCCAATTTCAAGCGGCTATGAACATCCATACTAGCATTGGGATTCGAACCAACAAACTCCGGTATTGAGAAGAATAGCCCTATCCATCTGAGCAGTTAGGATTATCTATTAGTTGGATACGAAACTGCAGACTTCTCTTCTGATAGATAACTCTCTAACTAAATGAGACAAGCAGTCAAACCAGGACTTTGACTTGGTCAAAACAGGCTTTGGAGATATAAAAGCCAAACTGTCAGCGAAACAAAATAACAAAGATTGTTGTTGTTGACTTATGTCGTTTGGTTAAACCAAGCATGATTCAGCCTGAGGTTACTTGTATTAAGACAAAGGGGTACGCCTTTCGTTTTTAACAAGCCCCGGCAAAGGGTGAAAGTACTACTTATGCTCAAGTGGGTCCTCGTAATTTTGAAGCAGGGACCAAGCAAAAGACCCATAGGATTGGCTTGCCACCACCAGAGGTGCTTATTGAGAACTTGGAGGACCACGAACATATTTTACGTGCCCCAGTCACCTTTAACGAACACGGTGGATCTTAGGCCGGCTCGGGTTGAGAACCCGCAACCCTCCACTTACAAGAAGATAGCCTTTGTCGACTAAACCACTGCGGCTCAGCTTAACTGTCCCCTCCCTTAACTTTAACTGTTAAAAACATGTTTTGAGGTCGAGGCGGTTAATAATTTTCTTTGTTAATATTTTGTCAATTCTGAAAAAATCGCAGAGAGGCAGTAAAAAAGCTTACCATAGACATTAAACATTGACGACTTTGATGATAAGTATATTTACTACGACCCTAAGAAGAATTCATATGTAATTTTAAGAGTGGGATAGAGATACTTATCGCCCACTGGGTGTTATTAAAAGGTGGATATTTTTTTCTTAATTCTTTTTTATGCTTTACTAAGTAATATTTATAAAGTATATTTTGCAAACAATATAATCAGACAAAAAAATTGTATTAAACGAATGGAAACGAATCAAATAAATGAATGTGAGAAAGAAATCGGTTTCCTAATGTTGTCTTAATTGCTTCTTGTCTGACCTTAACTGTTAAAAGCATGTCACTGTCAAAGATGTTTATTAATTTTCTTCGTTATTAATGAAGTTATTTATTGTTAAATGGCAAATTTTATGAAAGGTAAAGGAAATGGCTTACCACAGACATCTAAAAATGGATCATTTGATGGTAAGATATCAGGTTTTAGTAATTAGATCTCATTAAGTTTTCTAAGACTAGTCAAATTTTCATAATGCCTGCATGTATCTGGAGTAGGAAAAAGGATTTCTTAATGAAGATAAATCGGTGATCAGTGATATATAGCGTATACGTTCTTACCACCTTTCTCGCAGTCAGACAAATTGAATTCACGATGTTTAAGTATCGGAAAAGCTAATTCGTGTGCACACTGTTATTTCCTAGCACGAAATCAGGGCAACGAATTTTCGATATTTATACATCTAGAAAGCTATACCGCTGTTATTTCCAAGCACGATGTCGGGAAATCGTATTCATTATGTTATGTATCAGTAATGTCAGGACGCGCATGCTCTGTTACTTCCTAGCACGAAGTCGGGGAAATAGAATTCACGTTATTTTTGTATCATGGACGCTATACAAAGCATGGGTTGTTACTCCCAAGCAAGAAGTCGGGATTTCATGTCGGAGGTCAATGGAGAAGTTCGGTTTAGCTATTTCGGCATTCGTTCATCATCGTGATACATCTCCTAACTGAAAATTTGCATTAATAGGGCTTATTGTTGTAGTTTATAACTAGTTTAGTTTTGTCGCTACTGTAAGGAATTTGCACCCACGACTTATGTGTGCCCTTCATGATATCGGCAAAATTGCCCCATTGACCCCTTCCACCCGGCGTTCTTTAGTAGAAATAAGAAGCCGGCCGGCAAAGGGGAGGGGAGGCTGATAAGGTTTTTCGGTTGTGTCGCTTGTTTGTTTTTCCAGGGCCCGGAAAACGAGGATGTACTCTTTTCGGAAGGGCTGAAGTTTCCAGACACCCCCGATCCCGAGAAAGGGAGGGAAGATCTGCAAGAGAGCAGTTGGAGTCGGGCCTGCCACTTGGAGACATCTCTCGGGTCGATGTGAGAGACACGACGATGGTTTTATGTTTGGACTTAAAAATATGCTCGGTTTTATCCTTTCTGATTCATGCAGGCGCCGAGGTTCTAAATATGTCATTTTGTTTTACTCTAATGTTTCATAAATCTTGTAAATAAAATTTGTGTTGTCCGTCTAAAACTTTGGATAATTTATTTAGCCCACGCATCCTAGAAACAATCAACGAACATACCTGCCCCAATAAAGTGGGAGGGCAGGTCCCACGCAACCATAACGCACCAGAACAGTGTGTTGTTACATACTGAGATCCCCGAGTGGAGGCGGTTACTACAGCTACTGTCTACTTTTTTACTTCACTAGAGTTGATGAGATCGAGACCTACGGCCGAAAGCTGATCCCAAATGGCTAACGAATATCCGTGCCTGCAATGGGATTCGAACCCACAAACTCCGACCTACAATTCAGCCTTCGTTCGGCCAGTTTATAATTATTGCAGTTTTAATACACATATGTTAAAATACGTTTACATCACAAAAGACCTGAATTTATATGAAACGTTGGCAAAAACAATTTGATGCGAATGTATTGATATATTTATTATTTGAATTCCAAATTATTTTCTCCATCCATATCAGCACCTAATATTTTCATACATATGTAAATATGAACTTAAATGAGTTTGTGTGCTTGCGAGAGAGGGAGAGTTTGTGAAATTCGGATTAACTTTTATCGTGGTTAATCCAAACTTTTTATTTGAAATATTTTCAAAGATGAGTGGCAGCAGTTTACTTCTTGAATCTATGCCAGCAAAATCTAGAAGTTTGCAGTTGATCATGAATACCAAAACAGGATTTTATCAAAGTGCCAAAATCAAAACTAATTTAAATGTGCATTTTTGCGGCTGCTAGTATTTTACACTTGTGTATACAGAACCTGTAAAACTGTTTCAATTATTAAGAAATAATAAACAATACATAATGATAAAATACGGCTAATAATTTTGATATACGAGAGCTAATGAGACCGAGACCCGTAGCTTAAAGTCGATTCCGAACGGCTATGAACATTCATATCAGCAGTGGGATTTGAACCCACCAACTACGATTTCAAAGAGAATTGCCTTACCCATTCGGTCATCGTTCATCACAATATTTTCGTATAAATAAATGCCACAAAACCTATAAAATTCAGATAATAATTATATACGAATATTATAAATTATGTTTTATGCTATCTGGAGTGGATTGTTGACGTGTGACATGGTCAGCATTACACAATTTCATGTATATGTGTGTGTGTGAATTTATATATATATATATATATATATATATATATATATATATATATATATATATATATATGTGTGTGTGTGTGTGTGTGTGTGTGTGTATACATATATACATGTAAGGAAAATTCTCAGTGGTTTTCAAAACTTAAATCAAGGGTAAAAATTCCCTCATCATTTTCCATTCCCCTTTTTAACCCTTAACCTAAATTGACCACTTGGGCTCAGAGAAGGGGCCTGACCAATTATAAACCTACATTGTCCTAGCGGACAATTTAGGAAATTTCCAAATAAAAAGGAGATACACGCTCGCGGAGATAGATTTTTCTAGATATTTTCCCACAGATGTTGACCCAGGTGTTACGTGTCTTGTACATAGAACTTTATGCTAGCTGACCCTTCAGTTGTCCTGTCCCTATGATGAAGTGGGAAAACGTCCTTCAACGTTATCTTAATAAAGGTCTTTAGTTGAAACGGTATCATTTTTATGGCCATGACTGCAACTCCCCGATCGAGAAGTCCGTCTCATTACATACATATATATATACATACATATATACATACATATATATATACATATATATACATATATATAATATATATACATATAATAATATAATAATTATTATTATTTAATATAATTTTATTAATCTTTCGTCTTTTTAACATGCCAAACTTGGTGCTTGCCATCCCTAAAGTAAATTATAGCTTGAGAACTAAAATCTACGAAAAAAATTAACGGAACGAGGCAAAAGCGAACAGTAAAGAAACGAAATTATTCAAAAAGAAAATCATTTAATAATAAAAACGAAAGTAAAAGGAGAATGTATTAGTCACATATAATGCTATTCAACAGATACATTCTTACTAAGAGTAAGAATGTCGGTTGGTTGGTTGGTTGAAGCTTAATGGCGCTAATTCCTCTAGGGACAAACTGCGCCAAACAAGATGAGGAAATAAACCAAAGACGAAATTTAGAAAAAATTTTGACAAAAGATAAAAAGACAGGATTTAAAACAGATTAAAGTAACAAGAAAAAAAAATTACATTCAACAGAAAACACGAATACAAATTGAGTTATATACTGATTAACAAGATTTGAAAATTGAGTGAATTGAAAAAAGAAAGATTAAAAATTGAAAATTAGAAAATTGAAACACAAACAAAAATCAAATTTCGGTATAAAAACCAGTTTGACGAAGAAAGGGGAACAAGTTTGGATGTGGAGTTTCCCCAATGATTAAATTAAGATTAGGAGATTGATTACCAAAAAATTTTATATACAATGATTTAGAACAAACACAGGACGTTAAAATATGTGCGACTGTGTAAGGAGTCTTGCAATACGCACACTGTGCGTAAGAATGTCGGAATTAAAAAAAAGGATGTCATTTCTGAATGATTAATGTCATAAATGTTTCAAGAAATGCTCTTAGCTCATAAATGGGGTCACCGAAATGCTATTCATCTTATGATGAATGCTTTTTTATGGCCGTCACGCTGCTACCACAAAATGGCAAAATGGCATTCTCGTTCCACAATGAATTTTTTTGATAAATGCATGTTACTAGTGGAAAATTACATATACTGATATATGTTGCTTCATACACAATACATGTATACTCCCAAGAAATAAAGTTCTTGGTAAATTATTTATGAAAGGTTAATAGCATCCCATATATAATAATACCCTAAGTTATCTATCCTTCTGTAGTCGAATTTATAAAGCGGTTAAACCTGGAATGGATAGCGTCATCCATATTGGATTCTTGATGAGTTAGGGTTAGCAAAATTCAAAGCGAGTAAAGCTTATCTCCTCCTAACCTATCGTATGTATTCTAAAATAAATTGGTATAAATATGCTTCATATCACAGAGAAAAATACTGTTGTCATTAAAACATTCGAAATCTACCCCTTTTCGAGCGTTCAATGCCATTATTTCAAGCAATATTTTCTCCGGTTAAGAGCAGGCGATTAAATTTATCAATTTATCCCATAATAAATAGTTAAAAATGACATTTTTTTCTAGCATTATGACGTCATTTCTTTAATCATTTCTTATTTTAAATTAATTAAATATATTCTGCATTATTTTCATACGTTTTATCACTGAACTTAGATATTGCGCAAATAATTTTCTTCTATATTTGGCTTAAATAATACATTAGGTATATATGTGATAATTTTAAATTTAATCATCGATTATTGTTGTAAGATAATTCTTAGTCAAAAAACAAACCATTTTTTAACCTGCCTCACAGGGCACTTTACAATTCTGGAAAATTAAAAATCTTACTGATTCCGTCATATGATAGTGTACATGCTAGTTATTTAAATAACTGAATATCGAAATATTTGTCATACCTACTTTCTTACCTACTTTGTTAACAAAATCAAAAGAAAAACGTAATAAGCCTTTGTCTTAGTATATTAAAAGTTGAAAAACAAATTTTTAAAAGATTAAAGACTGGTCTCACCAAAGCCGTTTAAGGACTAACCGCGATTAACTCATGGTGCCAACAAATGGTGGGACGCAATTCTCCGTTTAAACAGAGATTAATCGCGATTAGCCATTAAACGGCTTCGGTTAGGGCGGTCCTAATGGTTTTAAACTCTATGATTCCATTTAATAAATATCAGCAACCACATCTATTGATGTAATTCAGATAGTTTGGTTTATTAACCCTCTAAGCGGTTCGCACGTACAATTCCGCCAAACCGATGATGTCTTCAAAACGGTTGTCCCGTACAATTTTCGACTTCCAAAAACGCTCTGAAAATAGATGTAATGTACATTTCTGCCAATACTTTTCACCATAACGTTTTGCGGTAGGAGGGTCAGGTCTATTGTTTAGGAACTGTACCCCTCTTTGACTGACATTTATTGAGGGATGCACTCTTACCACTTGAAGTACAAGGACGCTGATATCTTTTCATGGCTTTATAAATCTCTCGAAGTATTTCATTTATGGTAACAGATGTATCTCTACTTGCACCACCTAAATATCTTGGATGACTTTCATAAAAAAATATAAATAAATCCTTCAAAGAATATTTTTATTTGTACTTTTAGAATCCATCATTTCTTATGGGATGATCTTCGAGACTTGGCGAGCTTTATGTGTTTAAAAATTAACAATCTATAATATATATTTATGTATCTATTTATAACTGGAAGTAAAGGGACAATAACGAGGGTAAGTTTCCCGTATTCCATTGTAGTAGGCAAAGGGTGAAGGAAATAATTATAGAACGCTTTCGCCACTGACAAAGTAAACCTTTAGCGTATTTTGGGAGACTTTTTCCTCTATGTGTTCCACTCGGAGGGTTAAAACCATCGATACAGGGCCAATTTTCCTCTATTCACCGCAGAAAATATAGAGGCTAAATAAAAATACTTAAATGGCTTATAAAGATTGATTAATATACACTTCAGTACCAGTAAATACTCGGTTACACTTAGAACTCAATTTCCTTTGTGAAGATTTATTTACTTGAACAAGAAAACTGAAAATGTGATTTATCAAAGCCATAATCTCACTTATAACTGAATACCTTCAAAATATTTGCATCAAATATTCTATAGATTTCAGTAAAATATTTCGCAATATTTTGCTTCCTTGCGAAAACAGATAGCGTTATTGTGACTCTTGTGATAAAAACTTTCTTGCTCGTAATGATTGATAGAAAATTTTATTGGCAGCGTCGCTGCCAAGGCTTTGATAGTAAATATTTATCAAAATGATTCTTCTAGCTTTTTTTTAAAAAAAAAAAACCTTTATTCCTAGACGAATTTACACTTTAAAAGTAATTTTAAGACAGTATATACAC
>CM063508.1:44891602-45044102 GCA_032207245.1 Pardosa pseudoannulata
ACCTCGGATATATCAAGGCTTGTCGAACCGAAAATCCTTTGTCGTTTAATGTCAATTTTCCAAAACACAATGTCGCCTTGGCCTCGGTTTTAATAAAACCTCTTTGTGAAGCTAATGGGGTGTCGTGACGTCACAGATTCGAGACATTCCCTGGGTGCACCCATTGATTTGGATTGCAGTATGGATCAAAGTAGGTATGCGGCTGTCCTTGTAAACCATGTCCATCCCCACAGGCAAATTACTTGTCCCCGACACAGTGGCACCTTCCATTTGGACAATGCATTACGGTATAGAGTTTACAGTGCACATGCGTGGTTTACAGATTACAGTATACACACAAGGCAGCTTTATAAAAACTTGTTCTCCCAGCGCTTCAACTTGACCCTTTCCCATGCAAATCTAGATGCGTATAGACCGCAAGTGGACAATAGTGTAGATTTCGACAGGTGGTCCCATTAATGTGACTAAAAACTTTATATTGATGTGAAAACTAAAAAGAATTGAAAAATGACATTAACCCTCTATAACCTGAATTAATTTACCATAAACTTTCTGACTGCATTTTTGCATCATTAGATAAGTTTTAATGGAGATTAATCATAGAAGATTAATTAAAAGAAAATTAATTTTTTCTGTATTTTAGTAGTTAATTTTGCAGCTGGTACTTTCTAGTACCCACATATATTTTTAACTTAATGATAGAAAATAAAACATTAAATTATGTATAAAACAAATGAAATGTTTACTTGCGAAGTATAGAAGACTCTAAAAAATAATAGCACCAAATAACTGGTAATAAACCACTAAATTTACTCAACTGGACAACACGTGTCTCAATTCTACAACAAAATGCCCTTCGAATGCAGCACGCCAATTATAAAATCCATACTGTTGTAATGTACTTACAAATTTAACACCAGTGTTCGTTTACAAAGGGGAAACACAGTAAGAATATAATACTTTATATTGAGATTCAGACATTTATTCTGTACATTCATTTACAAATTTATCCTTGGTTATCATATATAATAATCATCAATTTTTTATGTCTTATATTTACACCATAATTATTACAATTCTCTTTATAATGCGTTATTACTTAATCACAAAGTTAAATTATTAACAGAGGCCTAAGTGACTGTAAATATTATTTTATCTTTACCTCCATTAAAGGGACAGGGAAGCAGGCTTTCTTCACGCGATGTGTCGGTCCAGGCGCACGGGACGAGTTGGTGCTGGTGTGCGGGGCTGAGGATTTTTATGTCCCACTTCTCTTTAATCCCGACTTCAACTCCTCTTCTTACTTCGTTTCCCAACTCCTCACCTCGGTTTTAATGCCCCCTTTTCTTCCTTTCATATCGCTTGTTTCGTGACATTTTCCCACATCTGCTACACTTTCGGGAGTGCAGGTGGGCTCATTAAAATAGCCCCTTTTGTGCAATCTGACATTATTTTTAGCCCCTGCCCCCCTAACTCACGGTTACATCTCTCTGCGAGCTTGACCGTTACACTGTCATTCCGTGATCTATACCTTCTCTGCAGGGGTCCCTAAACTTGACGTGAACAATCGGAGTCCTAAATTCTTCTAGGAAATTTCTCCCACAGCTGTGCATGCACATGCAGACCATCGTGGGAAAGTACCTCGGTACACATATTATGCTAATAAAAATGATTCCTTATTAGTGCTGTTATTTCTTTTCTACTGTAGGAACTGCATCGTCCCTGTCCTTCTGAGTATCGTCAGGAAAAACGGCTTTATTAGGAATATATAGGTGTTTGATTGAAACGGTACTTATAAGTACCGTCAGGATAAAAATGGTTAAAAGGTTCATTTTATTTTCAATCAAAACAATATTTGGTGTTTAATTCTGTTACACGGACATATACTGTCTTTCATATCGAACGAAATAAAAAAAGTGAACAAGTAGTGGAAACTCAAGCTACTAGTTCATTTTTTTATTCCGTTAAATATTATTCTTTTAAAGCTTGATTGCGTATGAATCACTTTCTAAAATTTCAACTTTTATTTTTTAATCGCACTGTTGCTGTACTCATTCTTAATTGACCTTCAGGGAGAATTTTTATGCTTCGAGTTCAGGAAGTAATTTGTTGGCCTGAAATGACGAAGAAATTGCAAAAAAAGAAAATAATAATAATAATAAAGCCTTTTGAAAATGCGAAATGCCTCTTAGGTTTCAAATTAAAAACAGAATATTTCAGTCGTTTCGTAACAGGCGGAAATAAATTGTTTCTCGTAATAATCTTTTCAAGCTACTCGGAAGTTGTGCAAGTTTTTTCCATTAAATTCTTTTCAAAGTTTTGAAACATTCTCTTTTGAAATAGAACAGGCTGATCTCAATAAGGTTTAATAAAGCATCTTTTGTTAAGAAAAGTAGAAATATGAGTTGCCTAATTTAGACAGATTAATAGAATAAATCGTAGAAACGTATAGAAGAGCATTTTCGTAAAATATAAATAACAAAGAAAACAATCCCTTTTGAATGCTAGAATTTATTTTTCCTCCTAAGTTTTGTATTTGTTATGGTCTGTTCAGATTTAGGAGGAAGACAGGACCTTAAAATCCCCGAGTTGCCCATGGTCCTGAAAATTTATTATAATTTGAATGAATGCTAAGCCTTTTTACAAGTGTATCCATATCTCTGGGTGTTGCAGGTCAAGTCTGTGGGTCTTCTGCTTGGTCCTTTCTTCAAAATTACGAGGACTCACTTGAACAAAGTCGTTCTTTCAGTCTAGCGATGCTCATTAAGACGAAAGGCGAACCCCTTTGCCTTAACACGAGTAAAATATGGCTCAAATCGTGATTGGTTTGTAAATATCTAAATATTTCGAGATGCGATAGCTCAGTCGGCAAAGGCAACGCTCTCGTAACTGGAGGGTTGCAGGTTTGGAGCCCGAGCGGGCCTAAGATCCAACGTGTTCGTTAAAGGTGACTGGGGAACATAAAATATGTTCGTGGTCACAATTTTCTCCAAGTTCTCAAACTATACCTCTGGGTATGGCAGGCCAAGTCTATGGGTCTTCTGCTTGGTCCCTGCTTCTAAATTACGAAGACGCACTTGAGCAGAAGTCGTCCTTCATCCTTGAGGTCCTCGTTAAAAAAGAAAGGCTCACACCTTTGCCTTAATACGAGGAGATCAATCGTGCTTAGTTAGGCCAAGTGGCATGTGTGACAACAAGTTTATCAGAACATCTGCTCGTGATATATGTTCATTTATAATAGAATAATGAAATGCTTTTGGATAAATAAAACGAAATATTTTCTGGCATGCTATTCTTCTTTCTTTTCTAAGCTATTTAATTTTTACCCTCATACTTCTTTTTTTATTCTCATGTTTTCCGTCTGGAAAAAAGCCAGCATTTCTCAACATATTGTCCGGAGGTATTGTAATGAGTGTCTGATTTGACAGACCACTTAATTGACAGAAAGGAGTAAGTGTAAATGCTTTTTCTCCATCCCACTCTCTTTCTCCCTCCCTGTCCTTTCTCTTTCTCTTTCGCTCTTTTTACTTCAGAGAACGAACCTTGTAGTAGGAATAAATTACATACGCTGTGAGCCGCTGTAGCTCAGTCGGCAAAGATGATGTTCTTGTAACTGGAGGGTTGCAGGTTCGGAGCCGTCCTAAGATCCGCCGTGTTCGTTAAAGATGACTAGGGCACGTAAAATCTAATCGTGGTTGCAATGTCCTCCAAGTTCTCAATAAATACCTCTGGGGGGTGCAGGCCAAGCCTATTGGTCTTCTGCTTGGTTGCTTCAAAACTTAGAGGACACGCTTGGATATAAGTCGTACTTGCACACTTGAGGTGCTCATCAAAACGAAAAGCCCACCCCTTTGCCTTAATACAAGTAGCCTCTCGATCAATCGTGATTGGTTTAACCAAGTGGCATAAGACAACAACAAGTTTATCCAAACATCTGCTCGTGATATATGTTCATATATGATAAAATAATAAAGTGACTTTGGATAAATAAAAGGAAAAATTCTGGAATGCTATTCTTCTTTCTTTTGTTAGCGATTTAATTTTTACCCCCTTACTTTCTATTCTTAGATTGGCAGTCTGGAAGAAAAATTTCCAGACAGCCTTTCGTAACTTATTGCCGTGAGGAATGGCAATGAGTGTATGATTTGAGAGACCACTTAATTGACAGAAAGGGGGTAAGTATAAATGCTTTTTCTCTCCGTCCCACTCTCTTTCTTCCTCCCTCCCCTCTCTCTTCTTATTTCAGAGAACAAATCTTGTAGTACAAATATATTACATACACTTTATTTTGTGATTAATCTCTCTTCCAGTAGTTAAAGTAAAATAAGGAAAAAATATTCCAATTTGATTTTAAGTTGATGGGTTCCGGATATGTAATCAAGATCTAAATAGAACACAAGCGGATTGGACCGTGGTCCCCTTTTATATTATTAATTTTATTTCATTTTATTTCTAAGTCTTTAAACTTTATTTATATGATTGATAAAATTATTATTACATTTATTTAATTGATAATATTTTAAATAATCTTTCTCTTTAAACCTGCAAACAATTTTCAACTTTACTCACAATGTTATAAAAAATGATATCATTATTCTTATTGGAAATTATAAAAATTAAATGTCAAATTTATATTTTTTTATACTTAGACACTTTCTCATAGTATCGTTCAAAGACAATTGTTATAATTTGTTAAAATTGATTGAAGGTTCAGGTGGGAAACCCCGGATAAACACCATACCCTGGACACAGCGTCATCTTGATCAGGCTCAACATATAGGATTCTTTTTACATTTGGGTGGTTTAAGGATTTCTTAAACAAATTTTACCACGGGATAGAGCAGAAAATTCATTATATACACTCAAGAGCCAAAACATTATGACCACCTGTCAGTAACGAGTTGGCCCACCTTTGGAGCGCAACACAGCTTCAACCCGCCTTGGCATGGATGCCACATGTCCTTGGTAGATTGCAGAAGACAGATTGTACCAGATGTTTAAGCAACGGCTCGCAAATCCCAGATATTGCGAATTGGTGGTCTTTGAACTCTGAGCTTCCGTCCCATGACCTCCCAAATGTGTTCCATCGCATTGAGATCCGGTGAGTTAGGCGGCCAGGACATTAACTGGAATTCAGCATCATGTTTCTGGAACCACTCCAACACAATTTAGCCTTGTGACAAGGGACGTTGTGCTGTTGGAACATTCCATTTCCAGCTGGAAAAAAAGAGGCCATGTAAGAGTGCAACTGGTCCGCAATGACGTTCAGATACCCTGTAGCATTCATGGTCTGCTCCACCACAACCATGGTTCCCAGAAACGCCCAAGAGAACGTCTCCCAAAGAATAATACCGCCACCAACGGCCTGTGTATGATCTACTGTACATTGAAGGAACAACTGTTCGCCTGGAAGATGGCGTATCCTGACACGGCTATCGGCGTGATGAATGACGAACTGACCAGGCAACTCTCTCCCACTGACCCATGGACCAGTCACGATGTTCCCGGGCTCAGCGTAGGCGCAGTTGGCGATGACGCTTGGTCAGCAAAGGCACACGAGAGGGACGTTTGCTGCGTAGCCTCATATTCAACAGTGTCCACTGAACAGTGTGCTCCTATACTATCCTACTTGGTCCTGCATTGTATTTGGTTGTCAGCTGAGCCACTGTTTGGCTCCAGTTTTGCTTTACCCTGCGATACACTCTTCGACCTTTTTCTTTGATGGCGTGTGGACATCCAACACCATGTCGTCTACTGCTGGTTTCACCGTCATTCATCCGATTCGCATAAGTACTAACAATTGTAGATCGCGAACAATCCACGAGTCGAGCAGTTTCGGAAATACTTGTTCCGAGCCTTCGAGCCATTACAATCTGCCCTAAGTAAGTGAAAGAATGATTCTTCAGACTCTCCAGCAGCAGTTAAATACCACTTCCACCTGATCACGTGCCTTCCACGTCATCCAGGCGAGTTCATTGCAAAATGTAGGGGTGGTTATAATGTTTTGGCTCTTGAGTATATATATATATATATATATATATATATATATATATATATATATATATATATATATATATATATATATATATATATATATATATATATATATATATACACACACATTCTTTTTATTAAGTGAGAAAATCCTATTTAAATTTTCAAAGGTATCACATATTCTTCAACTTCTTTGTAAACATTACAACCTGTTACAGGACAAATCTCTCTCCAAGCTTCTGCCACCTGATTCTATTCGGCTTAATAGCTCTCCATCAATTCATTCCAGTTAGCTTAAGGTCTTTCTTGACATCATAGATACATCTAGTAGGTAGTCTACCTTTTCGGTTCTGTACTTTAAAGTCTTCTTATTCCCTTAATTCTAGAAAAGGTTCCCTTTTTTGCAGGGAATGCATCAGGATATCTAAGCAATACCGGAGATGCGAGATGCTTTTATAACTTTGACAATATCAATTTCACCGTATTTTGCATACTTCCTGTAAATTTCATTATTTTAGAGAATTCTCCTAATGCTGTTGTGCATAGCTTTAGAAAAGATCGTTTTTTCTTTCAAATAATTACGAGTTAGCTCGGAGAATTTTCCACTTTATCCCGTGGTAAAATATGTTTAAAAAAATCTTTATGTTTCAAACAAACCATAAGTGAACAATTTCCCCATAGGTTAATACGAAGCAAGAAGAATACAATATGATCGGCACTCAATCCCTATAAGTGTTTCTTAACTAGTCAAGATGAGACGAAATTGAAGAGCCTGAAAACTGAAAATGCACGAAAAGAAGATCAAATAGCATAAAACTCCGTGTTAAATTACCGAAAGAAACAACCTGTATAACTGTGCTAGATTTTTCTTTGGATACTTGTAGAAAACACTGTAAAAAAAGGCTGAAATTTTGGTGAAACATCCAAAAAGTAATGAATAGAAGTAAATCATTTAGAATACGTGAAACTTACAAAAATGTATTACTGAAAGCAATGTTTCAGCCATGAAAAATGACTGTTTAAATGATTGCTAAGCTAGTAGCCTTACAAGTTTATCTGATCATATGTTTGCTATACATATTCAAATAGAATAGAATACTTAAAATAAAAAAAAAAGACTTTGGATAAATATGAGGAGAAACTTTTCTAAAATTCTATTCTTCTCTCTTTTTTTTCTCCCTTTGAACGATTTCTTTTTTTCTGGTATACTATTCTTCTTTTGTGAACGATTTAATTTTTATCCTCTTACTTTCTATTCTTCGGATGGCAGTCTGGGAAAAAAATTCAGACAGCCATTTTGACAACTTATTGCCTGGAGGAACTACAGTAAGTGTCTGACATGAAAGACAACTTAATTGACAGAAAGGGGACAAGAATAAATGCGCCTTCTATCTTTTTTTACTTTATAGAACAAACCTCGTAGTCTAAATTTATTCCTTTCTTTCCTGCCCTTAGTCATTAATCTCTTCTGCAGTTTTTAAAAATATTTACTCGCTTGATCTTAAGTGCTTTTAACTGGTTAACACGTGACAAAGTGGAAACATCTGAAAATGGAATGCTATAGGTAAAGGGAATTAATGTTCTGTTTTGGATTTCAGAAGTATTTTAGATTCTCAATAGTGTAATCAATTGCCCAAAATAAATGCACTCTCTATTTCAAAAACAGTTTATTGCAATTCCAAAATGTACTCTTGTTTTAAATCTTGTTAAGAATTCATAGCATAAATAATATTTTAATAATTTTATCTCGAAATGCAAAAGTAACTCTAGTGCCATTTTCTTTCTGCTTACTCAAGAACAACAAAATCTCTACGTTGCCATTCGCAACTTGCAAAAATAAAAAAGATAATAACCGAGTAATGTATTAACCCACACAACTCACATGACAGTTGGATAAAATCAAACTCTGTGTCAAACTTAGCACAGCAACAACTTTCATAATTATACTAGAGCTTTCTATGTTAAATTTTACATCTAATTTTATGAGAAAAAAAAACACAACCAAACGTTTTAAATGTTTTCATACTCCTTTGTGATACAAAACAGACAATGAGACTTTTAACTTTCACCAGTTTTAAGCATAAAGATAGGATTAAGCTTTTAAATATCCCCCTTTCTTGGTTCAAATAAATCTTTTTCTGTAAATAACATTTCAGGTTTAAGCTTTCTTATGGAGTTTTTTACTGTTTTGCAAGGCGAGGGCTAATGAAATCGGGACCTACGACTTGAAGCCGATTCCGAAAGTGTATGAACATCAATGCCTGCAGTAGGATTCGAGCCCACGAACTCCAATACTGAAGAGCAGCTCCTTATCATTCGAACATTCTGCTATTTATTTAATTTTTTATTTTATTTTGTTCTATTTTATTTTAATTTAAATAATATAGAAATCCGTCTGTAACGTTAGTTATGCGAATTCAGTTTCATTTTTTTTTATTATTATTTAGTAACTTTTAATGTTACTGTTTTTCATTACGTAGTACTTCCTGTGTTAGGTTATATCAACCTAGATGCATATTTTATATTTTACTTGCACCAAAGTAAAGTTATAAATAGATAAAGCATGGTATTACAAACAATTGTAAAAAATCAAACGAAAGATTCGCACCACATTTATATAATATTAAATACATAAATTCAATTTTTTATTTCATTAAAATGGCGCAACTCTATGGCAAATACACAGAAAAATATATAATAATTTATACTAAGAATTTTACAAAATAATTGCTTCAAAACTTTATTGGGTAAAGTAAAAATAATAAATATATTTTGATAAAATATAAAATATTTAACTATGAGTTCTGGTTAATCATTTGAAATTTTTGGTAAAGTTCCTCCGTAGTGTTCTTTAAATGCTAATTAGTCGACTCTGAACAATATTACGATTTTACGAAACTTTTCGTGGTATACAAAGATTCAAGATTCGCACCAATAAGTTATATGAAAACTTTAAATTAGTTCGCAAGTTGCTTCCTAAAAGCACCAATTTTGATTCAGAAAAGTTTCCAAAACTCAATTATTGATGCAGGTAAATGCTGCATTTCAAATATTTCTTTCATACTTAATAATTTTAGTTCCCCAGCTACTTTTTCTATAAGTATTATTTCAAAAATTGATGATCTGTCTACATAAATAGTGGAAATAAATGAAATCACAAAATAGTTTCATTGAAATCTAGAGTCGTACTTGCCCCAGTTTATATATTTAGAAACGTAATTGAACACAGAGCGCCATCTAGTGAATACTGATAGCGTTATAAAATATTTTTAAAGAATGCAGATTCGTTCTTTCTTTTGAAAAATTGTAAGTTGGGAAATAAATATAAACTTTTGTCCTCTTGACAATAGAGTTAAATTTTAGACGTTAAAATTAGGCTACACATGAAGAAATTGTAATGTATCCGGTCCCTGTTTTAGGTGACATAAGGAAGAATCAGGTGTATCTTGATTAATGAATTTATTAACACTTCTGCTATATACATCATTTCACAACTACACACACAAAAAAAAAAAAAAAAAAAAAAAAAAAAAAAAAAAAAAAAATTTTAATATCACAGGTAAGAGATTAGGCCTGAGTAGAGACGTAACTAAGATCAATCCCTGTCGAAATGTTGGTGATTCGACGGAAGAAACAATTCGGTAGTTGTCTCAAAAGTTCACTGAAGTAATGGTGGAAAATCACAGCCCAGTTAGAGTTCCGAAGGAAAAAATGCAAACAATCCTGAAGAGGATTATATTAAAAAAGGAAACCCAATGCACGGGGTATCGTTTCAATCTCAGCAAGAGCTATATCCCAAGACGGGATTTCGCTAAATAAAACTCTCCGATGGAGAGACTGGTCGAGGCGACCTCCGAGTTAGCCGATGCGGGCTACTCCTTAAAGAAAAGATACCAAGGTGGGATTATAGCAAAAACTCTCCGGTAGAGAGATTGGTCAATGGCGACCTCTGAATTAGCTAGTTGCTAGCTAACTAACTTCTCTAAAAAACAAATCTTCGCTCGTCTCTTTCTAGGGGAGGGGCCTCACCCATAATTTCATTATTGGATCACTTAGCGATGACCTCACCTTCGAACAACTGGATGGGTCCGGGTTAACAATCATCGGCCGCAAACCCAGGTGTCACTGGAATTCTTAGCGGCTACATCTGAGTCACGGCTAATCCTTTGTCATTCTAGCGATCATATTTTTGGCTGTCAGTGAAGGTGCCGTGTAGTCTGGTATATTGTTCCTCTACTATAGGGCACAACAGTGTAGACGTCGTGGTGCCGGGGAAAACAATCCTTTTGTATCCACACAAGCGAAGTCCACATCTCAAAGCAAAGTTCTTTGATGCCGATACACAGCTAAATCACGCTGTTACAAAATGTTCACTGTTGAAATACGCCTGTAAAGTTTGAATTTTTGATACTTAATATTAGATGCAAAATGCTATCTCAACTTCTCAGAATAGAGAACTAAGAATGAACACTTCTTCAAATAAACATTAAAGCCAAAAATAAAATCTGTTAGAGCAGTTTAAGAATCAGATTGTAGAGAATGAGTTCGATTGTTTTGTCAGTATTATTGTGGTGTGTCTTAACACTTATTTTCAAAAATACTAAATGAATGTTGTAAAGTGTATTTTTACATAACAGCACACAGTTTTGTGATAAAGGATACATAACAGTATAGGAGGAATGATTAAAAAGGCGAAACCAGTTTTCCTTTTCTAAAATTAATCTTAATTACTTTAGTACTTGGACGTAAAATGTTAAATTTCCTATTAGCATAAACGTTAGCATTCTAATTCAACTAAAAATGTCAACATTAATAGTAACAGGCTTTGAAAACAGTGGAAAGGATTGTTGTATATACAAGGAGGTTCCCGCAGTAGAAAGCTATTATACTTTTTATAGAATTTTTATATTAATTTGGCAAGTGACTACGAGTTTCCACTGATTAGCGAAAGTTTAGCTTTCACTTTAACAATAAATAAAATAAAAGTAAATTATCAAGCCTAGTTTTGTTTTTAACAATTCTAACTTATTACCTTTAACGAAACTGTTCATTAAAGGAATTTTGAAAAAAATTTTTTTTTTTCAATTCTTCTTTCTTTTTACTTAGGGCAAGTCGTTTTCTTTATAACCCCATTTCCATCATAATACTGTGCCCCAATGAATGATGGCAAATGCCATCTTTGCCACGCGCTAATTTAGGCCCTGTTACTCATGGCCTTAAATTATGCTGCTAAATAAAACCGTTGTCAAAATTAAAGTTTGGTAATTTTTGTCTAATATCAAAATTGGCGGACCATTACCATGAACGTAGCTAAATGAACTTGCATTACTGAGTGTTGGTTTCATGAAATAAAGCTTTTGCACAACGCTTTTCCTACCTGCTCGCTTACCCATAGAAAAGTGTGAATGCTAAAAGTTTGGTCTAATATCTCATCTTAACACATTGTATGCGGGTACATTTCGCAGCGGAATTGTACCGGGGATGGGTATTTTGAGCGTAAATTTAGTTATTCAGTTAAATTTCAGTTGATCGAAAATTATTTAATTTTTTAACCAACTTTTCGTATTTTATATTGAAATATATAAACAAATATATAAATAGACAAATAAACAAATATATATTGTAACGGCGTGATTTAGTGGTGTACCGACATCAAAGAACTTTGAGAGATGGACTTCACTTCTGTGGATACAAAAGGATTGTTTTCCCGGGAACCACGATGTCTACACTGTTGTGCCCTATAGTAGAGGAGCAATATACCAGTCAACCCGGCACCTTCACTGACAGCCAAAAATAGGATCATTGGAACGACAAAGGATTTGCCGCTACTTGCATCTAGCCGCTAAGAATTCCAGGGACCCTGGGTTTTCGGCCGATGATTGTTTAACCAGGACCAATCCAGTTGTTTGAAGGTGAGGTCATCACTAGATGATCCAATAATGAAATTGTGGGTGAGGCCCCTCCCCTAGAAAGAGACGAGCGAAGATTTGTTTTTTAGAGAAGTTATTTAGCTAGTAACCAGCTAATTTAGAGGGCCTTGACCAGTCTCTCTACCGGAGAGTTTTTTGCTATAATCCCACTTTGGGATCCTTTCTTTAAGGAGTAGCCAGCATCGGCTAACTCACAGGTCGCCTCGACCAGTCTCTCCATCGGAGAGTTTTATTTAGCGGATTCCCGTCTTGGGATATATCTCTTGCTGAGATTGAAACGATACCCTGTGCTTTGGGTTTCCTTTTCTAATATAATCCTCTTCAGGATTGTTTGCATTTTTCCCTTCGGAACTTTAACTGTTCTTTGATATTCTAACAGTACTTCAGTGAACTTTCGCGAGAGCTACCGAACTGTTTCTTCCGTTGGATCACCAGTATTTCGGCAGAGACTGATTTTTGTTTAGGTACCCGTCTCTACCCAGGCCTACATGTGTGAATCACTTACCTGTGATCCGAAAGTTTTTTTTTGTGTGTAGTTGTGAAATGATGTATATAGCAGAAGTGTAAATAAATTCATTAATCAAGATACACCTGATTCTTCCTTGTGTCACCTAAAACAGGGACCGGATACGTTACAATATAAATACAAATATATATATATATATATATATATATATATATATATATATACACATATATGTAATATTTTCTTAAGGATAAATAAAAAGTTAATTTTAAATCTAAATTGATTTTTTAATCAACCTTCCCGTTCTGTGGTTCGGCATCGACTGATATAAAAACTAGTCTTTATTTGTCTAAATGTTTCCGGAATCTATGCAGTAGACAAGAACATTCATCTTCTTTATCCTGTGTATACCGTTATTTCTGTACCCACAAACAAACCATGTTTTACACTAACACGTACTAGTACGTGTCCCGCATACAATGTGTTAATATTTTACATTGAACATAATTTGAAATGATTTCTTCCACTTTTGATCAACCTTTACCAATTTATGATTTTTCTTTCGGAAATATTCAAAAGAATATATATTGAAAATAAATGACAAAAATAAATCGCATGAGCATCCACTATATTAAAGAAGAGTATTGTAATGGCGGGATTTAGCGGTGTGTCGACATCAAAGAACTTTGCTTTGAGAGGTGAGCTTCGCTTGTGTGGATACAAAAGGATTGTTTTCCCCGGCACTACGATGTCTACACTGTTGTGCCCTATAGTAGAGGAACAATATACCAGACAACCCGGCACCTTCACTGACAGCCAAAAATATGATCGTCGGAACGACAAAGGAATTGCCACGACTTGGATCTAGCCGCTACGAATTCCAGGGACCCTGGGTTTGAGGGCCAGTGATTGTTTAACACAGACCAAACCCAGATCAATTCAGTTAGTTGAAGGTGAGGTCATCGCTAGATGATCCAATAATGAAATTGTGGGTGAGGCTTCTCCCCTAGAAAGAGAGGAGAGAAGATTCTTTTTAGAGGAGGCGTTAGCTAGCAATCAGCTAATTCAGAGGTCGCTTTGACCAGTCTCTCTATCGGAGAGGTTTTTTTTCTATAATCCCACCTTGGGATCTTTTCCGTAAATAGTAGCCAGCGTCAGCTAACTCGGAGGTCGCCTCGACCAGTCTCTCCATCGGAGAGTTTTATTTAGCGAAAATCCCGCCTTGGGATATATCTCTTGCTGAGATTGAGAACGTTACCCTGTGCATTGGGTTTCCTTTTTAATATAATCCTCTTCAGGATTGCTTGCATATTTCCCTTAGGAACTCTAACTGTGTTTCGATATTCTTCGAAGAAAACCAGTTGTGATCACTTCTTATCCCGTCTAATTGAGAGTAATTTCTACTTTCATTACTTCAGTGAACTTTCGCGCGAGCTACCGAATTGTTTCTTCCGTCGTATCACCAATATTTCGGCAGAATCAGAACTTAGATATTGTACGTCTCTACTGAGTCCTACGTGTATCTAATCCCATACCTGTGATCGGAAATTGGTTTTTTTTTTTGTGTGTTTACATAAAATGATGTATATAGCAGAGGTGTAAACAAATTCATTATTCAAGACGCACCTGATTCTTCATTGTGTCACCTAAAACAGGAACCGGATAAGTTACAGTATACTTGACTCAAAGTTATTCAAGTCGAATTTTTTGAAAGAGTGAAGCACGCTAGTTCGAACGTGCATCAAAAATTAAAGAAAATAAACGGTTAAAATTAAAGATACAAGTGCCACTCGTAAAATAAATTTAACAATTTAATAAGGTTAATAGTATAGGTCTTACACACATTGCTGCAAGGAGAAAAAGAATGCGGATTATGAGCACGAAGTGAACCACAACGGTTGTACAGGAGCTAAGAGATTATGCGCGCTACATTATATAAGCTGTATATAAACAATAGTATATAGGTTACATATTTAGTTTATTGCTAAGTGGCGCCGCCAAAGTAGTACATGAAAGTCTTTAGTGCTGATTTGGTGCTGTGATGCCACTGAAAGAGTTTAAAGTTTTACAAGTAAACAATCAATTCCTTGTTATTTCAGTTAGAGCAGAATACAAAAAAATTACCTATAGTGTAACTATTACTGTTAGAAATGAAAACGAAATAAATTGCTTATTACATTTATCTTATAACATATATTTTACATACTAAAACTTATGATGCTTTAGTTTAATAATTATACTTTTATTTGTCGTGATTTTAATGCAAAATATCCTTTTTTATCAAGCCTTTGCCTGCCCTGTACACTACATATTATGAACACATCTAATGCATGCATGTCACGTGTGATACACAGTGAACTATATTTTAAACATAAGCTAAAAAAAAATGCTTAGAGCAAAGGTGGCTTTGCTCAGTAGGAACGAAATCTTTCCTTTCCAACTTGGTATAACATTGTTTACATTCAGGTTTTTTTTAAAAAAACGATGAAAGCTAATATGTTTTGCTTGTATTTCGCATTTAGACAGTTGTTAGAACATCCAAAGGCTGCACAAGAGAAAGGCATTTCTCGAAGTGATTAAATAAAATTGAGAGCGTATATATGATCCACAGTAAACAATGGTGTAAACGAATGCATCACGTGATTTTCTATACTCTCGATACCGAACGATGAATAACCTCATTAAAAATTAGAATAAATCTTATGACTCATTAAGGAAAAAAAGCTTTTTAGGTACAGCATTACTATAGAACTCCACTGGTGACTTACATTTGAGGCTTTCTTTAAAAAGTGTTTCTAGAAATTATAAGAGTTGTAAATTAGGCAGAATTCAAATTTTCTCGAGTAAATTTATCTATTATATTTGGATTTTAAAAATTCATGATATCTTCCTTATTGTACTATTTATTAATTTATATTTTACGAAACTGAATTTCTAAGTAGTTTATACGATATTAACAATTTTTTGGCTAGGCGACCAAAAAGTTGCTAATACAATATGTCGCCAATGTGGTCCTATATCAACGTTTCTAAAATACATTGCATTTGAAAACTGTATATATATATATATATATATATATATATATATATATATATATATATATGTGTGGGGGGGGGAGGTAAGGAAAAGTAAACTAAATCGTTAAAATAATGTAGATATTTTGTATAAAGCCCCAATGACGGTCTTTTAAAGATATATTGTCATGAAATTTCTGGTAATTTGATTGTTCAAACATGCCGACGTAAATTTATATCCGAAAGCCCTCAAGGCCTGAGAAAATTCTCAAGGGTTTTCAAATCTTAAGTCAAGGGCAAAAAACTTCGCGTCCCTTTTCGTTCATCTTTTTAACCCCAAATCTAAATTGACCACTGGAGCTACAGTTCAACTCCTCTGGGAAGAGGTCTAACCAATTAAAACTTTATACACTCTTAGCGGCCAATTTAGAAAATTCCCGAACAAAAAGAAGATGCACTTTATCAGAGACAGATTTTCACATAGATTTTGACTCGTATATGACTTAGCCTTTTACTTAGCACTTCATCTTAGCTGATCCCTCAGCTTGTCCCGAACCTAAATAAACTGGGAAGACTCATGTGTGCGTGTATAATATATATATATATATATATATATATATATATATATATATATATATTGTAGCGCATTGGGGCTCTAAGTGAGCCCGGAAAAGGATAGCGGAGGCCTACGTACAGACTAAAGAATTATTTAGAAGCACAATGTTGAAGTATGATAAATACAATGAAAATGATGAATATCTACACATGAAAATGAGAATCGTTGCAGGAATCAGCTTCCAGGAATCTCCTGGACGTTCTCGGCCGATGGGTTTACAGGACACTCGATCGGTCAGAAATTCCCCTCTGGTCCATGAACTCCGGGCTTTTATATCGTTGTCTAACCGCAAATGTCCATCTCAGCTGATCGGACATCTGGTTGATAACGTTGTGAGTAAAATCGTCTGTAGAGCAGGTGCAAGCCAAGGGAAGTTGCAGTAATCGGGATCAATATCGTAGATCATTAATCGATGTCTCTAGAGAAACCCTTGGAGAACGAGGTAGGAAAGTATTGCTGCTTCCCTTACAATGTAGAGGATTTCTGTAGTGTGAGACGCTTTCTTCGGGATGCCATTGAAACGAACATTTCACCAGCATCCTAATGAATTTCTCAGACAGAGTGATCGAGATGGTTTTCGGTGTAAACAATCCTCTATTTGGCATCCTATTCTGCTGGGCACAACGTCCTTTCACTAGGTAAAGAGCTCAGTTCAAGTGCTCACAAAAGGCACGTTTGCTATTTTTTTTTTACGTTATGTCGGTTTTTCTCACGGTCGTAGATAGGTCGGTTCTGGAAATGTAATGTAACGAGAATTCGTTACAATATATATATATATATATATATATATATATATATATATATATATGTATATATATATATATATATATATATATGTGTGTGTGTGTGTGTGTGTGTGTGTGTGTGTATGTGTGTGTATATATATGTAAATATATGTATATATATATACGTATGTATATATATATATATATATATATATATGTGTGTGTGTGTGTGTGTGTGTGTGTGTGTGTGTGTGTGTGTGTGTGTGTGTGTGCCCACACATTTGCTGTTGAAGTATCGCGTTTTATATATAGAGATAGGAGTAATATTTAAATAAAAGAATTAGAGAAGGTATTTATATTTTTTTAAATTGGGAGATATGTTTGGAAGTTATTTTCATCTGGTTAAAATAAAAATATCTGAAAAATATTTTATTTTGGAGTTGGAAAAATTATAGTAAAAAACATTCTCGGATCAAAAAACCTAAATTGTGCATGTAAACCTCCATCATGCATGGTTATAAAATATATTAACATTTTCAAATGTTCAATTTTTGGGGTGTAAAATATCATTTCCTTCATATGTACATTCAAAAGAAATTAATCTCATAAATTATTTTAAGCAAAATAATCATGGCTATTTTACATTAGAGTTCCTTTATTAAATAATGATTTATAGAAAAGAATGAAGAAATTTTGCAAAGATAGATTAGTATAAATTGATATCTACATGTTAATATAAGGGTGTGGGCAGTACTATTTTATCTTTTTATAATTATTTACGATTCCAGTCTCATACATCTGTGATGTATGGAAGCCAATCATGTAGAATCAAGAGTTTCTGTAATAAAAAAATAAATAAATAATAAAAAATAGTGCGATATAAATATCATTAGAAATCGCTAATTAGGGCTCAAAATAGAATTGAAAAAAAGGTACTGTCCTTGCTTTCTAGTTTTCTACCGTTTAAAAATAAAATAGAAAACTTGAAAATTCCTCATTCTAATTTTAAAAACACATTTGCTGGTTATTTTTATTTAAGCTAAATTTCGTCTGAGACTGATTTCGAAAGTAATGTTTGTCATCAAAGAGAAAAACACATTAAAAATGAATTAAAGATAAAAAAATTTGAATAAAAAAAAGGTATTGAGAGGTTTTGCACGATGTTACAAAGAATTTTTTTACTAATTTTCGTTCAGGTAGCTCTCGCCGTTTAATCGCTATCCTGTTTACACACAGACAAATGGGCTCGGGAACACTTTTTTATTAAAGTATGACTTATTATATTTTCAAATAAATCAATTAAAAACACTACAAGATAGTCCACGATTGCCTTAAAAACAAGCAGTGGCCGACTAAGGCTAAAGCGGACCCTGGGCAACATTGTAATTCCTGGCCTATTTTTCAGTCATGACACATACTTTGCGTGTAGTAGTTTGGTTTCAAAGCATATAGTATGTAGTTCTATTTAATTATTGGATTTCAAGAAAAAAAAAGAGTAAAAACTGATCCATGTGGACCAACTGATCCGAGTGGTGTGTCATGAAATTTACAAAATATAGAACACTACGAAAATAACGAAACACTGTACAGCTGCACAAAATATTTATTTTATAATAATGCAGCACATCACAAGATAAAAATAGACACACACACACACACACACACACACACACACACACATATATATATATATATATATATATATATATATATATATATATATATATATGTATATATGTAGGATTTAGTGCAGCGCATTCTCACAAGGTCGCGCCCTCATCACTGAGTCGGGTAAGTAAGGAACGACAGAGAGACATTCGGGTCGTAGTCGAGGTGTCGGAGTGACCAGGTCGAGTGAAGGACCCTTGGCACTTGAGCTCCCTCAATTTATTAAACACCGAGTAGGGTGTCTTGCCTGTGTTAAGCTTCGAGTAGGAAATCTTACATATGCCGCGTCATCACTGTGATCTAACTATCTGTCATTATGTTTAATTGTTTTCTGTGTTGTTACGTCATTAAATGTTTGTTATTGTTAAAATAGTTTGTCATCAAATTTGTCTAACGACACCCCTAGACACCAAACCCTACATATATATATATATATATATATATATACATATATATATATATATATATATATATATATATATATATATATATATATATATATATATATATATATATATATCCGTTATATCACAATTTACTACGCATCTCGGAAAATTTCAATTAATGTTCGACAGCTCTTTGGAGCATCTCCTTCCAAATCTCGCAACCGACTGACTCTCTCTCACCCCCTCACTCTCATCAGCTGATCCATATTCGTTGTTTCATTTCCGGTTTCGATCCTTATAAAAAGAAAAAAAAATAATATACATGTACAAAAATTAAATAAACATAATTTATCGAAACAAAAAATAATACTTCAGCATACCCAGATTGATTAGTTACATTGCCTTTTTTCTTACTTTTAATTCTTCAAACTCGTCAATTAGTTTGTCCTAATTAATAAAGTTATTTAATAACTCTTTTTCTATTTAAAATAAGGATAAACTATTTCATGTTTGTTGGCCTAATGTAAATCTTAAATTTTTTTATTCTGGCCATTACTGAGAATGATCTTTCACCGCTTGCATTGCTTATTGGAAGGGTTAAATAAATTATCAGAATTATGTTTAACACTAGATTGCCCAAGGCAGTCATTTTAACTGTTTTTTAATTTCAATTAGAAAAACAATTATGAAATATAATGACACAATTTCTTAGAATTTGGTGACTTTTTCTATAACATATAAATGGGTTTATGAATAATTGTAGTTACTTCCGCCCTCCTTTATTATATAATATTAAAAATTAATTTTAAACAAATTTCTTTACATATTTGTTATTTTTTCACAATGCAGTCATTTTGACTATTTTTGGGCAATATAGGTATACAAGAAATCATGGATACAGGCGAAATAATATTTTTTTTTGCTTATAAAAGTGTTACATTTTAATACTTCATTTTTCAGTTCTGCTAGGATTAAATCTAGATTCAATCAGTCAATAGGTGAATCAGTCAGTAGAGAGTAAACTTTGGCTTCCTTTATTTCGTCCGCTATTGTGAGTTGTAAATCTTTCTATATAATAGAAATAAATTCATCACATATTGCACACGACAAATAATTTATAGTACCGGTGCCGCAGTTTGCACATTTTTTCATGTGCTCCCGCAAAACTGGATCGAACTCGGATAAAATATTCAAAAGCACCTATATAATTACCATTACTTTCACTAAAAAGCACTTGCTGGCGTGCTGACGTGGATAGTAAAGGCTGTTAACTTTATATTGTCTATTTTTGTTTCCACCACACACTGATTAACATCTTTGTTAAAGTAACCTTCAGTTTAGTTTCAGTTTAACTAGCACTTTATAATTGTCTTTTTTTCTTCTACTTCTTGAAGAAGCCCTCATGGCATTCTAATTTGTTTAATAGTTTATAGTACCGGTGCCGCAGTTTGCACATTTTTTCATGTGCTCCCGCAAAACTGGATCGAACTCGGATAAAATATTCAAAAGCACCTATATAATTACCATTACTTTCACTAAAAAGCACTTGCTGGCGTGCTGACGTGGATAGTAAAGGCTGTTAACTTTATATTGTCTATTTTTGTTTCCACCACACACTGATTAACATCTTTGTTAAAGTAACCTTCAGTTTAGTTTCAGTTTAACTAGCACTTTATAATTGTCTTTTTTTCTTCTACTTCTTGAAGAAGCCCTCATGGCATTCTAATTTGTTTTGTGGACTGTATTTCACGGCCAGTTGTATATATTTATATATATAAAGGCAAGTCGCTCGTTATGCTGTGTGGTGATGTTATTTTGACGATTAGTGAGCTGTGTCTCGATATGTCCTATGCTTATTGAAGATGCCTGTTTTTCTTTATGTTAAACTTAATGTGTTTTTAAGAAGTGTTTTTTTTTTTAAATTCAGTGATGATATTTAAGAATAAAGTCAGTTACCATCGCATGTGGATTGATCATCATTTATTTTGCAAGGTTATTTTTATCGATGAGTTGGGATGGTTCAAAAGAAACCGGGAATGATGTCAAGAAGCTTCCACGTTATAAAATGTTTACAAAGGCTTGATAAGTGGGAGGCTCGATCGTATTTTCATACATTGACACTCGTGGGCGTGGATGCAAAAGCATGGGAACGCTCGTCCACACTTGTCGATACGTTTCAGCAATAATAATGAATATCACGTTTTTCTCTTAAATTAAAAATAAAAACCTAATTTTTGGACCTTAAAAATTACGGGCCCTAGGCGCGTGCCTAGGTTGCCTAGGCCTTAGTCCGCCCCTGAAAACAAGAATTATCGAATATTTATTCCAAGACCGTGGGCAAGGGGAGGTATTTAGGGGGCCGCTCCCCCTCCGAAATTCTTAAAGACCGTTTCATGGAAAAATGGACCATGTGTGTGGGTGTGTCACCTGCCTAGCTGTGGATAGACAACAATGGGCTTAGAACAGTAACGTTGATTTAAGGAGTAGATACATATTGCATTCGACATGTAAGAACAGATTGACAAACACTTTTGGCGACTCATCCCAATATTGTTGCCCAATCGGAAGAAATTGTGAAAATATTTTTACGAAAATTTCAAAAATAACATATTTTATAACATACAGGTAAAAGCTTCAACATTTTCATTTTTTTTCAAAATTATTCTTTATCTCTAGTTACACTTGTTTTAAAAATTAGAATTTAATGCCATGTATAGTTTACATATTTTCAATGTTAATTTTGTTATTAAATTCATTGTGTAGTTATTACATTACTCATTCAAGTAAATTTGTTCATTATATCATTTTTAATCTATTTTATATTTTAAAATCCCGCTGTATTATGATACTCATTAGGAGTATACATACATACATACATACTGTGAAGACTTCCTTTTGTCCGAGTGCGCGCCAAAACAGCTGATTGTAGTACATCTGCTTACCTGGACAATAGCGTGGCGTCGCAGAGTCGGGGATCTTGACAATCGAACTGACTAGACGAATACGCCCCTGATGGATCTCGTTAATGAACGCTCGGAAATTCCGTGAAGAGACAGCCAGCGAATGAGAATTCAGTTAAAAAGTATAACTGTAACTTTAGCTGGAGTTCTCAAGTAACTGGGATCTTAACTGACCCAAAAAACAAGTGGCGGAACCGTAACTGACCCCCCAGGTATAAAAAGCCTACAATTTTGCGACTCAGGGCTTTTCGTCATTTTTTTCGGAGGTGTGTTGACCTCGTGGAGGCTTTCGCCTTTTTTACCAGAGAGCTTGCTAGTTCGGGAGATTCGTAAAGTCCGCTCATATAGGGAGCGGCAGAATCTCGATACCAAACGGGGGATAAATTGGGTTTGATTGCACCCTGAAAAGCCTCCCCATTTGTAAGAGATTATTAATTCTCTTGTTTTTCTTTCGACTGTGATTGTCGTGAGGAAGTTTTATCGGCAACCATCCTTTGCAGTTCTAGATGATTTAGGAATTAACGTTCCTTTGTAAATAGCCGTATTTAATCCAGAATTAAAGTGAATTTCCGATTTTATTCCTTGACTCTAATTCATTATTCACGTTACCTCTCATTTGAGAATATTGAAGGCGTCACAATACATAAGAAAACCTGTAGTTTTATTACGTATTCTTTACAAAAAACAATGTTCCCCTCTGAATATAATTTCTGGCTACGGCTCTGATTTACTCAAAGCACAGAAATATTTAGATATGATTGACCTTCAACAAGAAAAATACATGCATATAGTTATAGTGCCCTATTTTTATGCGGTGACAGACGCATTCTCAGAAAGAAAAAATAAAAATAAAAAAACCTCAGAGTCTGAATAAAAAATAAAATACGCATCTCAATAATTCCCATGCAGACTTTGAGCGGCTATTGTTCTCTTTACAAACAGCGAATGAAAAAAAAAAATTACTGTCGCTAGAGATAAAAAAAAAAGAAAAAGAAAAAAATGGCTGCCCCTGACCTACAAACTTCCCTTAGGGACTTGCATGAGTTCTGACGTCAGAAAATTTGGATTTGCTTATTGGATACCTTTATATTTTAGAGTTCAAAGTTGCACCCACACCGATCGATTAAATGTATTGGAATATGTATTTTTTCTTTTTTATTATTTTCAATCAGGGAGTTTTGATTTATTTTAGTAACTTTGTTATTCATTAAAAATAGAGCACATATATTATAAATGTTATCATTCTCATTTTATTAGTGTACTAATTCAAAAAGTAAATTTTATTTATACAGTGATAAAAGACCATTCTGAAAATAATCTTACTTCCGATTTACTGAAATCAGTGGCGTGCGGTCCATATGTGCAGGGTGTGCACTGCACACCCTAGCAAAATTATGAGAGACAATAAATTTCTGCACCTATGTCTACCTATGTTTATATGGTATATAATAAATATTATTTATAATATATTCAAATATTATGTTGATTTGCTTGCTTGTATTCACACAGTGCGTGCGGTACTAGGTGCTGCACTTAGCGTGTTCAAAAGCAAACAAACATAAGAAATTTTTATGTGTACGCACTGAACACTAATAGAAAATCACGCTTTATATGTATGGGTACTGAAGAATCACAGCATACTATGGCACTGAGGCAAGTGCAGCTATTTTTCCTGCACTTGGCATTCAGAATCATCCGAAGGTACGGTTTATTAAGCGTTGTATTAGAGCGGGGACTTACGTGCTGAAGCGATTTTGGTTTTTTAACTGATTAACTGGCCATATGATTTTGCAGACGGTTAATGTTTAAATTTATATATTGTAAGATTTTGTTTTCATGGAAATATAAAAGAAGTATTTCATTAATATAAAGGGAAATGTTTTAGTGAGGTAAAGTAATTTCGGTGATGTATTATATTTATAGAAATAATTCGCTGAAAAACAATTTTGTTTTGTTAGACAAAAAAGAAACGAATTCTAACAGAACAGTCCAAATTTTACCATTCATTGTGTTTTACAGACAGTATATAAGTTATATCTGTAACACCATATCCCTGGTTTTGTTTTTAAAAATTGTGAAAATGTTTTTCGCAGAATATATGATTTCCAAATGTTAAAAACAATTAATAAATATAATTTAATTCACTGATCGAACGAGAAACATTTTTTCTGTTGCGCCAGCGTGCAGTGAAATCCTCTTCACGTGGACTAGACTTTCGGTTTGTCGGCACCAATAAGCATCCTGATGAGGCACCGCAGCGGCGATCGCCGTGTAGTGCTACGTTTGCTGAAAATATAAGTTTTTCGTGGAAATATAAGCTTTTCGTTATTTTATTAGTAATATGGATAGACGTATGGATTTTGTGTACAAATGAATAATAAACGTTAAGGAAGTGTTTAATGTACATTTTTATGGTTTTATTATTATTGTTGTTGCTCTCTGCACACCCTGCATGAACACTTACCGCACGCCACTGACTGAAATGAACACAAATTTAAAATAAAAAAAGTTTTGGGGAATTCTTTTAGAACTGGTAAACGCGTAGTGGCTAACAGGTAAATCATTCTTAATTTTAAATCGTAAATTAATATTATTTTCCTATGTTTAATAAATATAATAGTTATGAATGTATAATTTTAAATTTGAATACAGAGGGGGATCACACATTTTTGTAGCAATTTTGATTTTCTCCCTGAATTTAAATGTTACAGTAAAAAACGCGATTGGTATCAAATTGGAATAGAGTTTGAATACCGTCTGCAACATAAAAAATATTCTGTTAATTAAAATGTCTCTAAAAAAAAGAAACGGTAGATCGAAGACTATATTTTTGCTCTTTCCGAAGGGAAATTCCCTTATTCGATTATTAAAAAAAAAAAGATGTGAAAAGTAAAAAGCATAGTTTGGCGTTATTTCAGAATAGGGTACCCTTTAGCATATTTGGTGAAATTTCTAGGGATACTTACAAAACACAAATTCATAAACTATGGTTTATGAATTAAAAATGAATTTATAAATTCATTTTTAGTTCTGACTGTCAAGTGCAGTGGAGTGGAACCACAAATCAGTAAGAAAACAAATCCAAACGGAAACGGTAGAATATGAGTTTGGGATGAATACAGTAGAATATAAGGCTTAGATTTTCAGTAAATTCGACGTTGTTTACCGCACTTTTAGCCTATCAAGGTTTGGCATAAGAACAGGGTGCTCCCGCCAACTTGGCGATAAAGATTAAAGTATGGTATCCTAACATTTTCTCCTGATCTCCCCATGTCCGAACAATAATTTGATTTATATTATATTGTTGGTAACCAGCTCTCCTTGTGTAACCCTTTTATTATATTAAATGTCCGCAATGTTTAAAAAATTAGACAATTAATTAGACCACGAAGGCTAATTTTTAATAATTTGGAGCTGTTGGCTTTGTAAACTGTTGAAGAATTAAATGCTCATAAATATAAATGCCCATTTCAAAGTGGTGTTTGTTAATTAAGAGTATATAATTCTATTACAATGGCGTACTTTGCATCAATTAAAGTAGCTAAAAATGCCAGGAATGCAATGTTTGTATGAAATACATTTGTGTTTTAGTAAACATCGCCAATAATTTCGCCAAATTTGTCAAGAGGCACCTTATTCTTAAATATTACCACCTATCAATTTAATTTAATAAAATTAGTAACAAATAAGAATTAAGCGCCTTTAATATATATAACAAAAAGATTGCACAAGGGCAGCCGGATACCAAAATAACATAAATTAAAATGTAGACATGACGTAGAAAAAGCAACCATATATATATAAATAAACGGAAACACTAGAAAAGTTTTGCATGATTAATGTTACAGATTTAGGGTGAAAATGCAGTTCGGGGTGCCCCTTATTTTTTAGCGATAATTTTTTTCACGCAAATAGTGCCAACATGCCCTTTAAGATGGCGGCGATAAAAGAGCAAAAAGGCAATAAAAGCATAAACTATAAGCATTAATATAGTAAAAAATACAGTATAGATAAAATCTATATACAGATTGTAACAAATTTAAAATTTGCAAACGTATAAAAAACAATTCTTAAATTATACTGAAACTTAACAAAAAATATAGATACTTATTTTATAAAAGCAACAAAAATGCAGAAAAAAGCATAAACTATAAATATTAAAATATTTAAAACAATATACAAAAATTTTATACACAACTATAGTCGGAAAAGCCCTTGAGATGCCAAGTTCGTATACTGGGCGATAATAAATATAAATCAAGATTCAAATACTGGGGGCACCCTAATTTGCTGTGAACCTCGATTTGGTATAAGTCATTTATAATGTAAATAAACATTTGACTTATCTCAAATAGGCTACATTTTTAAGTTACCCGCAATGACACAGAAAGTGGACCACCCCTTATCACTGGCAAATTTAAATTATATTTAGTAGAAATTTCTGACAAAGGATCGTGTTCTATTTTGGTATGAAGAGTGATGGTGGATGCATTGTTTGGAACCCATGGCATCAAATATCTTAAAGCGGAACTGTCCTTGAATAAATTTTGATCAGCGTTGTCTTTTTGTGCAACGAATTTTTGTCACTCCACGATATTCGATTTTTCATTTCAAACAACATACCGCAATTTTAAGTCAATCTTTGAATTACTTGATTCAAGTATTGACTTAAAATTTTTCATGCCTTATAATAACAATTCTTCCATCATGATGGGATAAAATCATCTCAGTAGTGCTGCCATCTATGGGAAACAGCAAGAAACTTTTAAAACTCTCTCGTTAAGGATGATCATATAGCAGTGGTTCCCGAACATTTTTGCCGAAGGGCTCCTTCTCATAACAAATAACTTGCCATGAGCACCCAAGTTAAATACTTTTATACAGCTTTACAACAGCATAATTACAGTTCTAATTTTGATGTTTTTAAAATTTTGATGTTTCTTAAATATCAGTTAATATTTGTTGAACTGATTACTTTGTATTTTAAACAATAAAAATATTACTTTTCAATTAAATGGTGACAATAAGTCAGCAAATATTCATCTTGTTTCAAATAAACAAATAAAAAATAAATAATGACTACTAATTTTATTTACTGCTATTTATTTAAACTTTCATAAAAGCGGAAAAGGGTACAATTATTTTACTTTATATTTAATACTTTAGTGGACTCAAGTATTGCCCACATACTAACAAATTAATTCTTATCTACTAAGTAACCCTCAAAAGTAATATGGGCACCTTTGGAATCTGTAGGAACCACTGATACAGAGTCATGGTGTACATATTATTTTCATTTGTGACCAGCTTGTCCCTCTTTTGTGTGAAATTTTATCTTAACTTCTGGATACAAAAATAAAGTTCTAGTTTTAAAAATAATATATTTTTAATATTTTACTAGGTGTATTTTTGTGATTTATTGTGATGATAATTCTGTTTTTAAGACATTTGAATAAATATCATTTACAGAATATCCATTATATTCTATAAATAATATACATGTAACACTTAATAATATTTATATTTATATCACTAATAACTAAAAGGTTATCATAAAAGGTTATAAGTCTATATCACAAGAAGAGTTGGCAGCTGAACTTTCTTGCTGAAGCATTCTAGTTAACAGGATTTACTGATAGTTATATGCATAAAATACTGATTTGAAGTTGGCAAGACTTGAAATTCTATCTGTCCCACAGGAGCGCTTTATTCTAATCTACCTGGGACTAGTCTCCTAGATCAGAATTACTGTAAGGCGTGGATAATAAGAAATAACTGATATTAATCACAATGAGGAAATTCTATCTTCAAAACCTTCAAGAGATGATAGGTCAACTAGATTCCCTGGGCTGGGGCCTCTAATCTAAAGATTTCTAATAATAAGCACAAAAATGACATTGAGCAGAAAATGAAACAGCTAAAAGATGAAAGAAGGAGAAATTCATATCGATCAAAGCAAATTTATTAAAGTGGTACAAAAGAATATCATAAAATTATAAATGAAATGAACTTAAAATTAGATTTCACTGCTGTGGTATATATGTATTTATCCAAGGAATGAATCATTTTAAATCTAACAACCTAGGAATGAATCATTTTTATTATTTCACCCAGTAGCTCCATTTTATTTTATTTACAATGCATATACCTAGTAGATATTCTATTGCCTGCATGAATTCATTGCACACCTGCTAGTTTCAGCACTGGAAATAAATATAATTAAGAAATTAATAAGTTTTTGTAGATAAACCACTTAAAAGTATGTTTGATAGAAATAAAGACTATTATTCCAAAGATTTTACTGGTAACATCTTTTGTCAATTTGTTTTTTATTTGATGACAAAGTTTTTTTTATCCCTTTAAGTATCACTGAAATAGAATGTTAATAATTATTTAAAATAAATTTCATTTTTTTGTCAATTTTATTTTATTTGGTGACAAGGTTTATTTTTATTCCTTTATGTATCACTATTATAAACTAAACTAAACTCCTTGGCACAACAGCCCCTAGGGGGCCAAAGCCTACAGTGCCAATCTTCATTTCTGAGATCAAGGGCACTGGGGTGTGAAGCATATGTTCTGGTTAGGTGGTTAAAAATTATGTGGAAAAAGTAACACTGATATAGAATTTTTAAATGAAAGCAAAGATAAAAATAGTGAAAGCACTGGAAGATATTTTCACATTGTCCTGAATTTCGTTTTCCCTAACGAGGGATTTTTCTTCCTCCTTCCTCTCCAATAGGGAGAAAACAGTTTCTTAGGGTTTTGGGATTCCGTGATGAACATGTTGACAGTTGTGGATCCATCATGATGAAATATCAGAGCTTTTTTGTTAATTTGTATGTGGTGTTTAGTGAATAAAAATAAGAAAAAAGAATAACTGACTGATTACTGGAACACTAATACAGGAACTGGAGTTTAATAAGTTTACACACACATCATATAACTGAAACTCCAAACCAGCACTAAATGTCAGGAAATTCTTCAAAGATCAAAAATAACTTTTTGATTCCTTATAATCAAAGTACCATTGAAAGTAACAGATATTAATTACTTGATTTATAAATGCTATGAGAAAATTTATTTAGAATTTCAAAATGTATGCATTAAAACAAATAGTTGTAGATTTGAAATGGACTTTTTAATTTAAACAAAACTGCATAAATATGTAATTTTATACTAAAAAATTAATGGAAAGGAAAAATTTTCAAAGATCAGACATTTTGGAAATTTTGAAATTTATAAAGAGGTTATGTGAAAAATTTAGGTGCATTAAAAATATACTTAAATATTTAATTTTGTTAGTATGTTTCTGCAATTAAATTTAAGAACATTTTAACTTGTACTTCTAAAATTGGAAAAAGATAAGGCATTTTGTTATGCATTAACAACTGTATTAAAGCTATAAACACCATTAGATTATATCCAGTATTTAAAACTTCTATTTAATATTTCTTTAAAATTTATATTTATCAAAAAATGCAATTATTGTCAGAAAAAAATCCTAACTTATTCATTTTTTAATTCTCAAGCTATTATCTCAAACTAATTTTAAACAAACTTATTACAGTTTTACCAGCAAATTGGACTTGTTGGTAAAATAATAATAAGTTTGTTTAAAGACATAAAAGAATTATCAAGTAATTAGACTGGTAAATACATATAATTAAATAGCAAAAAAGAGAGAAAGAGGAAAAAAAATTACATACTTTAAACTAAACAAAATCATAAATTTAATTTTATACTGATAGTTCAAAATATAGCCCATCTTTTAAAAAGCCAAATATGTACTTTATTAAGACATTTTATACTCCATTGCAAATTTAATTCATGTCTACAATATTTCAACCTATCAAAGTAGCTTCAATGAGTCATAAAGAGATTATTTTAAATATTTTTTTAAATTTCAATCTTGAACTATTCTTTCAACAGGTACTTTCAACTAGAATTAATCTATTATAAAACTATTTATATTCTAATACTTCAATTTACAGAAATGTGTTTACATATAATAGCAAATAAACCCCTTATCATATAATTTCTCTTTTATATATAGTAGAGTCTTGGCAATTCTAGGTAAGGGAACCAGACTTGGCTCAAATTATTGAAAACTTGAATTATCAAAAATTAATAATTTAATAAAATATAAATACAATTTTTAAATTTCAAAATTTATTTCATTAAAGAATTATTTACATAATATTATTACATTAATTGCTGGAGATAAGTTAATTATATCTTAAAGTAATTATCAATAGTTTTTTGCTTAATTACATTCTTCCTCTTACGTATGGCATTATCACACCATTTTCTGAGCATCACATTGTTTGTAACTTGCTTGCAAAATTTGAAACACATGTGTGACCATGGATGAAAATTTTGAGAATATCTCTTCTCAATTGTTTTGTAATTTTGTGTTAATAAGTGACATGCAATATTTAAATTTGTGTAAAGTCAAATCTATAATTCATAAATCAGTTTTTATGGCGAAAGAAAAAAATGCAACAAACATATTTTTCCCTCCATTGTTCAAGAATTATCCTGATGAAAAAAAAAAGGAACGATACATTTAGATTTGAAATAAATAGTGATTTGAGTGAAAGATTTCAATGTTATTATTTCCTCTTATTTCTATTTTTTTTAAAATAAATAAAAACATTAAAATTGAAGTTTAAAATAAGTTTATTTTCTTGACAAAGAAATGCTAAACTTACATTTTTCCTATCAATTAGGGTGTATTTTACTTTAAAACATGTCTATACTTGCCTTTAATGAATAATAAACTATCTTGGATTTTAAAATATAGTTGTTAAACGATAAATTTTAAATTCTCTATAAAAAATATATCATTGCCTTTCTACCTAACTCATATAAGCATTTAAAAGTAATTTACATTAATTTGAATGCAACAGAATTTGTATTTATCCATAATAAGATTAATTTCATATTTCTTAACGATTTTCTTTTCGATATTCATTCATTTATGTTATTTCTTGTGTCCAAAAGTGTAAAATAACAGCTGTAGTAAAAAAATATGATGCACACTCATGTAAAACTGCTGGGTGCGCATGCTTGAAAGTAATATGCCAACATTAAATAAGCAAAAGTGATAATAAAAAATATTATATAGTGGAAAATTCAATAGAAAAAAGAAGTACAACCACATCAATAATAAAAAACATTTAATATATTATTTAATGTATACAACAAATATCTTCAAGAAGCTACAGGTACTGTATCAGGAGTCTCAGGTTGCAAATTTATGAGAGAATTACTACAGTCAACTAATTCTGCAATGGAAACTCTACCTCTTTGCCTAATAAATTGAGCTACTGATTCAAGCTCTTCTTTTGTGATATAAATAAATTTCCCCCGGTCATCTATGACTCCATTTAACCATTCTTGTGCTAATAGCTCTTGAACTCTGTCTATAGCTTCCTAAAATAAGAAAGATAAAATATAAAGACATGCTCATTATAATTAAATTTAGGCTAAAAGAAGTTTAAAAAAAGTAACATTACCAATTTTGTTTGAATTTTACATGTAGGAGTAATATAGATATTTAATGCAATAATAAACTGAAATATGATATAATTTGTCATACAATTTTAGCTTTATAACTATGTAAAATCAAGATTACTAGAGGCTTAAATTTTTAGAAATAATTAACTCTACAGTAATAAAAAAGATTAAAGGAGAATTACAGAATTTCGCAAAAATTAGTATCTACTTGGACAACTGCTTATTATAAATATTAAAATCGATATGAAATTATAAGTATCAGTAAACTGATATAATAAAAAAAAGTATTTTTAATGCTTCTTGAAGGATAAATGTAATTATATACTATATCCTCTAGTATTTAATAAAAAATAGGCAAAATATTTATGTAAAACCCCATTTTCTTTAATAATTGCTTTTAAGTTTAAGTTAAAAGTTTTACATTTTTCAAATTTGTAGATTACTTTAAACTATATAAAATAAAGTAATTTCAAGTATGACAAAATATTTTGGATTAAAGATACAAACACAGAACTCTTCAGTATAATGTAAATTAAACTGTTTTTGCAAAAACTTTTTTAAATTTTTATGTGGAGAAAATTAAATACAGTAGAATTTTGATTAACCAAACTAAATGGGACTGCTAGTATCTCAAATATCAGAATTCTTGGTCAATAGATTTTTTAAATATATTTTAGTGAAATTTTAACTATACATACTAAGTTTTATTTTTTATTATTTACATTTAATTTACATTAATTCAAGTGGGCACTTGATGAACCCACATGGTCACTGGACACAAAGTATTATTTACTGCTGATTTTTCAAGGTGCAATGTTTCTTGGAAGTTAAATACTTTTGGGGGAAGAAGAGCCCATAGCATGGACTATGTGGTTTTTTACACAGCTTACTCAGAAGGAAAAAAGGGGGGGGGGATTAATTAATTTTGAAATTCTAAAATGAAAATATACACACATGTAGCATATTAGCTTAAATTAGTTTGTAATACTAATTCCTGTCTTTAAGAATTTGAATCATTTTAATTTACCTATATATTTACACAATTTTTTCTTGGAGATATACTTTAACAGATAAAAAAAAAAAAAACTTTTATGAAACTATTGATCTCAATATTTAATAACAATATGCATATTATTTAGCTATTTTATACATATATATCATTAGATAATTTAAAAAAACTTGGTATAGTTAATTGAAGCCTGATAATCGAGGATCTACAATCAAGGTTGCTAAAAGTGTTACAACTGATAACAAACTAAAATGCAAAATTCCCCAAAAGAAAAAAATAAAAGGAATTAAGCATTTTTAAATTGGCTTAAATCCATTTATTTTTTTATTCTAATTTTTTTACTAAATATTTTTTCCATGCTAATAGTTTTACATTTATCAAACTTGTAGAATCTTTAAAATGATTGATAAGGAAGTAATTTCTAAATCTGACATTCTGGATAAAAGAGAAAATTATTGATCAGCATGATAAAAAATAGCTGTTATATCAAAAAAATTTCTTTTATATGGATACAAGGAAAATTAGATATGTACAAAAGATGTTTAAAATATTGCAAATAACAATAACAAAATAAAATGCAAAACTTTAGAAAAGGAAAAATAAATAAACTAAACATTTAATTTTAAAATATTGTTTAGGAATTACTAAATAAATAAATAAATAAATATTCTATGAAGAAATCGGGAAAGGAATGAACAGAATAACTATTTTGGTAGCTCAAATATTGTTTTAATAGAAAATATTTTAAATTACTTTACATAAAATATTGCATTTTAGGCATCTTTATCTCAAATATATGGAGTAGTTTCAAATTACACGCAATATAATCATGTAGTCTACTCCACAGTTGGCAGACTTTTGAGTCAAATCATCAAAACAAGATAATAGAGGTATCAGAGAACCATGCAAATGTATGCATAACCAGGATAGCAGTTGTGATCAAGACTAACACTATTAAATTAATATTTTTCATATACAGGATGGCCACAAAAAAAGTTATTTTAAAATTTTCTGGTTACTCCTGGAATTCTAATAGAATTCTTGGTACATGCCAACACTATTGCTGCCATTTTTAATGCATTTATTTTCCCCATCATTCCTTTTCAAGTCTTGAACCCAAGAAATTTTATATTTAAAAGAAGCAGGCAGAATATTTTAGACAAAAATAAGATGAAAATGTATATAAGTTATAGAAAAAGGTTTGATTGAATACCAATCTCAGGCTAAATTAATCTAATTTTAGAATATATTTTAGATTCTGAAGAATACATTATAACAAATATAACTGAAAATGATAAACACACTCAAAACATTCATATAGACTTAAATATAGTTTTGATGAGCATAATTGCTTGAAAAGCTGTTTAAAAGCTTGATTAACTACTTTGAAAACAAGAACAAATGGGAAATTAAATAGTTTATAATATATATTTAATTAAAACAATAACAATAACAGTAAAATATTGAATTTTATTATAAATATAGTTTAAAATACACAATATATTTAGTAAGCAAAAACCAAAGTGAATTAAAATTTTATAAAAAATTTTATACTAACCTGAGTTTTGAGTTTAAACTGAGAAGCTAGATCTTCTAATAAAACGACTTTTTGATTCTGTAAAATAAATTACATTATGTACTAAAATTCACAGTAGGTGGTTGTTGCTTTACAAAACTCATACTATAATGATAAATAAAATTTTCTATTGAGACTTTTTATAAATCTGCTCACACATAATAAAAGTTGATAAATTATGAGAATAAAGGATAGAAGGTTATAAGGACAGAGACAGCAAATAAGATTTTATCTAAGTAACCAAAATCAAAGCTAACTGAAATATAAATTTTTGAGTTCCAGGATCTTATGTTTGTACATGTAGTATTTGCATAATTTTTATCTGTAATACATAAAAAATGAAAGACAGTGACAGAATTCAATATTTTTCATATAAAATGTTAATAATTGATTAAACTTAAAAAATAATTCAATAGGTGAATAGGCAACTCAATTATTAATTTTATAAATGGTGTTTTATATGATTAACAGATTGTTGATACATCAGTTCAGACAAATATGACACCAGACCAACATATCATTTCCTGATGTAAAAATAATCTTTTTTACATTTCATTTTTTTATTATTTATATTTACTGATCGTTTCCATTTTTCACTGAGCCAAACATTGCACACATATCATGTAACTGTCATCTCTGTTATAGGGAGTTATCTTATACACTGGGTATAGAAACATTTGAAATAAATGAGAACTGCATTCTGGTTTTTCAAATACCACAAAGAGCCACACTATAGTAGTATTGAATTCACAAATTCAAAATTTATTTTATTTTAGCATAATTATGTATTGCATACAAAATTTAAGTTCTATGCAATATATATATATATATATGTATATTATATATATATATATATATAATATATATATATGTATGTATATTATATATATATATATATATATTATATATATATATATATATATATATATATATATATATATACATATATATATATATATATATATATATATATATATATATATATATATATATATATTATATTATATATATATATATATATATATATATAAATATATATATATATATATATATATATATATATATATGTAACTAGTAAAAATAATTTTCATCAATCCCATGGGGGAAATAGCCCACATTTTTTAATTGCCATGACTTGCTTGGTAGTGTCACATAAATGCAGTCACTGTGGCGAGAAAGGCTCACTTAGAATTCAAGACCAGGCTAAATACTTAGTAAAAAGCCTTTATTTTCATGTTAATGATGGAGAACAGACATGTCCGACAAGAAACAAATGTGCATTTGTTTGATTTGGCTGTCCCAAGAAAAGGAAAATAACATGACTCCTCAAGAGAAAGAGTTTTAGATAAGATAATTTTTTTGTGGCTTGTTAAAACATTAGTGGTGAAAATAGAAACAATGGAGTAAAAGTTCTAAAGATCTTCAGTTTTTCCTGGGAGAATGTACAGCTGGGTTAGAGAAAGCAAAGAAATGGCTATATATAGCAATTATTAGTTAAACTTTAGTTTTGGGAAGTGTGGAAAGAATGCCAATTTAAAGGATTCATATCTTTGACTTATATTGGATGGCTGTTTATCTTAAGATTAAGTAAAAAGTTGACTAAGAGAATTTTGGAACTTTAGGGACAACTTTTTGTATATTACACACACACATATATATATATATATATATATATATATATATATATATATATATATATATGAAACATAGCATGGCCTGCTATGCTTTGAGGATACAACAGAGTTGAAGGGATGTAGTCATCACCTAAATAGATTTTTCAGGAGAAATTTTGTAGCATATTTATTAAGCAACATACACAGCAAAATAACCAACAAAGATGCTCGCACAGTACCTTGGGGACACTACCCGTGTGAGAAAAAATTTGTTAACTCAGCAAATTAGAAGTGCTCCTACGTATCAAAATAGGTTGGTGAGTTAAGCTCTCCAACAGGAAGGAAACAAAAGAGTTTAGCGCCAAATGGTCACTAAAAAGATGTTGAAATTGTGGATTTGGTGGTTTTTTAATAGAGATGTTAGTAATTTTAGTTTACGATTAAAGTATTATATTTTACACACACACACACATATATATATATATATATATATATATATATATATGTAATGTAAAATCTCTGTCTTATGTAAAACAGAGATAATTTTAGAGAGAAAAAAAATTTCTAATTTCAGTAATTCATTAAAATTTTGAAAAAAAAAAATTATACAGTTAATGAACAAGAATAATATTTAAAATATATTTAGAGAACAAATGCTTTCAACTCTGCTACTAAACATAAACCAACCATTTTATTATCATTTACAATATTATATAATATCATAAAGTAAACTTATTGTTTTACTTGCTAGATATAAAAATTTTAATATAAAAAACAAGCACACACAAGTTGAAAACTTAGATTATAAAATTATTTTCAATATATCATACACCAATAGACATTTGAGACACGCATAAATGAGAATTATACTAAACCTACCTTTATATAATCAATAAACTCTTGAAATTTGTTTGACTGAAAGAGATAAAGAAAAAAATTAATATATACATGCATGTATATATATTTATTTTCAGTGACAGTATAAATATTTTTCAATGAAAAAGATTAACTGTATATTATTTTATATTCTTTTATTAAAAAATATAATATTAAGAGAAAAATTCTTAGAACTATTTCCATAATACCATAATTTAAAAGTAAATATATTGAAAACAATACTAAATTGCATTAAAAATATTTTTTTTTTAATTATAAATAAACAATTTTTTTGTATCAGATGCTTTCGTTTTTCACTGTTGATAATAAAAGCATTTTATTTACATCAAAATCTGAATATACTTCTTTTAAAACTTTAAAAATATTGGTTTATAAAATAATATAAATGTCATTTAAGTAAACATTTAAGTTTTCAAAATTATTTTTTAATTATACTTTAAAAACTAATTTGTAAGATATGTGGTAAATACATTAATTTTTTGCTATATAAGAGTTAATTAAACTGAGACCAGCTACTTAAAATCAAACCTCAAGAGTTATGTATATTCATACTATATACATTTATTTACTAGTAGAATTTGAAAACATACACTTGGTACTGAAATGCTCTGTTTGGACATGATCTACACCAGGGGATGTCCAACTTTCATACGCTTAGGACAGACTATATTTTTTAGACAGTACTTACAAATGAGTATTTTCATAATTACTTATATACCCTAATTTCCTGCGCATAATCCACAGATTATATGTTAAAAAAGTTTTGATTTCCTTCTAATGTGTGTTATATGCCACCGCGTATTCTGCTGTTAAAAATTATTTTTATAATAAAATTTACAAATATCTTTCATAACGAATAATAGATGGCAACACCTGCTCACATATACAAAGAATTTTTTTTTTTTTTTTTTTTTAAATGAGGATTAAAAATTTTTTTCAGCCAAGGACATAGCAGTTTGGATAAAAATACCTCATTAAATTAATATATTATATTCCATTTTGTACATTTATTTCTATCAAGATATAACACTTCTAATCAAATATATAATCTAAAATAGCGGCATTTTGCTGCAGTCTTCATTTTTTTTTTCACTAGCCTTTTTTTCGCTCGCCAGATAGCACCATAACTGCATTATAAAAATTTAAAACAAATTGCAAATAACCATATTAATTTAAAATGAAAAGATGCATTTTAAGAATTCTAAATTTTAATATCTTTTTTTTATTTAAATATAAGTTCAAATAATTTATTTGTATCATTGTTTCTGTACTAATTAATGTAAATATTTTGACTATATTTTTACTGTGGTTAAATATAAAATTTTTTAAGTCTATCAAGATTTTCATTTTATTAGATTACTTTTTTAATTTAAAGAAAATGTTATCATTAAGTAAAGAGTTTAAGTTTTTTTAACACTAAAAGATATATTTTTTTCCCATATACATTGAAAACTATGAATCACAGGAGATTAAAATGGAAATTTAATCTGCAGATTATATGCAGGAAATTAGGTAAAAATGCTTAGAAGCTACTTACAAAACTCAAAGATATTTTTTCAATACCATACAATGACATAGAAGGCTACCAATGACACTGTAACTATAAATAATTGTTTTCTAGAAACCATTTTAAAATTTAAGAAACTCAAGGAATTGTAGAAAATAAAAAGGAAATTTTTATCTTAGAAGTCTGTTGAAACAAATTTGATACAAAATTTTACAAGAAAATTACAAAGTAAAAAATTAAGAAGTAGAATGATTTTTTTGGCAATGTGTAATTTGGGTAAGTTTTTGAAAATTTGGCTTAAAAAATTAAAGCTAATCTTTACACATCCTTTTTTTTTTAAAAAAAAATCTATTATTTGTGGAGAATAATTTTGAACTTTTACTATTTTTTTTTATTATATTTAAATCAAATCAGTTCTGAATTCATCGCTATAGTTTATGTTCACATAAGGCTTGTGACATTTAGAAGCTGAAATGTTCAACATCTTGGCCTGATTAAGACCAAATTTTACAGTAAAAGGTATAATTAATTCAAAATGAAAAGATGCATTTTAAGAATTCTAAATTTTAATATCTTTTTTTATTTAAATATAAGTTCCAATAATTTATTTGTATCATTGTTTCTGTACTAATTAATGTAAATATTTTGACTATATTTTTACTGTGGTTAAATATAAAATTTTTTAAGTCTATCAAGATTTTCATTTTATTAGATTACTTTTTTAATTTAAAGAAAATGCTGTAATATTTAGTCCCACCTTAAAATGTATTTTAAGCAATGCAAAGAAAAAAAAAAAAAAAATTAAAGTATAATCAATTGTTACACAATAAGGATGAGAAATATAAAGATTTTGAGGCTTTCATTTTTTGTATGTAATAAATTTGTCAGAATATTTCTTACTTCATCTGCAACTTCTTCCTGATCATAACCTTCTTCTTCAATGGAAAAAGCTTCTTTTAATTTAAGATACTCTTCAAGTTCTTTTCTTTCCTGTTCCTCTTTCAGAGCTTTTTCTTCTTCCTCCTACACAATTAACAAAATAACAATAAAATATAATAGTAATAAGCTTAGTAATAGGCAAAATAAAAAACTGCATTAAACTGAAATATATTATTAAAAGAGCTCTTGTTAAAAGTCATATTTATATTGAAAGTTAAAAGGATATTAAATGAACATTTTAAACATTTAGAGCAAAAATGAAACTTGCAGAGGTAAATGGATTTTACAAATAATGAAATGCAGTGAATATCAAAGTCTTAATATCGAATATTAAATTCAATTCAATTTTAGAATAATTAACTATTGATGCCTAGAAATGAACTACCTATCCTAACAGGTATAAGGTATTTGTGATGCCATGCTGGATAATACCCTGATTTTTATTATCCTCAGGAGGGGGAATTTTTGTTCCTTTGTACCTCTCTCCCACCTACTAACTTCCTAGTAAGAAAATGTCCATACCTGATGATTTTTTCTGCATGTTTTTGGGGTTTACAAAAAAAATTATTAGCAAGTCACCCAGGTTTAAACTCTGCACCCTTGATTCGAGCACCCTGTTAACCATAAGGCTATCTCAGGTATCTACATTTAACCCTTAAAAATATTTCTCTATTACTAGAACTTCAAAGTCTGCACAAAAATAATAAATGGTTTTTGCTAGTATCAACACTATCCAACTGGAAATCATGCTAGATTTTTGTGCCCACCAAGGAAATTAATTTCTTAAATATGATATCTTTGCCAAATACCCTAATTTTGTAGGACTGATAGCAATAAAAAGTAAATAAATATGCATCCTTTTATGTTTGTAGAGTAATCTATAGTAAATGAAAGAGGTGCATTGTGTACAAAATGTTTTCACAACCTTTTTTTATTAAAAATTACCCATAATTTATGTTAAAAATAAAACCTTAAAATCTGAAGTTCTATATTCAGAGAGGAAAATATGCTTTCAATTCAAAATAAAACATGGCAATTCAATTGTTTACAATCATTATTCAATTATCAACATCATTCAGAATTTTTACCTTTTAACTTTATATTATAATGGCACAAAATATAAATGGAAAAAAAAAGTGTTAATAATTTTACATATAATCAAAAGTGAATATTATAATTACAAAAGGTCAAGACAAAAGCTGAGTCTTACTTTTAATCTTTCTGCTTCTTTTTCCTTTAATTCTTCCTTTAACCTAATTTCTTCTAGCTGTTTTTGCCTTTGCTTCTTTTCTTCCCTTTCTTCAAGTTCTCTCTAAAAATACAGTGAAAATTAACTATTCTATAATAAAAAAAAAAATAAATCAAAACCAACTAAATTACAGATACAGAAGAGTGACATTACAAATTAACTCCTTTGCAGCAAAGAGGAAACAAACAGATGAAAATCTATATATCAATTTTACTCCTTGATCTACTTTTTTTAATTGAAAAAGCACTTTAATGCAATTAGACCATATATGAGCAACTTCAACAAGACTACATGCCAGTTTAGAATTTAAATATTATGCAAGCTAGAGTGCTGCTGGTTTTATATATATGAAAATATTAAAAAAATAAACATATCTTAATAAATTTTATCTTCCTATTACATATAATCCCTTGTTTTAAAATGTATAAAAATATAAAATACAAAATAACTTACTCTTTTTTAGTTTGATGATTATAACTTTATGTAATAACAGAGGGCATATGCACATTATAAAGCATAACAGGAGTCACCTGTCACGCTACACAATCAAAAAGAACCCATGCTGTTACAAGTGTACCTGTACTAGCAGTACAAGTGTATGGTATACTGTGTCATCATAAATGATAGTAAGTTACTTATTACTCCCGACCCAGCAAAAGCCATACGGGAATTTAAATGATAGTAAATACAATCAGAAACAATCTTAATTTAGAGATTAATGGGCAGATTACTTTATAAACTCAAATCTATTTTGTACAAAAAATAAGGGCTCCATAAAAGATAATTAAAATAAAATGAAATCTGTAACTTTTTTAATAGCTATAAAATATATTGTTTGTAACACATTATATATATATAATTTAGGTCCATTCATCAAAATGCATAGCCAACATACACATATATACAAAGTATTTACATATATGGGTATGACTAGAAAATGCAATATGTACAAGTAATAAAATTTGTGGTAATGTGCTGATATGATGTTTGGTATTCCGTCTATCAGATTCAATGTAATTTACAGCCATCAGTTGTCTTATTACATTTTTAATTAATATTTACCCATAAAATGCCTTCAATAAAAATTTTTTTAGATAAAAAAGAAACATAAAAAAGGTTTGAGTGTATTAAAATTATAAGCCATACAAAATAAAAATGCAGGCTATATATAACATAAGCCTGTTATATGTATAATCAATGACACATACTAAAAATAGGGTACTTAATAATATCTTCCTTTGAAACTTCTGAACTTATTTACTTAATAGACCTGGTATACATAAAATTAATTTTAGAAATAATTACCTTTCTAGTAAACATTATTCCTTCAGTTGCATAATTTATGAAAACTTTAACATGACTAGTCAAAAATTATATTTAATTTTTCTATTTTATTCACTTTTTTATAATATTAATCACAATTACCTCTCTTTCTTTCCTTTTTTCAGCTTTCATTTCTAGCTTTTTCCTCTTTTTAACACCTACTTTGCCTTCTGGCAAAGCAATGTCATCAGCTAAGGTATCTTCCTCTGAAACAGAAAGCAAATGCACATAAAAACAAATAGTATTTCATATTATTTTGTCAATTTAAGATGTATAAATACATATGACATTTTTCAGCTTATGACTAAATACATTATATTATCAACATTCATGTCACTAGGTTTAAAAATTATGATTTAGAGGTACGTAGTAAAGGTAACTTTGTTATCTTGAATTAATGCTTGTCATTTATGACATAAATCAGTGATCAATACATCAATACACCTACTGTACCAGATAAAATTCAGTAGAATAATTTTTATTATACATCATAATGATAATAATGATTATAATATATCTTTAGTTCTATTGTACAACATTAGCTCAAAGCCATGTGTCCAACTTCAGACTGGGTAATTAAAGAAATTTGCCAAAGGAAAATTGATAAAATAAAATATGTCCAATAAATATGATAAAAAAGGAAGGAAAATTTTATTATCTAAAAATACATTTTAAACACTATCAGATGAACTAATTTACTGTATATTTCCAAACATAAGCCCATCTATGTATATAAGCCAGAAGTATGATTTTTCATCAAAAAGTTATCCAAAATTCAAAACCTGTATATAAGCTACAATAACATTCTGTAATATTCAAATACTTTGCAAGCAGATAAAATGAGGTAAATGTTTCCCATTGAAATTGCTTTAAAATAAAATGCTAGACCAGTGCTTCTCATACTTTTTTCTCTGTAGTTTCCAATTAAAATATTGCAGAGATAGAAAATTGGTCGCACCATAAGACAAATACAAGAATATTTCTGAGCAAGTGTTTGCAGTTCTAAGGAAAAACAAATTTTAATTAAGTTACTTCAGGCTGTTTTACATTAACACTTTGCATGCAGGCAATGTATTTTTACTTTTTTTTGCAGTCTGTTACTGGAGCACGGATCACATAAAAATACGTATATGTGACATTATATGCATGTTGTTTGCATTGCTATGTAACACTTTGCATTTTTTCTTTCCACAAGTTATGATTTCCAGTTACTCGGTCTTTTGTTGTGTTATTTCGTCTTCAATCGAATTCCTAGCTCCAGAACGTACAAGCCAAGTTTTGTCAATTTGAAGCTTTGTTTTATATTGTTGAATACAAAATTGATAAAATGAACCGTTGTGACAAAGATAGTGATGAAGAAATATGGGCTGACAGATTATCGAACTTTAATTTTAAAAATCGTTTATTTTTGTGATTTCATAAAAATATTCTTTTTTTTTTTTGTTAAATAATCATACAGTATATATTAAAGTGTAAAATAAAAAAAAAAGTTTTGTTCATATGAAACAAAGTAGTTTTCGATTTACTGCGATTTTTCCGAATAACTAAATTTTCTCTCGATTCACGAAAAAACACCTGCTGCATGCGTAAGTTGGCGGTGAATTATACCTGCATGTCGTGTTAATTTCCCAATATTATGCTGACTTTTTTAAATTACTGCCACCATGATACTAGACATATGTGGCCAATGAGTTTTTTCTCTTAAATGCCAATAACAATAGTTTTTATTCTGGTAACTCTATCTGACAGAAGAACAATTTCATTAATTTAAACAATACAAGCAAAAAAATTTAAAAACTGCTATTTTTGGCAATTTAATGATTACTTCTGACTTATGTAGAAGAACATTTTTTAGTAGATTAGACAATTTGCTACAGATGTGGTATTACTATTTTTGGCATGATTATAATACAGGTAAAAGTCACTGAAAATTTACTCTTCAAATTTTGTGTGCTTCCTCCTTTTAAAATTTTAGAAAATTTTATTTATTTATTGCCATTATGCATTTTCTCTCCATTATTTTATGCTTTAAAAAAATTTTGTTTAGTTTTGCCTATTTGTCTGTGATGCCAATGGCAAAAAATGTTGTTAAAGATATTTACTATGCCTATTCCATGGATCCACCCTCCATGGCCACATGGATCCACATTCCATGACCGATCCTCCCTCTCATTAGGTTTATGGGAAGCTAAAAAGATTCTCAGCTTATGCACAGAAATATACTATACTTAAAGAGTTTTTTTTATATTTTAGCATGTTATTAAAGAAGAAAAATAATTTAAATTTTAGGTAATAGAGTAGCTGCTCTAAAGGTATTATTTAGAAAAATTGATGGAAAAGGGTTTAAAAGCATTATACCTCCACCCAGGGCCTGATTATCGCATGGGCACTTAGAGCACGTGCCCTGGGCACGAAAAATTTAAGGAGCATGAAAAATTAGTCGAATGCTTGAAACACATATTAAGTGGGGAAAAATTGCAAATGGTAGTATAACTACCATCATTAAGTTTTAATAAATTATTGTACAAGGTAATTGTGTTTGTCATGAACTATATTGTTTCCTATTTCCTTTAATTTTAATGTTATTTACCTAATAATTTCCTCAACAAACCTGGTGCTCTATTTATCCTATGGGTTATACCATATTTAAAAGACAGATTATCAGCAATGTACCACTATAAACCATTAAATTGTCTCATCAATTTAAATTATTTTTTAATTCTATTATTATTTATTTTCTGCACCACAGAGCTTGTGAGTGTGACAAGGTAAAAATAAAAAAAGTGGGTCACTCTAGGTCTTTAAAAGTCCTTAATTTTTAGCATGGCTAAACAGAGATAATAACGATTACGTAAAATGAAAATTTGGTGGTTTTGATTTTGAATATTACTTTAATGCTAATTTTTTAAATCCGTTTGCTAATTCAATGTTATAATTTTTATAACTGTAAGTATGATAATAACTTGTTGCTATAAATTTGCATGGGAGTGGAGGGCACAAAAATTGGATTATGCCCTGGGCACAAAAGTATCTCAGTTGGACCCTGCCTCCACCCTACTTTGACATACAATTAATTTGACAGGGCTCAAACCTGTCAAATGACATCCAATTTGACAGGGCTAAAACCTGTCTAAGGTTTAAATGAAAACATACATGTGTAGATATTACATGGAAAACCAAACTTTGGAAATAATGACACCAAAAAATGAGCCTTCTCTTAAATAAGTATCAATTGAACTACAGAAAGTTTACATAAATAAACATGTTTTTTTGTTTGCTTATTATATGAAAAAGAATTGCTCAAAATCTAATCAGATGAATTATCTCTCTGACATTAAATTTTAAACTACAATGGATGACAACATATAACAAGTAGTACGGAAAAGTTGAGATAGTAAGAGTAAATTATATTCACCTTCTTCCTCTGGTCTTGCTGCAGCAGCAGCTCTCATCCGAGCTCTTACATTTCTTCCAGCTCTTCTAGGCCCTTCACCAGCAGCTCTAACTGCTGCAGGTCCTCTTGGTCTAAGAACTTCAGCTATACACATGAAGAGGATGAAATTTAATAAATTACTCTTTCTAAATACCTAAACTTTAAGTTTTTAAGATTTAAGTTAACAAATTACACATTTGAAGGATAACTAACCAAATTTTACATAAAATATTTTTTTCTAGTTTGATTATACCTAATTCATTAAATACAAATTTTATTCATGAATTAAACTATTTTAGCACTCATTATAGAGGTAAATTATTGTGAATCAATATACGCCGGGATTAACCTTGGATTTACATATTTAATAACCTCAGACACTAAGAAAAAAAATCCATTGTTTTCTTCAGATGGCATTCATCCTATTTTTCTTAAAAGAGAGGGAATACTTAAGAATTGGGTTCCCCTTAGAAAATTTAGTGAAAATATTGGCGAAATTTACTAAAACCCAAAGATAATTCATCCAAACATTGTATTTCTTGCTTTTTCTGGTAACTTTAATTAATGCACCGTGCGCCATCGTAATAGAATTTTATACTCTTACTTAATTAAAGAAAGCGACTTGAAAACTGGACATTTATATTTATGGGCAGTTAATCCCTTAACAGTTTACAAACGCAACAGCTCCAACACACTTTTAATATATAAGAAAAGAGAGACAAAGAGAGTTGGATGCAAATATCATATAAATTATAATATAGATACAGACTGTTTGGTCACGGTCAGATCAGGAGAAAATGTTAGGCGACCATACTTAAACCATTATTGCTAAGTTGGCTGGGGAACCCAGTTCCTTAGTCAAGCCTAAGCATGTTTAAATGTTTACATGCATGTTTCAGCATGTCAAGTAGTGTTCAAAGCACCTAAGCATTCTTTGTTTTTTTATGAAAAATCATAAAAATAAAATAAAATTTCATATAAATTTAATTTATTACAAAAACAAACTTTAAGCACTTCTAATATTTGTAAAGTAATATAAGCATTAACTTAGAGGATAAACTAAGGTTGTAAGCAGAAATGTTAATATAGATATAGAGGAAAGTGCTGTAATAAATACTATGTAAATTTTATAACAACCTTCATCAGGAAGAGGTCTGTCTGTGTTTGATCGAGATTGCTTGATATAGTTGATCACAAATATAAGAATAAGACAAATGGCAGCCGGAAGAAGAAGTAATATATACATATACATATTGCAGACTAGCAAGTTACATACAGATTAGAAATCACATTAAAAAACTTCTACAAACAATCAGATATTTGTCAAATGTGTTTCATAAAATGGAAAACAATTAAAAATTATTAAATTTTCACACAATTTGAAAATTATAAGGACAATATAAACACAAATTTCATCAAAGATAAACTAGAACTCCAAGGAAAACAAAACTCGGAACAGAAAATAAACTGCTCACGCAAACAGTCTCCTTAAGTTGAGATGTACATAGAAACAATTATAAAATAAAGTAATAGGTTAAAAGCTATGATAATAACTCTAAAACTTTAAAATATGTAATAAAATAATTAACAGAAATAATTTGAGGTTTTGTGTAAAAAAATAAATTGTGAAAATTATTAATTTAAATTTAAATAACTTAAAATGAGAGTATTTATCGATTTTCAAAAACATCATATAAAATACCAGTTTTTTAAGAATAAAAAGATTTAATTTAATAAAAAAGAAATATAAAAAATACCTCTAAATCAACAACGAAATCGTAATCGTTCGGCATCCAGTCTCCCATTTGATTTCTCTGATTTGTTTATGATTTTTATCTTCGAACGCCACGATGGAAAAAATGAACGGTAAGAAATCACGCCGGTTTTAGGAAGAACTGGCAAATCCATCCAAAATTTTTGTCTTTTAATCTAATAATCTTTATTGTTTTGATGACATAATAATAATATTTATCGATTAATTTTTCCATGTTCATACTGTGGAATTTTAAATCTGTAGTTTAATATTCAAGTTAATCGTGTATACAGAATGAATATATTTACATTTGTCTAATGTTATTATGTGTGAATAAATTTTGTTATTAACATTTTAACTAGCAGCACATCAAACTATGATGGATTTTCTTTTTTGTCCTGTTAATATGAGATATTGTGTAAAATGATTTATAAAATACTTTTTCAGATACAGTTCAAGAATTGAATCTAATCATCAGCGATCTGTTGTTAATTATTTATTCCTCTGTTAATAATAATTTTTTATTTATATTTAAATAAAAAGAATTAGTTGCTACATCTCTTGCATTTTTAATTAATTTTGCACTTTAGGTTAATGTAAAGTTTTATAGTTATTGTTTGTCATTGTCCAGGTAATAAAATTCATGTTTAATGACAAAGCAAAGTGTTTGATAACTCCTTCAGCATAGAATCATCTGGAAAGAGCTGTCTTTGACTTTTTTTTGATATACTGTCAATATCCACAAATGAAACACTCATTTTTATGAAAAAGTAATCATGAAAAATGAATGATCAAGGTATTGAAAAATAAAGATTAAATGGGTTAAAACACACATAGTGTATTAAGGTTATTTTTTAAAATTAGGTTTCCTAATGGTTACTTTCCTGTAGTTACTAATGATTTATGCCTGATCTATTCCAGCCAGTGGATGGGCAGGCTTATTACAATTGAAAATGTTCCATTGACTTTGTTTATAAATATGAAAACAAATAAATTGAAGTTGTGTTTGAGAAAAATAAAGAGCAAAAAATTAGGTGAAAATGCAGTTCAGGGTGCCCTCTTGTTGTTGTGGGCATCAATAGTGTCAACATGCCATCTTAAAAGATGACAGCAATAAACATCCATAAGAGTAATAAAAATACAATATAAAGCATAAGTAATAAATATTAAAATAATAAAAAAACACAGTATAGATAAAATTTATATACAGATTGTATAAAGTTTTAAATTTGCAAATGTTTGGAGAATAATTTTTAAAATTTTCTAAATGATACTGATACTTTACAAATAATATAGATAATAACTTTATATAATTAAAATCCAATAAAAAGCATAAATATAAGTATTAAAATATTTAAAACAGTATAAAAAAAATTGTATACACAATTGAAGTTTGAAAAGCCCTTAAATTGCAAGTGAGAAAACTTATATACTTGGCGATGAAAAATGTAAGTAATGCCAGAAATTCTGGGGACACCCTTAACTGCAATGAAGGCTAAAAATTATTCATGTAAATTTAAATAAAGTTTATTGATATTAACAAACTCCATACAAAATATTAATTTTTTAATGTAAAAAAATTTAGTTAAAAAAAATCCTACAAAATATCTCTAAATCAACAACAGAATCTGAACCTCTAAATCCCAAAGATTAAACTGATCAGAAACTTTTTAATCCATATTATAATTTCTTTGTAATTTACAAATTTACAACTCATAGTTAGTAACATTTTATCAAAATGAAGAAAAAAATTGCATTTTAAAACTTTTTAGCAAGCTAGATCTCTCAATATTTATTATGTGTATGTGAATATTTTCCTATATAAGTGATAATAGTAAAAAGGAAAGTAGAAATAATACTGAGAAATGAATTTATAACCTCCTATATAGACCAGCAATTTTCAAACTTTTTTTTTTTTTTTTTTTCCCATGACATCCATGTTTTAGGAATCACGATTATTGAAAATCTATCACACTTCAAGATAAATAGAACAATGATTCTTATCTCCCTTTGGCAGTGACAAGGGATTATAACTTGAAATTTTAACTTTTAAATATCTTGTGCTTATGTTTAATAATTTCACAATTTTTAGCCAACTTCTTGATTAGTGTCACCTGTGCCTCCTCAGGGTGTCACAGCACCCAATTTGAGAAGTGTGGATCTGAACTATACTATAAACTCATTTGTAAAAAGCCTTTATCAAGAAGTTGAATCTGTTCTTTCCTGCAAATACATATGTGAGGATAGTTCATGGATACCTGTACCTATTTTTAAGACATGTATCCATTGTATTGGAATATGGTATTGAATGCAAAACCACTGCTAATAAGGCACAAATAAATTAAATGGGCTCAGTTGTTTTTAACAAGCTACTAAGTATTCATATCGCACAAAGTAAAGACAACTGTCTGATTTCTTTCTCTTTTCTTTTGTTCCTTTTTTTCATTGGCTTTACATGTAATGCTATACGTCAAAATTGTTTTATTTGTTTTTTAATAAAAAAAAACAAGTTTCTGTAACATACATGTTAAGGATTAGTAAATTAAAATACTTCACTTGACAGTTTATCTTCATGTTGTTAAAAACTGAAAAGCATTCTTCAAAAATCTAGCAATTTTCAACATATATTTGGACAGAGCCAGTATTTTTTTACTTTCTATTTAGAGCTAACCATCCTGTAGAAAATTGAAATAATATGAATGAAAATATTTCCTAAATTGTCCGAATCAGGTGTACCCCTTTATTTCCATTTTAATTCTTGATAAGGATTTGAATTTTAGAAGTTTTTGAAAGTTATCAACTATTTTAATTCTTTTTCTCTGTCTTTGAAAAGTATAGAAAATTAAAATAAACTTGGAAAACTAATACTTATCAAAACTAAATACTATATAGAAGCAGGGAAGTCATTGAAATATTTATGATATTCTATAAAATATCAAACATTTATGAAGCAGATTGTAAAATTACACTAGGTTACAAAAAATATTAATAACATAAAAATTAATGATAAAGTTGCAAAAATTATAATTTCTTCCATAACATTTCATAAAACTAAAAATTTGTATTTAAAATAAGCTTTATTGGTTTACATAAAAATTGAATACATATAAACATCCAAGTATTTAACATATTTCAAAAGGTGTCTAAGCTTAAAAGTTAAAAATTTGAAAGTAATAGAATTAGGATTTAATAAGTAACAAATGAGACAGAAATCAGCATTTAAAAATATTTTTTCATTCAAAGGTGAATGAAATATCAAAAGGCTTAAAATAATGATAATACAAAATTACTTACTTATTCTTTCTTTTTATCCCTTATTTGCTATAGGTTTATCCTCATTTTTAGTATATAAGTGTATGTTCAAGAGATGTGTCCCATTCACAGTTATACATTTTTAATTTTGAATGAACTAAATTTTACTAATAATATTTAAAACATAATAAAAAATGCATCCTTCTATAGAATTATCAAAGTAGTGCCATATATTGGTAATATTCAACTTGTGGAGTGTTGGGCAGTAGGTACAGTTTTGCAAATATTAACTTAAATGATTTCATTATTTTCTCTATAGGAACAGTGGATGTGGATATTTGAAAGAGATACTTGGCTGTGAAAGCATCAAAAATACCGTGAACCTTATGTATACCCACAAATCCTGTTTTAATTGCAATAAGTATATGCTTTAATGAATTTTGAAGCAAAGTTCTCTTAAAGACTTAATCCAATTTGTGATGATGCAATCTCCAATTGTTGAGTAATTCTATACACATTTAAATCATTAAATAACTGTAAGAAAGGTATGCTGACTTTAACATAATATAGATTTCCAATAAAACATTGGTTCCAAAAGAAACAATTATAATAAAATGTCATAAGTTCTATATGTGTTAATGAATACTATACTATACAATTTAAAAGTGTGATTTTTGAGTAGAAAAATCAAAATAATTAGATTGGATGACTATAACACCATAAAAAGTTCTTGTACATGTAGCATGAAATGCAACATCATAACGGTAAAGTTCTGCAAATCACTTAAGTTTTCCTGCATTATAAATGCAATCAATAAATTTAGGTATCAAATCCTGCAATCTAAATTGTCTAGTAATTAAAAATTGCAATCTCAAATAGCATCACATAATTATGTCACATCCACTTGGCTACTAGTAACTTAATGAAAAAACTGTTGGTGATATTATTGACAATATTTCTTCCAAAAATCTAAGACAGCCAATGAAAATAGGCACTGAACAATATGTACTGAATTTGTAAGATTAGCTTAGCTTTGTATTGATGTTTCAAAAAATATAAGGCATTGCTCGCAGAATGGATTTAGAATCTTTTCACAAATATGTCATTTATTTCTGTTAGTTTTTACTCCAAATTTGTTACCCAGCTTTAAAATATTGTCAAATTTATTTCTTAAAGCTTTTCACATATAGTCTAATTGTTGTAGTGAAGGATATAGAATCTTTATGAGGATTCCGTTTTGTAATAATTTATCTAATTAAACTAAATATAGAAGCACTTTGTAGATAAAAAGATATGTAGTAAAATGCCTCCATTTTATAGTAATTCTTTTTGAATAAAAATTATGTAAATGCTGGCATGATTGGTGTGACATTGTAATTTTTACATGTTTCTCATTTTTTTCAGCTTTGTGTTATCAGTCCATTCTGATGCAACTATCCTGATTAATTTGATCATCATTAATAAAAACTCTTGACTGATAAATCCAGCAATTAATCTATATTCTCTGATTATACTGAAATTTACTTGGTGAGATATTTCTGGGAGAATTATTTTCCCCTTCTTGCAAACCTTGCTGCTTGCAAACCTTGCTGCAAATGTTTTTTATCCCTTTATTTTATGCATGTACTAAGCACTTTACTCCAAAAATTGAGCATGCACCATCTATAGTTTCATAAGTTTAATATTAAAAATTTTATAATAAATTGATTATCAGTTTAAAGAAAAATGAAGCCACATTTAAAACAAGAACAGTTTTGATATTAAGACATATTCTATTTGCGACCAAATTGAATTAATTACATCAGCAGAAAATTAATAGCAATGCAAATGTATTTTTATTTTCTTAGTAGTATTCCTTTCAAATGTAAATATGTAAATTTTATTTATTGAGAAGATATACTAAATTTTTTAATTTAATCTTTTATTTAATTTGATTTGAAAAATTTATAAAAGTACTATATTTATATAAACAGGCCTTTTTTAATGAAAAATAATAATAATTTTTATCAAATGATTTTATATGTTGCAGAGTAGGGATATCACATCTTTTTTTTATACTCTAAAGCACATTCTATACCATTCAAGCAGTGAGCATATTTATTTTTTCTAAGTAAATTTATTGGTGGGTATAGTATGGAATAATACACATCATACATATAAGAAAAATATTTAGAAAACAGAATTTAAATTTATAAGAATACAAACTGTAATATTTTTGAAAAGTCAAGAATTAGTAAATATTACAGACAAAAACTTGCAAATTCTTTGCTTTAAAATTCTTCAGTATGAAAATTCCTTACAAAGCCAGATCATTTGGCAAGCTTAGTTAAAATGATAAGGATACAAACAAATTATATAAACAATATCTTTAATTACTTAAAATAAATATTACATTATTAAAAAATGTAAACCATTGGCAATCATAGGGTTGGGGACCCCTCCTGCAGAGTTTCAAATTTTAAAACAGGATAAAAGAATAAAAGCTCCTCAAGTGTTTCATAATATTTATTATTTTGGTGTCAGGTTATCTTGTTTTAAATTTTCAAAGTATAGAAAAATATGAAATCATACTTTTAATAACTCCCAGAGTCCCTCACTAAGAAACCATGATACCATTTGTTTAAACATGACAAAAAAAAAAAAAAATGTCTATTGAAATTGAAAAAAAAAATGTTTCACTTTTTACTTTCTGTGTTTGTCTACATAATTCAAACATACATATTATATTGTTGGACACAATACAAATACATCTGCCATCTGTTGACCATTCTAAATAACTTTTTAAAATGTATTTTACATTTTTGCATTAAGTAATTCAAAACTTTTTCTTTACTTTTATAAATTTAGTTAGTATTATTGTTAAATAAAACATTTTCCTGATGATTACCTTCCCTGGGATATATGCAATTGTAAGATATCTGGAAAATCTATTTTTAATGAAATAACTATTCTACTTACGCTTAGAATGCATTTTTTTAGATTTGCATATTATTTGCTGAATTAGCTTCTTCGTAATTGCAAGGCTGTTGGATGTTATCCTTCCCTATTTTATGTATTTTTTTTAAATCTTATACCCTTTTAATTATTTTTAAAAATTTGTGATTTGTTTGTTTTCCTTTATTATAATTTCTTTATATATATGTATACACACACACACACATATATATATATATATATATTAATTTTGCATGTCTGTTTGTTTGCTATGTATTCCAAAATGGCTGGATTGATCTTCATGTTTTGCATAATGATTCAATTTAGAAAGGTTTTAAGCATGCAAAATTGTTTGGATGTCAAGTTTGGGATGTAGATAATATACTGATTTGGTCTCCATTGATTGATTATATTGTAAGCTGTCAATAAATATATTTTTCTTTCATTAACATGCTAAAATTATTAGAAGTCCATCTGTTAATCCATTTGATAGTATTTTAAATGTGCCCTAAGATAATATAAATTTTTGTTTTATTTCTATATTTGGTACATTTTTTCCTATTTAACTTCAGTTTTGCTAATTTCTTTCAAATAACAAATCTGTTTCAATGGGAATTTTCCTTTTTATTTATATCATACTTAGGGCTAGTTTTACTGTAGTTGATTGAGGCTAGTCAGTTGTTATTTACTGCATAAATTTGGCAAACCTCTGATTATCTCTTAATGATTTTTGTAAGATAAAGCTTTGATATTTTAAATTTTATAGGTACCTTGATTCTCTTAAAATAATCTTGCTTAAAATGTAGTTACTTTTCTTTTAGCCCACTGCAAATATATATCCCCAAATAAAGTAAAAAAAATAAAAAATATGAAGAAAGCTATAATAAATTGTATTATTTGTTTAAGGAAACTGAATAATTTTAATTTTGAAATTCTTTATAATGCTGGTGTAATATACTCTTAAAATTAAATTAAATTTTTAAATAAGTATAAATTCTGATATAGGAAACTTTAATACTACAGGCTGCATGTAAAGAAGCTAGTTTATATGTATATAAAGTCATAGAAATAGTAAAACTAAAATTATGTTTTAAAAACATAATTTCAGTATAACATAAATTAAAAAAACATAAATAATGTAAATTAAAACATAAATTAAAAACAAAAAGAACCATATTACTGATTAAAATGAAAAAAGTAAAAGAAGGAATTCTGTGTTTGCTAATTTATATGTGTGTATTATTTAGCATTTTGTATCTTAGTTGCTGGAATTTGTTTGGCTTGTGTTTTTGAGCTTGTATGCCTTGGGATTAAGTAATTTCTATTGTATTCATGTCTTATAGCTTAAGTGCTGATTGTTTGATTGTCAAAATTTAATTAGTTTACTGATAATATATTTGCTGCTATTTCTTTTTTTTTTCTCTTGTTAAATAATCACATGCAGGCTTTTCTTTAATATCCTTGAAGTATTTGTTTGTAGTTTTCTTTTTGGTTATTATTTGACATCTTGTAATTTTTTTAGATCCCATGGCTAGGCAACGAACCCATGCAAGGGATTCTAGAGGACCTGGAAGTAGAGAGCATAGGCGGTCAAATGCATATCGTGAAAGACCATATCGGGAAGTTAGACCAAGAGCACCATTTTTAGAAAGTTGGAATCAAAAGATTGCAGTATTTGTATCCATTAATATTACAATTGTTATTTTTAGTGTCATTTATTTCTTCTATCAAAATTATATAGAAAGCTTGGTAGTTACTCCTGTTGACCTTCCAAAAGTATTAACAAAAACTGGATTAGATGTACCATCAAGATTTTGGGGCACTTATAATCCAGGCACATACTTTGGGTTCCGGACTCGCAGTCCACAAACTCTTACTGCTGGAATGATGTGGTTTTCTCAGAAAATAATCAATAATAAGATTGATATTCGACATTGGTGTGAGCAATGGAATGGTGTAGAACAGTATACATGGATTGAGCACGATGGAGAAAATTTTGGTATTCAACAGATTGAGGATAAAGATGCATTTATTGTGACTTCATTCATTAAAAACCCTGGTGGACCACATGGAGGGGATTTTACTGCTAATATAGTTGTTAAACCAAAGATTAGTGCAGTAAGTACAAGTTTTTTTTGTTATAAGCTGTTTTTTTTTTTGTACTTTAATCTGTCCGTTTTTCATTGTTATACAATTGTACACCAATTATCTAGATGTTGATTAATAAAATCAGTCAAGGACTGTCTACATAACTGCTAACTTGTTTGATTTTTCTGTACAATGTATGAATTTGCAGATATCTGTACAAATGCATAGATTATTTTAAATATGTAAGAATTTTAGGTACGTTAAAAAAATATAGACATATACTTTCAGATTTTGGATTGAGATATATTATTATTAAAATTAATTTTGAAAAATTAATAAAACATTCTTTAAAGTGACTAAATCAGTGGCATTAAATAAGTTAAAATTGAAAATTCTGAAAAATAAATTGTATGGAGTGTTTTTCTCATTATTGATTTATTACAATTTGTTTCTGTACATTGGAGTAGAGAATCTTCCAAAATATTAGTTGGACTATTCACATTTATCATCATGTTAAAGAAGTAATTTACTTATATGTGTAAATTGTTTTAAATTGATATATGTAATCCAATCTTTATTATGTGTTTTACTTAATTTTTTTTCTTATTTTTGTTTTACTTATATCTATGACTATATATACATAGATGTGTGTGTGTGTTTGAAGAATTTTAGGATTATCATAGTATCAGGAATATTTTGCATGTGTGTGTGTATATATATATATATATATATATATGTATGTGTGTGTGTGTGTAATATATCAAAAATATTTCACTTTAATATCTCTTTAAAAACCTTCTCTCTTCCATTCTAATTCCTTAAAATCCCAGTCACAAAATGTTTTAATCAAAAGAGTGTTCTTGACTTAAAATTTCTTAAAATTCTTAAAACCTAAAGCTGTCTGTGCAATAAATGCAAATTTTCTGTCCATTCAACGCATTTTCCAGCTGTCACTGAGAAATGTCTCAGTTTTTCCCCTGATCTAACAGTTAAATTTGCTAAGTTTCTAGCCCCTTGAGAAAATTCTATCTGTCTTGCTCTGGGGTACACTTCTGTTCCAGCAAAATGTTTTTCGTATCCTTCTCTTCTCTGTTGTTGATTGGCAAAGATGTCTTTTTAGAAGCTTCTCAATAAAGATTTAAGTTTTTCTTCAAATTCTGTTTCATTTCAATGTGGCCCGACTGCAATATTATTCACCAGTCTATCTGTTTAGGCGTCTCCTTGCCCAGTAGCTTGGGCAAGTAAAAACAATAGGGCTACATAATTATTGTGACTGGCAATGATTATACTGGTGAATTACATATATATGTATATATTGTTTAGCTTGTTAAAATTGCATGCCAGTAAAACTGTAATGATTGTAAAATTGGAATGTTGGTGACTATGCATCTGTTGTTTTTTCCCTCTAGGAATATTTGACCTTACCTTACATACTGTTTGATGTTGAGTTATATTAGGTTCACAAAACAAAATGATCAGTCCATTTTTACTGCTAGTTGTTATTTTAATAACTTTCTTTGTTAGCAATACAAGTATTAAAAAATCAGATTACACGACTTTTTCTTTTTCCATAAATGCTATTCTATCTAGTCTATTTTACATAATCCTTGAATGGGTTCTTCTTTCACTTTTCGTATTCTGTTCTGTACAGTGTATATATTACACATAATTTCCTATGTATAACCTTGTATCAATTCTGTAGAAAATATAAAATTTATAAAAAGTTAAAAAAATTAATTTCTAAACAGGCTATTTGCAATATGCTAAAGTATGCTTTACTATGGCTGCCAATCCAAAACTTGGCAAAAGTGTGAAGGGATACTACCCCAAAAACATTTTCACTGTCCTTTTTTAAAGTTGTCAGATTTTTTTTTGGTTCTGCATCATTCATTATAGCCAGAGAGATAATGTTCTACTGTAATTTTGCATTATTGCATAAGTATCCAGCTAGGTTTCTGGATAATTAAAATTCAGCCAGTAAGGCTGAATTTTTTGCAAGATATGTTTCAACTCTGAAGAAAGATTTGAGCAATATTTAAATGTTTAAAATGAAAAATTGTGAATAAGAAAAGGGATATTAAAGTAATGCATATTCTGGAACTTATCTCTTTCCTTTAATTTATTTTAGAGATATGTTGTAGTTTTTTTTTAAAGTACTAGAAGTAAACTTTCAGTTTCATAAACTAGTAAAATGTATTTACAATTGTCCTGAGAAAAAACTTTGTGAATACTACTCAAATTTCTTATCTTGATATTTATATTTGTGTGTGCTATTTTATTAACATGTTTTTTTTTTTTTTTTTGTGTGTGTGTGTGTGTGTGTGTGTTTGTGTGTGTGTGTGTATGTTGAATTTTAGTTGTTAAGTTACTTCTACACCCGACCCAGCTTTCGCCATACGGGGAAATTTTAAATTTTAGTTGTTAAAACTAATATAAGATTTTCTCTTATTGTTATATTGTTTTATTTCTACCTCTAAATGATATCTTTTTCCTTTAGGATAACAAAGTTACTCAAGTGCCAATGTCATTATTATTCTATGTCCATGTCCCACCTGATGCTGATCTTCGTCCATTAGTAGTCAATGAAGGTCATTTACAAGCAGTATATGGGTATACAGAATCTTTGGGTAACTTTACAGTGTATTTTAATGAACTTGAAAGGGGTAAAACAATTCTGAAATATAATTATCTTGCAGCTGAAGCTCCAAATATTGCACATCTCAAAGAGACAGTTTTAAAACATCATGCTCTTTTTCAGGCAAAAGAACGAGCTGATCTCCAAATCTTAGGTTTGGTAGGTGAGGCTGCAGCTTTTACTAGAAAGACAGATAAGAAATATAAAGTCAATTTTGTTGTTTACCAAGCTACTTTTATTCCACCATTTGAAGTAGAAATTTACTTTGAATCTGCAAGTTTCACTGAAAGACCTATGAGAATGATTGGTCCTCCATATGAACTGGCTTTAGAACTTCACATTAGGAATTTTGAAGAAAAATTTGAAAATATATTTAAATTGGAGAAAAAAAATTTTTCATTGCCTCATATAAAAGCAGCTAGGGCAGCTTTAAGTAACATGCTTGGGGGTATTGGTTACTTTTATGGTTCATCTTTAGTACAATCCAGATACAATAAAGAGCCAGTAAATTATTGGAATGCTCCATTATATACTGCTGTTCCTTCTCGATCATTTTTCCCTCGTGGATTTTTGTGGGATGAAGGTTTCCATAATCTGCTTTTATTAGAATGGAATGCAGAGATTACTAAAGATATAATTTCTCACTGGTTAGATTTGATGAATCATGAAGGTTGGATTCCTAGAGAACAAATCTTAGGACCAGATGCTAGAGAGCGTGTACCAGCTGAATTCATTGTTCAGAAGAATACTAATGCAAATCCACCTACATTTTTTCTAACACTTGACACTTTGTTAAATAAAATGAAAAAAGCACAAATTCCTAAAGATACTGCTTTCTTGAAACGGATTTTACCTCGTTTAAAAGTTTGGTTCCAGTGGTTCAACAAAACACAAAATGGTATGATTGAAGGTACATATAGATGGAGAGGACGAGATTCACACACAACTGTAGAGCTCAATCCTAAAACATTAACATCAGGATTGGATGACTTTCCAAGAGCATCTCATCCTACTCCAGATGAAAGGCATATTGACCTTCGGTGTTGGATAGCTTTGGCAGCAGGGGTTTTAGCTGATATTGGAGAATATGTTGATGAACCTGTTGAAGAGTATCGTGCAACATACCTATATTTAACTGATAACAAATTATTAGATAGCCTACATTGGTCCAAGGAGTCTGAATCATATAGTGATTATGGATTTCATTCATTAAATGTAGAACTCTCTAAAAAGCAGCTTCCAGTACCTCCTGGAAGTTCTCAACCACCACAAACTGTGACAGTTAGAGTTGTGAATGATGAACCAGATTTAAGGTTCATTGATAACTTTGGTTATGTTAGTTTGTTTCCCTTTTTATTAAAAATTATTGATCCTAATAATCCTAAATTAGGAAAAGTTCTAACTGATTTAAGGAACCCCAAACTGATATGGTCAAGTTATGGATTGAGGTCTCTTACAAAAACATCTCCTTATTATAGGAAATATAATACTGAGCATGATCCTCCTTATTGGAGAGGTGCTGTATGGATAAATATTAATTATCTTGCTGTTCGTGCACTTGACTACTATGGCCAAGTGGATGGACCTTTTAAGGAACAAGCTAAAAGCCTTTATAGTGAACTGAGAATGAATGTTATAAACTGTGTATTAAAAGAATTTTCACGGTCAGGTTACATTTGGGAACAGTATCATGATAAAACTGGACAGGGAAAAGGTGCTCACCCTTTCACTGGGTGGTCTGCTCTTTTTGTTCTATTAATGGGAGAAATATATTAATTTTTAAGCACTTTCTGAACTTTAATATTTTTTATATATGGATGGGAAGAATTTGATAACTGTTTGCTTATGATTGTGTATAATGTTAAATATTTTCTAAATTAAATTTTTTTTCTAATATGCTTTCTTTTTTCTTTTTGTCATTTCTGTTTGCTTTATTTTTTGTTTATAAACGTTTAAATTGATTATTATGAGGAACCAATTAGTAGATATATCTATAAAACAAATAATGCTAAGAAACTCTTGAAAAAGTATTCACTGTCATATATTTCAAAATAAGTGAAATTATGTTTATATAAAGTCAACTGATTTTTTTAAATGCCTTTTCATTCTAAAATAATCTTTAATCAAAAATTAAATTTAAAATCTATAAGTGAGATTAATGGATTTATTTGGATAAAGTGATCAGATTTGTTTTGAATTCTCAAATATAACTTTTCTTTTATTTAATTAATTGTTTAATGAAATAAAATTATTTTTACTTTAGTTTTTATCTAAAACTCTGTAAGTAAAGAGGGAAAAAGGGAATGGGACAAGTTATTACTGCTTTGCTTAATCCTGCATTATAATATCATATAGTAGTTAATTTGCTACCAGGTTTGATATTAGATTTAGCTGTCTCATACTTCTGTCCTAAATTTTTAAAATTAGTTTGTCTCCTTTTTAATCATAAAGTTTTAACCTTACGAAAGTTCTGATATGAAATCTAATTGCTTAACAGTAAGCTATTAAGTTAATCAAAATGTTATTTGTATTAATTTATGAAGTTAAAAAATGCATTTATTGGGCTGAAATATTTTGCATTGAAAAAAGGTTTTTATGAATTCATGTTGACAACTAGAGGAGAGGAATTTGCTTGCGTCGTATTTCACACTTTCATTTTTTACCAGTTTAACAGGCATATGTTTCTATCCCCCCCCCCCCCAAGATGTTAAACAGGTTTTAATTTGAATTTGGCTGTCATGTGTGAAATGATATTCCCACAAGAAATGCTATCTAAAGAAAAATTGACAGAGTAATTTAGTATTTTTTTTTTTCAGTTTTTGTTAAAACTAAAATATTACTTATGTTATTTTTCAGAAATTTATTCTTTAATTTCTGACAATCATGTGAGTTTAGCATTTTTTTTTTCTATTAAAACAGGACTAAATTTGATCATTTTAAAATTGCTTTTTAGTATTTACTTAAAGTGTGTCCTGAAATTTGATTTGTAGCTAGTATTACCTCTGATTTAATTATTATAAGAATAGTTGTTTTTGTTGACAATTTATGAAATGATTTTTTATATTATTATTATTATTTCTGTATGCAAGTCTTAATGCAAAATACTCTCTCTAGCACTTGATTAAGAGCACATTGCTTACCAAAAGGGTTATCGAAAGTTTCACTTTGTCTTCAAAGAGATCATGCTAGATATGGAATCAAAATTTAATTATTGTTATTTAAATGTGTTTTATTTATATACATTTAATCAGTAAATGCTGAAATAAATACAGTATATTGCCAAGAATGTTGAACAGTAAAAACTTTTTTAGTGCTTAGAAATTTTAAGTTTTAATTAGAAAAATAATGGGTGTTATGCAGAAATAACTTTTTTTTAAAAAATGAAATTAGAAAAAAAACATTGAAAATTTTAAATTTTGAAAGCTTGTTACATTGCCTTACTATTGTATTATCTTGTAAACATTCATTCAAACATTTAAACTTTTCTTGGTTATTTTACTATCAATGTCTTTTTCATGTATTAATTAATATTATTTAAAATGTAAGGGGAAGTGCAAGAAAAATTATGCTTAGTTGGGTTTTAAATATGTTTTTGAAATTCATGAAGCTCTTTAAACATCTTATACTTTTCTTTTTATTGAAAATGCAGAATCAATCAAACTATGTAACAAAAATAGTTTTAAAATATTAAGATCTTTTTTAAAAATTTAGATTATACAAAAATAAATTTTTCTGCAGATTATATATGTGTTGCTCTTTTAATTCAACTAGGTAAAATTGATGCATCAATTTAAAAAAATAATAATTAATTTTTGTTCTGTAAAATTTAAGTTGTTGGGAAATTTTTCAACATTGTAATGTTGTATGTTATTAACTTTAACATCTGTTAACCTTATCATACGACAATATTTCTGAATACTTGCATTTGTATGTATTATTATTTTTTATGTTCTTTTACTTTAGGAGAATGGTAATGTTAAAACTCTTAGGTATAATAGACACTTATCAACCAAGACATTATTATAATCAGTCATATAATACTTTGTTAGTTCATTTTGATATGCTAAACTGTATTTCATCTTCAATGTCATACATTGAGTCTACAAGTTTTTTGTAAATGGTCAGAGGTAGACCATAACAAATCTTCAAATGCAGGTTACCAAATTCCTTTAGATTACCAATCTAATTCTTCTCTATTCTATTTCATATGTTTCCAGTGCAATAGAGATATGATGAGTTAGGAGGCTTATGTTTCTTTTCAAATTCTTATCATATTGTCCAAACTACTATAGTGTAAAATTGACTTTACTGTATAAAAAATTAGTCTACTGAAGCTTTCTGTCCACAGGTGGCTATACAGATCAGTTATGATATTGGCTAGTCCTAGTTTTTTATGCCTTTTTTGACAACTTTAGGTCAAAAATGTCTATGAGAATGTTTCTATATCATAATATACCCACCACTATATTGTGCTGTTTTACTTAAACATGTGTCAAAAAACTGTTCTGAAGAAGATGTATTACTTTCTGTCAATGTGGTGGGAAAAGTATAACAATGGCTCTAACCTGGTAATTATTTTTCATTATGCTATGGTTCAGTTATTGCGCTATTGTGCACACTGCACTTATAAACAGTGATAATAAGTAATGATGATTGGATCTTTAAACACAGGTGATAGTTGATATTATGAAATCTTATATCCAACTAAAATACAATGAGCTGTCTTTCCTTTTTTCCAGAAAATTCTGTAATATGACTTACATTATAATCAATTTTTGACTGGGTTGTAGATTGCCATTATTTGTTTTTACCAAATGGAAAAGTTATCAGTGTCCACCTCCACTGTATAGACTTCTACATTTGCTTATATTTTCATGCCATTTATCATTCATTTTGACTATTGTTTGTGAATATGAGCTACACAAAATTCAAGATACCCATTCTGAGTTGTTGGGCTTTCATAATTTACCTTTTGTTAAAATCACTTAAATTCACAGCCTTCCACATTACATGTTATATTATCCAGAATAGTTGTTTTGTATGTGCAGAACCTATTATACTTTTCATACTTTGACATGTGCCATACTTACTATATGCTTAATAGAGAAGGGACTCCAATGTTTTGGTTGATTTGTGTATATATAGATATAAAAGAAAAATACTTTTATCTCAGATTTCTTGTTTCCTGAAAACTACATCTATTTTGTATTGTTAAGCTCTTTACTTTACGAGGATTATTTTAATTATGTCTATGCTAAAACTTTTTATTTTTTCTGTTATTTTCTCTATATTATCAGCATTTAATGACTTAATCAATCATAATTATTGCAAAAGGTATGAAATTTAAATCTTTTAGCTCATAAATATGTATTTGTGTTTGACAGATTTCTATTAGTTTATCATTTTTGTTTTGTATGATGGTGACTGAAGTATATGGTAGTTTCTGAAATTCTCATCAACTATAGATTTACATTCCAGATGATTGTTTATACTCTCTAGTTTTTTTGCATTAAAAAAACTGTGGCTATTTATCATGTTTATATTCATCTATGTTCCTTAATTTAATTTGTCATTTCAATGTTAGTTGTCGTTCATAGTTACTTGTGTCGACATAAAAGGGTGCCTTATCTTGTGACATTGTCATTGTCAAAATACTTGTGCATTATGTGCAGTGATACCACAAAATGCTTGGGCATTGAGTCATATATATTGATATCATAAGTGTGTGCCAGACATTTTTCAGTAATTGTTTGATATTGTGTTCCTTGAACTGTGATAATCAAGTAATCAAACATACATGAACTTTAATATATATAATTTCTTTTTTATCTTAAGACTTTGTTCTAGTTTTGCTTTCTTTTTAAATCTTTCACTATGACTATCTGTATGGACCTTCATTATTCTCTATGCTGTGTTAATTTGAAGCCTGTTGTGTTAATTTAATGCATCTCAAATATTATTTAAAAGCTTCTCATATAATTTGTCATGTGGTTGTGCTTTTTATTCAGTGTTGTGTGTTTTATTTTGTAAATAAAGATTTTAGGTATCAAAGTTCTGTCTTTTGATAAAATACAGGATATTTTCTTTTATCATAGGAATATTAATATTTGAAGCACAGGATTATTAATGTTTATTACATACTCATGCTAATAATTTTATTTATACTGGTATATTTTACCTTTTCAGTTTATTCCTATTTTTTCTATTAAAAGGAAATTTTATGAGTCAAGTAGTTTAGTCAAGTTTAGAAGAAAGTACTACTTGATTTGTGTGAACAGTTCTAGTCCAGTCAAGTCAAATGCTGACATATATCATGTAATGAGACAAATCTCTAAAAATTCTTCACTGTGGGCAATTAGGATGACTACCCTGGTAAATGACAGATTACCAGTAACTGACATCTTCTAAAAAATACATCAAAATAAGATTTTTACTGAGTTCCTTGAATAAATTATGAAAATGGAGACATCATATGTATTAACCTTCAAATATATAATTGTAGTTTATTTCTTCAGAAAGCAATAGTACAGAGATGAAGGAAACAAGTGTGCTTTGTGACATTTCAGCTTTTCTTATGGATGGTGCTTCTTCATTCACATAAAGCACACATGTTTATCAATCATTTATGATCTGCTTTACAAACTGTTATACATTTCAATTTGTAAGAGTTTTAGTTAGTTAAATGTTGTTTCTTTAATTGTTCAAAAGTATTTTTGACTTAAATATTTAGAGTATCTGAATTTGTAATAAGCATCACTTAATGGTGCTTCAATTTTGCTGCATCATATAATTGACACCTAATTTGAAGTACTGGTGAACCACACAATTTGAGGCATTGTATCACTGATTTTTGCAGTACTTATAGAATTACAAATTACTTTTATTTAGCAACAGGAAGTCCAGTAACTGGGATAACCAGGAATTATCAGTGTATTTGATAATTCTAAGAAATAACAGGAAAATTGGGAAATATTTTAAATATCAGAGAATTTTCTTTTTAAAAATCTGAAAGGTAGCATTCTTTTAATCAAAAACTTTCCAGTCACATACCTCTTGTGTATTCTTTTAAAATGCTTATTTTCAGTTATATGAGAATATGAAGAAATGAAAAGGGTAATCTTCAGAAAATGAAGCAATTGAAGTTCAAAAGGAAAAAATCCAAAATTGATTAAAAAGAAGTTGGAAAAAAAGTATCAATAATTATAAAAGAAGCTAATAAGGAAATTAATGCAGTCATGGAGAAAATCAAATCTTTAAAATATTAATGTATTATTTTTAATTGATATATTTAGCTGAATTATTTAAATTTAATTATTAAAATAGGAAAAAGCAGAACAGTAAGTGTTGTCTGTTTTTACAAAATTATTTTAATGAAATTGATTAATCCTCTGTTCTTTACACAGGTTATTCTGAGTACCCCAAAGACAGAAAAGAATATAAGTTTTAAATGCATTATGATTTTATTTGTTTATATAAAAATTTATAGTTTTGTTTAGATATAAAATCATATCTAAAAATAGTTTTATAAAGGAATTGTAAGAAATTATGTATTATATAATGTGACTTTGTCTGGGAAGAGATTTCAAATTACAGAAAATTTCTTAGTAGTTTCCCATTGCATGCCCTGAGCAATTATTTTCATTTAAAAAGTATGAATTAATACCAGTAATTGGCATTCATCAAAATTTCACATGTCAATGACAAAATAGCAAGATAATTCATTGGCTTTCAATAAAATATAATTGTTTCCGTCATATATTATCTTATTATTAATAGTTTTAATTATATGTTTTTTGATTTTTATTATATTTTTGTATATTTTATCTTAAAATCAATTGCTTTTCTTTTGCTGTGAATGACTGTCAGTCATTCATAGATTGGTTTACCAGGTGACAATTGCTGGTGAATGTGAAAACTTTTTGATTAACTTTTTAAATAAAAATATCGATTGAAATATTTCTGTTTGTGATGTCAAGTATATATTTCCTGGTGTATACTTTTCAATGTCAAAATATTTACTAATGAATAACTTTTACTTAAGTACTGAAATTGTAGGTCAGTTAAGAACAATCTCTTAATGTGTTAGTTACTGAGGTAGTTGCTCTAAATTAACTTGACTACTCTCACTAGGCAAGTAAAATAGATGGGGCTACAAATAGATTTTCATTATAATCAGTTTTATTTTCATTTTATTTATAATTTGTGTATTTGCTTCCTATTTTTGTGCAGTTTTTGATTAATTAAGGGGTTAAAATATAAACTTCCTGGTTTGTGGAGCTGTATTGGGAAAAGGAATGCAGACAATTACCAGAATGGAAATATGAGAAAAGCAGCCAAAGCATGCTTGGTTTGAATGATGGAAATGGATGGTTTGGGTATTACAGAATTGAATTAAAAAAATTATGATAACCAGAACTTCTTACAGTCATGAATAGCTGAAAGATTGAAAAAATCTAAAGGTAAACTAGGGTATATCAGACATACCAACATTCAAACACTTGTGTCAGGAGCAACAGCATGGTTTGAAATTTTAACATGCTAATTACAGATTATACATAAGTACATATCTTATTGGTTTCTAAATTAAAATCTAATTTAAAATATTTAAACAGTAGAAAATTGTAAAAGGTAAATTAAAATTTATGTATTTAAAAAATGTATGAGTAACATTTTTAGCTGTAACAACTTATTTTTCAGAACAGTGTTTCTTGTTAAACCATTTACCCTGATTAAAATATTTACATTTTTCTCTATCATCAGGAATTCTAGAGTTTGTCTACTCATATTTGACCTAAATACAGTTTGGTTTTTCTGCACAGTACTGAAAACTCTTTAATATGCAGCATTACTGTGGGGAAAGAGTAATATTCAGCAGTATATTTTGCAAAACTTTGTACTTAATTGCTGAATCGTTATCTTTTAGCTGTTCAAAAGTTTTGTTATTTTCTGGAGCAATCTCAGAAGTTTCTGGAGTTATCAATTTTTCTAATTTTCCGGGGCAACTCCAGAGAATCTGGAGTAGTTGGCATGTCAGTATATGTTCTGTTCATCGTATGTTTCTATCTAATGAAGGGAATAAGGGATAACTCCATAGCTGATAATAAAAGTTAAAGCATGATTGATTTGCTAAATTTCTTAAACATTCTTGCACTACAATGCAATTTGTGTCTATGTTGCTTATTTAAACCATGCAAATGCATTCAATCAGGATGTTGTCAAGTCAAATCAAGTAGGACAAAACTATTCATTCAGAAGCAAGTTACTTGACCCACAACTTGACTGGTAAACATGGCATTATAATCACAACAAATCACTTTATAACAAAACTACTATCTGAGCTATTCAAAAAGATGATGCTAATTGAATATTTTAATATATATTTATTGACTTGTACACATCAAGGTATAAATTTGTAAAGAATTATTTTCCAGCAATTATAATCAGCATTGAAGAGAGGAACTTGTCCCTTTTTTAATATATTAATTATTTTTAATTATTTATAAATTAAATATTTAATTTATGCACATTTTGAGTAAAATAATCTGTAATTTTAAAAGTAAACAAAGTTATTGTATCAATTATTGAGAATGGAAGATTATTCTAAACTAAAATTTTGCAGGTATGATATTTTCAAAAACGAATGAATATTGTTTGCTAAAATGTGTAGGCAATGAACTCTTACACAAGATGACATCATTAGAAACAGTGAAAGTGAAATTGATACAAGTTAGTGTTTTTTAAAGAATTAAAATCCAATAAATATTTTGTAACTAGGCATTTAAGAGTTTTTTTCTTCAAATCCTTAGGTAGTATTTGTACTAATTTTGTTATAACCTTCAAATTTACATTTTGTTGATGATGGCTAGTTTAATTTGAACAATATTATAATTAATAGTTATAGAGCTTATGTATTACATGATTCTCTGTTAATTTACTAACCAAATGAATTGTTTGGCCACATATTATTTATTAAGTTATTGAAACTTTTACCTAATTTCATCCTTCTGCTGGAAAACCTCTTCCACATTTTAGGGTTTTCTTCGCAATTATATAATGCCTTATGGTGTAGAGTCACGCCACACCTGTAAGGTATAATGCTAAATTTTACAATGATATTTAATGGAAAGTTGCATTCTAAATAGTTTTAAAGAGCACATGTGACTATCGTTTCCTCCTATTTAGTTGTAAGCTGCTTTTAATTATGAAAAATTCCTAAAGTTTTCTAAACAATTTGTGGTAGAAGATTGCTGTCTGGGGCTATCTTTTTTCGTTGTTAATCCGATTATGATACAAAACTGACCGTTGTTTATTTTTGGATGTTTTGATTAGTTCATCATTTGGGCTAGAAGATAGTTGCAGTACTCCACTCTTGTGGTAATGATTACAACAATAGAAAGTACAATAATCTTTTATTTTTACATATAAATTAATCTTTCCACAGCTAAATAGAACCATCATAAAGTATGATATTCTTATTGCACAAAATATAGATAGTGGGGTTAAACAAATGAAATTTTTTTCTCAAGAGCCGTGTTCTATCTTCACAGGTTTCAGTAAATTTAAGTTTCTAAAAGGATTATTACTGTGGTGGTACACAAGTCCAGGGGTACCGTACGAAAAATAAGTCCTGTTGGCCATTCTTATTTTCTCTAACTCGGCTTCCTTCAGCCTCTTTTCTTTGGCACGGCGATTCTGGAACCAGATTTTGACTTGCGTTTCCGTCAACTTCAACGAGCTGCTGAATTCGGCTCTCTCGGATATGGACAGGTATTGCTTGGCTCGGAACTTCCTTTCCAGCGCCAGAAGCTGCTGGGTGCTGAAAGGTGTCCTCGGCTTCCTATTACTCTTGTGACGTCGCAACTGGCATTTCACAGGAGGTAAGGAGAGAGGCTCCGATTCTGGAAATGCAGAGATTTGTTATGTTAGTGAAAAAGGTAAAAGTATATACATCAGTGTTATTTTATGTTCATTTCAGAAGGTAGTTTAAACTCCCACTAAACTTCATTCTATGTATTATGTAACCAAATATTCTACAGCTTCTCCCACAAAGTTCAAAGTCTAAGTACTATGTTTAACACTTATGCCTATTACCTTTAAGGGCAGGATCTAACTTAATTCTTAAGGTTCTTTTTTCTGCAATCCACCTAAAGTATTAGAAGAGCTCGGGTAACCGTTTAATGCTGCAATAAGAATTGTGATTGGATGACGCTATAAAATGTATGGAACAAGTTCAATGACCACCTGGACCTATGTCGTGTGACATGGGGGGCCAACACTGAGCATTTGTAGAGTACACAAAAATTGGCGGTTTTGTGGTTATTTTCATATATCACCCATATTTGTGCTACTTTTCTTTAATACTTTTCAATAGTGTTTTGAAAATGAGTGGATCTTTTATCGTAGCCGTGTATTGTATTTAGTTAATTTTCTAGGTACTCAGGTAGACAGTCGGCAAGGTTAATGATTATTAACGGTGGCAAAATTTAAGAAATGGCGAAACCGCCTGACTTAGATCGATAAATAAAGTATAACGCCTAAAAATGTATTTCGATTCTTGAATCTACAACATAAATTAATAGTAAAGAGGTGTTTTTTATTTTATTTACGTCAACATTTTTTTTTTTTTTTGGTCTTGTTTTAAAGCTTGGGAGGGCGACAGTTTTTGGGTTTGCCTTTAGCGGCAAAAAATGCTGTAGCCGGCCTTGTTCGAGGTTTAGGTCAGGGATGATTCTGTTAGGAAATATTTCGAAAATGTTTGGAGATTTGTACCGAAACTTGTAAAAAACAAGTTTTTCAAAAATTTTAAGTTCCGAGAACTTTGAAAAAAGGCCATCTTTTACTTTAAATAATATTCATATATGAATTTTGAAGCGAATCAGAAAGTTTTCTGTATTTCTTTTCTCACCATTATTCTCATCTGCTGCATCACATTTTTTTGTGATATGAATCAAGTAAAACAAAAAATATACATTTTTTTTTCGTTTGATAAATTTGTTTTAACTCTCTAAAAGTTCTGAATATTATACATTTTAGAATACATATGCATAAGTCAAATTAAAAAATTGAAATTCTGTTTCCTGGACAGTCAACATACACATTTTTATAAGCGTGTGTTTGTATTTTATACAGAACATACTTATATTTATGACCGTATAATGAAGTGATCTACAAATTAAAACGTATCGATATATCGAAAATTTTATATTTGGCGAACAATATATCACAATATTAAAATTCAGATATTACCCAGCCGTAGTACCGACATCTGGAAATTCACCTTATTAATATAATTTCTATTTTAAATTGGTAGCATATGCTTTTTTTAAAAAAAATTGTGTAAAGTTCAATTTTTTTTTTTTTTTTTTTTTTTTTTTTTTTAAGTTAGAATCTTTTCCTGGTCTAGGTAATGAGTTTAACGAACCTCCTGGTGGTGTGAAAATTACATTACGTAAGAGTTATGTGACACAAGAGCCATTACATCAAAGCCGTGAAAAACCAGCGCGTTGCTTCAAGGGCATGTATATTGAGGATGGCAAATTCAATTCGGTGGGCAAAAAATAAGTACAGAGAATAGACATATCAGAATTTTGGGTATGGTGCCGCCATCTGTGGATCAGCAATTACACTAAAAACTGATGCTGAATACATAACAGAGATACAAACAGAAGATGGGAGGAACGGAATCTTTTATAGAGCATAGTTACAACATGAAAGTTAAGACAGAAAATAAAATAGTTATAGGCAAAATTTAAATGTAGAGTTCAGTAACAGAAATTAGAACTTTTTTGGCTTTATAAAAATATAAAAGGTAGGAAAGAGCCTTGCCCTGTTAAAAATTTAAAGAAATTAAAATTGCGACTAATAAAATGAGTAAAATTTAGTGTATGATATGAAATGAAATTAAAAGGCACAAAGTGGGAAGGTCTAAAGCCCCACAGAGCACAATTTCAAGACAAAAATAAGAAAAGAACATATAACAAAACTCGGGATTTAAATTTAAAGTACAGTTCATTTTGCTACTCAAAGGAATACTCGAAGATTAACTTCTATTTATAGAACTGAGTTGGGAAAAAATAAATTCATTAGCCCTTATATTTGGAAAAAAGGAATTGTGGAATATTAATACATTCGCTACACTTATAATTTTAAAATTATTTTTATCTCTTTCGGGCACAGGTTAATATGAAGTGCTACGATCACCATTTCACTATACAACGATTAATTACACTGAGTTTTTTTTCCAAACCTCTCTGAACATATTTGCCTATTGTGGGATTCGGACTCCGGTTCCGAAAGGCAGCATTCTATCCATTCGGTTATCGTATGGCTGTCTTAGCACAAGAAATTAAAAAAATGAGCACAGTTAGATATATAGTAGATTCATAAAAACCTGGATTTCCAACTCCTATTTTATTCCAAAATTTAGCAATATTACAAATACTCTTTTGTATTCATCATAGTAAGTTCTACAATCGTGATATCATTTAACAAATAAAACTTGCCTTCGTCTCAATGTAGTAAATTAGAATTAATTTTAAATTAAAATTGCATATGAACATAACTGATTAGAACTTATCGTAGATTAAACTCTATACAGTTAATTATTTTGCTGTTAATCATCTATTACCTCTATCCGATTATGGTGAGAACGATCCTATTCGTCATAAAAATGTATGGTAGTGAATCACTTCTTTCCACCAACAACAAGGAAATTGCAAATCTTCCTCCTTATGGCACCCTGAGTTTCAGGGCAAAGGTTTTATTAATACCTAAAATCAACCAGGTAGGTTTTAATTGACTCATCAGTGTCTCTTGCCTTTATGGTATGCTATTAGACTACAGTTTTCTGTTTAATTCTGGTTCTTTTTTTGGAGCTTTGCTTATTAAGTTGCCCACTTGAGTCTTAAGAGGGTCTCATTGTGTTACAACTAAATTTTCCAACTAAGGATAGTTCTAGTTGATAGGGTGTTGCTCTTCAGTACCTCTTGAGTACCCGGCTTCGAATTCCGCTATTGGCATAGAAGTTCGTAGCCGTTTGGAATCTACTTTAAACAGTAGATCTCAGTCTCACTAGTCCTCGTGTAGCAAACGTAAACTGAAGCTCTCAAAACGCAACCCAAACAAGGATATGGAACTAAGGTCTCCTGTGCCTCGTTACCTTGTCTATGTGTAGTTAACTATTGGTTGCCACTAATAGATTATCTGAAGATGCACCTCAGGGTAAATTGTAACTATTTAAAACCCTCTTAATAAATTAGTTATTAATCGCTCCTTAACTATTACCCACTTCATTTAAGATAAAAGGCAGAAAACTACAATCAATACAAAACTCATCTAAGAAAATTAGATATTAGATTACTAGACATAAAATCGGTCTTCCCATTTCAAAACGGGCTGATTACCTTGACAAGTGTAAATGGTTAACGATTGTTACGTTCCCCCATTGCGCACTGAGCATGCGCGGAGTTTTGTTCCGAGAGAGTTTTCCTCACAACGAGAACGAGTGTGCTCTCTGTAACATGGCAGGCCCTCTGTCAACCGAATCATTCCATATTTTTGTTCAATAAATGTTAGTGTTGTTCGTGAATTTCGTGTTTGATTATTTTAATATAGTCTATTAAAAGTACATACAGTGATAATCCACCAGAGAAAGTATCTCCTCTATGATCATACTCAGACTAAGATACATTTATGATTCCATACCCACTCCTATGTTGATCGCTCAGACGAAAGGTTCTGTTTTGTTTTGGAGCACTACAGTCAACTTTTCCTCTTTTACATTTCCTTTTTTCTCCCCCAAAAACACGAGGCATAATGAGACCGTCTCCCAGCTTGAGGACTTTAATACTCACAAATTTAATCTACATTCCTCCGTTTATTTACGATGTTTTCGAGTTTTTGCAAACAAGCAAGTAGCTTTGTTTAAGTGTAGATACTTTAATTCTGATGGGAGTTTCCAAAACTGAACTATTTAAGTAAATATATGCAGCATTTGAAATGCTTGTTTCATTTCTAATAATTTTAGTTTACCAACCGCTTTTTCGATGAGTTCGCAAATTGATAATCTATCTACAATAATTATCACAAATTTGCCGATTCGACACAGCCTTCTGTATAGGTAATTAAGGTTCAGAAATAAAGGTTATATTTATTTCAAATTTCAAATTAGTTTTCAGATAATATTACATTGATGATAAAAAAAAATCGAAACTATAAAAAACTCATTATCATAAAATGAATTACGCATTCATTCAAATTTAATTTTTATCATGAACTTAAGAAACATAATCTAAAGAAATAAAATATTTGTATTTGGCAACTTATTCTTACGTGACCCAAAATATAGGGCGCTGTTTTTCTATAACGGAGTTCGCAGGTTGAATTCCATTGCTGGCATGGATGTTAGTAGCCGTTTGGAATCGGCTACAAATAGTAGGTCCTAGTCTCATTAGCCATCGTATGGAAAAACAATAAATCGTAGCATTCCAAACTGAACCAAACCAAACCTATTTATGTGCTGTCTTAGAAAAAGTTAGTTTTTCTTAGGTCATTCAGAGAAAATTCATGTGCCTACAAATAAAAATATTACTCACGTGATATAAATGCTAGAGGCGTTTTTAAACTTTAACGCTGTTAGCAATGGAATAAAGATTGGCGTTTACAAATTATATAAAAAATATGGTGCAATTGGATTCAAAATGGAAGAAATATATCAAATTAAAATGAAATAAATCAATTAAATATGGTAAAAAAACAATAAAAATTGTATCATCCAAAAACACATTTTAAACACCATTAGATATATTGTTTCTTTAAAGATTTTAATGATATTAGCAAAAGGAGAATATATCAAATAGCGCCAAAATATAGTCATCAAACCCTTATTAGGTCTAAAGGGCGTTCTATCGCCATACCTCTTTAACCTCCAAACAATTTGACCTGCTTAAAACTTTCTCGGGTAGACCTAAATCATCGCAATTCGAGAATACTGATCTAACCATTAAGGGTTTACCGCTGTCCGAATGGGTAGGGAGCTGCTCTTCTGTACGGAGTTTCATTTGTTCTAATTCCAGTCATCACCGTTTATCACTCATATATTCATCATCGTTAAATTTTTCGTAAAATTTATGTAAATATGCTTTACAGCACGGAAAAAATGCTTTCAATCTAAAAACGTTCGAGCTCCATCCTATCTCCCTTTTTTCGAACGTTGTATGTCTATATTTTAAGCATTATTTTACTAAGCTAAAAGTAGACGATTGATTAAACGGAAAAATGAGTCACGGTAACGGCAAATACGTAACATTGCGATTCACTCGAGCCGGACAAATTCACGTTCATTCATTATCGTGGTTTTAGTTAATAACTATAACGACTATTAAAACATTTAATATTGATTTAAATTAATAAGCCGTGCACGGTTGGTCAGTCCGGACAATTTCTCGTCCAAATCAATATTCGAACCCAATCTTTACCCGATCTCTTGGTGCATATAGCGGTTGATGTAATAAAATACTGTGTAAATGTATTAATTCCCCTATATCTAAAACGAGAAAGACGTGATTCCTAGAATAAAAATTTTTAATAAAACAAAACAAATAATTTTCCACAATCGAAAAAAATAGATTGCTGTCGTACAATAATTCAACTTTAAGTTTCCGGATGGATGATTGCCGTTAAGCAATGCAGTTCTCACCAATTGAAAACAAACTGATGAGAAATTGGAAAAAAATGACGCAGGATCAAATAATACATATTGTTAGTTATGCAAACTCATTAATTCAGCAGAAACAGTAAATAGTTAAAATAGAAAAAAAAGTTTTGAGAAAAAAAAAATCAAATTTTTCATTGGCTAATGCTACTAATAATTACAGTAAAAAAACTCCTAAATAAAATAACTGTCCTCTGTCATTAAATTTTTAAAAATAAACAAAAAATAATATTAACATGGTTAAAATAACAATTGATACAAAAATTTAACAAAAATCATGGCACTATATAAAGAAATAAAATACCAAAAATACTTATCGTGTGGTATTGTATGCTATTTCTGGTTTTTTGTTGTATAAAATAATTTTTTTTTCTTATTCTCTCATAGTTTTTTTCTCTTTTTTTTTTTTTTTTTTTTTCCAATTTTCATTTTGTTTTTGTTATATCTTTATACTTTTTTATTTTGTTCTTTTCTTCACTTTTTTTTTTATAATAAACTTAGAGCGGTTTTTCTGTTTGGTATTATTACTTTGTTCCGCTGCTGGCATGAATGTCCGTAGCCGTTCGTAATCGGCCTTAAGCATTAGGTGTGCAAAAGTGAAGAGAGAGGGCGCTGATGATCAGTGTTGGGGTTTTAAGTGTTATTAGTTGGCTGGAGAGCGATGTGAAGCGTCCCACGCTAATAATATGGTTCCAATTGAAAGTGGTCTACCCTATAATAAGGCAGCTGTAGATATTGTATAAAGTGTGTGTTTAAAAGAACCACCGACTGGCCGTATTAGGTCACCTCATTAGCCCTCGTGAGCAAAATAGTAGACCGTAACGTTCCAAACCAAACCCAAAACCAGAATAAAATGGCCAACAAATATCTGTGGCTTGGTATTGGGGAATGCTATAAAAGCAAGTTACCTCGCATTGGAAATAATAATAATTTTTTTCATTTTATCCTTAGAATATATTTAAAAACTAAACCGGGTAATGATTTTTTTTACTCCGTTAAATATCTTTATATATTAAATTCTTCTGTCCATGTAATTGTAATAGAACTCCTCCTAAACGACTGGACTGATTTTGATGAAAATTTATGTATATAATTAAGTTAATTCGAGAATGGTTTAGATTCACAATTTGATCCGATAGAAAATGTTTCTTTTTATTAAAAATCCAGAATTGCGCGCTTATTGAGATTACTATAATGCCACTTGACACCTTTCGCCTTCAACGTAGCTGTGCAGCAGTGGTCATCAAGATGAGAAGCTCCAGGATCGAATCCCCTTACAGGCGATGTGGGAATTTTAATTTAACCCCTTCCGGTAAAATGACGAGTCTAGCTCGTCATTAGTTTTTCATTCCATACCGCACAATGACGAGCTACACTCGTCATGCGATTAAAGTTACTGCTAAATATGATAATTAATTTAGTTTAAAATTTCTAGTGTACTGAATTTGGCAACACTTTTATCACTTGTGAAAATCACAAGTCACTATTGCATATTGTTTACTTAGAATTTCTTGGTACAAGTCATTGCCAAATTAATGAGTCAGAATAAAAGAAATACTAAGAAATGCCGTGTGTGTTACAAGAATCAAATTAAAAGTGAGACTACTTGGCGGTGTAAACAATTAAGAATTCCTTTGCACTTTGTTTTGAAAAGTACTACTAGCTTGAAGACTATTATCTGTATACCTTATTAATGTTTTGCTTTGATATTTTCTTAATTTTACTGTTTCTGATATTATTTAACACTATGTAAAAAGTGGATTTTAATTAAGAATATGTAAGAATTGTAAAATGAAACAAGTTTTTTAAATAAAAATTAAATGGTTATTTCATGCACAGTTTTTCATTATTAAATCATACCGAAAGGGGTTAATCTAATTACGTTTGTGATGATTGTATGCGTGGTGGCTTCAAGCCTTTTTAACACATTGTATGCTGGACACGTACTACTACGTTTTCTGACGATTGATACTTGAGAGCGGGTCACATACTAGTACGGTTAGTTTAACAACATGGTTTGTGGGTATAAAAATAACGATATATACAGGAAAATGAAGCCGAAAGTTCTTGTCTACTACACAGATTCTGGAAACATTTAGACAAATAAAAACTAGTTTTTACATCAATCGATGCAGAACCACAGAACGGGAAGGTTGATTAAAAAAATCAATTTAGATTCAAAATTAACTTTTTATTTATCCATGCGAAAATGATAATATGCATATATATATATATATATATATATATATATATATATATATATATATATATATATTTGTTTATTTGTCTATTTATATATTTGTTTATATATTTCAATATAAAATCCGAAAAGTTGGTTAAAAAATTAAATAATTTTCGATCTATTGATATTTAACTGAATAACTAAATTTACGCGGAAAACAACCCTTTCCGGTTCAATTCCGCTGCGAAATGTACCCGCACAATATATATATATATATATATATATATATATATATATATATATATATATATATATGTATATATATATATATATATATATATATATATATATATATATAATATATATATATATATATATATATACTTTTACATCAAAATGGTCGAATTTATAATTTATTTAAAAACATTTTACAATTTTTGGATTTACATCTTTAAAACAAGACAACTTTTGTCGGGTCGTCTAGTTATTAATATAAATTAATAAATGTAAGTTATACAACGTTTTAGAAACTGTTTCTGTTTCGTGGTATTAAGTTCCCTATATAACTCGATAATGTACTTTGCGATTTTAAGAAACATACTCAGTTTTACGACAAACATATTAATAGAAAATTTCCAGAATTTTGAATAAGTACATAAATGTAATACACCATATCGCTTCCGCAGATATCAACGCATAAACTGGTATTGACATTTTAAAAAAGTCGAAGATCAAAGAAACAGAACAGAGAAACATTTTAAAGTTGCTAATTCAGTAAAAAAAAAATTGTCAAACAAAACAAATCTTATGTTTAAAAATTAAAAAAAAAAATGTTTCAATGCAGTGAAAATTTGGTTTGGAGCACCACGATCTACTGTTTTGCTCACGAGGGCTAATGAGACCGGGAACTACTGCTTAAATCCGTTTCCGAATGGCTACGAAAATCCATGTCACAATGGGATTCGAACCCTTGAAGTCCGGTACTGAAGATCAACATCCTAACCATTCGGCCATCGTTCGACTGATTCAGTTAAAGAGTTATGTTATTCTTAAAATGTCTTTTGAAATGCTTACCTGGTTGAATTTTACATTAAAAAAATTAAAATCATATTTTTGGGTGAATTATGTGATTTTCGTAGGTTTTTTATCCCCTCATGGTGACATAGTACCTTTCGCCACTAAAATGTTCATTACAGCAGCCTTTTTATGTTTCATCATAAAGTTAAAAAGTTTTACTCCTTTTGCAATAAATTTTTATTATTTGTTCAATAACACGCTGATATGTGAAAAAATTCTCAGTTTTGTCATTTGAAGTTGAAGTAAAAAATATTAATAAAGCCAGATATATTTGATAACTAGAGGAGAAAAAAATGTAAGCAATCCAACACAAGCACGTTTACGGAGATTACTTATTTATTAACTTAATGTTGCCAAAACGGCAAATACAAAAATACTGTACATGAATAATAATAAAAAAAAACATTTAGGTAGTAATCATGGCAATGCTTTGACGGGTAAAAAGAACATGTAAAGATTAATTTAGTTCTGACAAAAGTAATATGTTTTTAAAAATAACTCAAAAAGTAGACATGAAATTTTAAAAAAAATTACATTTACTTACTTGTTAGATTGTATTAGAAATTAAATTTTTATATAAAATTAAGGTAAAACGTCTGTTTTAGTCTATAAACTAAAAATTTAAAGGCATGTGATGTTTTAATACCTAAAAAATAAAAATTTGAATTTAAAATTTAAGAAATATCTTTAATTTTGTTATAAAATGAAATACACTACTCGTATTAAATGACAAAATTTTAGTTCACTGAATAAAAATTGCAATACGCTTTGATATAAAAAATTAGTTTCTAATCTATAAATTTCAAAAGTTGTTGTCAAATATACAAATATAATAATATAAAAATAAATATGCTATATTTGTTGTTTTGCGAGTAAGTATATTTCTATTTCTTCACTTAGTGTATATATCATACAATTTTTTAACATATTGCATGCGGAAAAGTACTTTTACGTTTTTCGTAGACTAACCCTGAAGCACGGGTCACGTAAAAATACGTATTTAGTAGATTTTTGCTTGTAAAGTATCAATACGATGTACGATTATATGGTGTTTCAAAAACGATTTGCATTGCTTCTTTCTAGAAATTTAGTTTGTCAGGTTTATAGCAATAATCATAAGGCATAGATTTAGGTGCAAAAGAAAAAAGTTTCGCTGAGAAAAACGAAGTAGTTATTGATTCATTGCCATTTTACTGAATGACAACTCGCACTAGACGCGAGTCAAAAAACTTCCGCTGTATGCGTAAGACCCTGACGAAGTAGACCCGTATGCAATGTGTTAAAATTGTATTGCTTCATATAACAAAAATATTTTTTATGTAAAGTTTAGATCCTTTTCAACGATCTAGAAAAAAAAATTATTCTAAGCAGAGCAGAATTTTTTAAAAAAACTTTTTAATGAATCAAAATTGACTATTATAAATTGGAAACTTCTCAACTCGGAAGGTAAATGTTCTGTAGTTACGTAATATGTAACTGCAGTTTAGATATGCCTTTAAATTCATAGATAAAACACTTAGACATTACCCCCCCCTAACACAAAACAAAATTATTTTAACTCCCTGGGGACGATCGCGGCTCATACCGGCCGAAGCACTTACGGGCTTGGCCGGAATGGGCCGGAGTTATGAAAAATAGGGGTGAAAGGTATGTGTAGCGGGGGTGTTCTTTTCACCTACCTCGTCTTTTGACCAATTGACTGATTGATTACTGCCTACATCAAAGCTCTACTACATTTTGAGGTGTTTTCCTTAGCAATGAGTTTTTACTTTCTTTTTGTTCTCTAAGATAATTCTAAGCTTATTTTATGCTGCGATATATATTTTGAAGTTTAGTTTAAAGGTATTTTATATAAACATAAGCTACTTAAAAATTATAGATATGTAGTTAAACAATTTTGTTTTTATTATTGATTCAATGCATAATTTTTCTCTTAAATGAATTTTATTGATAACGTGGGGAAAATAAAAACCATAAACTCAGTTTGTCATTATTTGGACGAGACAGAGGAAATGAATTATACTGTATGATTTATTACTTTTATTCTTAGAATGCTAACTATTTAATAATGATTATTTTTTCTGGAATTTCTGTGTTGTAGAGCTATTAGCTTTTTATACTAAAAATGTTTTAGTAAGTTTGCAGTTCTTAATTTAAAAATTACTCTTATTTATTGACTTCTGCAAAAACTTATAAAAAATGAGCTTAAATTTTGTATACTTTCGAAATGAGTGTGTATGTTTATATTATTGCTTGAACTCATAGACTAAATTTATATTTAAAACATGTTTGGTAGGTAGACTGGTGTTATAGTATATAGTAGTTTCGAAGAGCATTTTCTGGAGAGAATGGAGTAGTCCATTTTACATTTTCAACTGCTGGAAACTTTAGGACTTATGGGTAGTAAAATTATCTTCTCCCGTCGTCTTTAAAGAGTTAAAGAATAACTGAACTTTTGTACATATAGTAACATACAAATCTGACGTTTTCGGAGCTGTTTATATAAATGCATCAAAATTGGGATGCAATGAACAGACAGGCGCAAATCAAGTCCTGTGTATAGATATAATAAAGTAATAGCTATCAAAGATAAAATTAAGCAGTTTCTAAAAATTATTTTCACAGTTTCTGCGTAGTTTTTAAGATACTAAAATTCAGTTTCTTTCTGGTGCACATAAATATGTAAATTCGTTATCTTTAAAGCCTTTAAAGGCATTAAAGGTGATAGAGCAACTGTATTCTATGGGCCGAGACCTTCAATCCAGAGATTTCTAATAGTAAGCATAAAAATAACAACGAGTGGAAAATAAACAGCTAAAAGAGTAAAGATAAGATAGAAAGGTGGATTCGTGAGTTCACAACACAAAAAACTAGAGAGTAGAAAGTTTAGGGATAGAAAACACAAAATGTATTTGTGTCCAGGGACATCCGTACTAAGACGAGAAAAGATGGAGTGAGTAGTTTTCTATTTTGGGACAATTATCTTGACATCGGGAGAACCAATGAAATTTCAAAGACTCAACCAATAGAATTTCAGGGATTGTAAGAATCGAACAGTAGAACTTCAGTGGATTGCAAAGGTGGAAATGAGTGCGAAAACTTGATGTATGGCCGGATTTTAATTATTTTTAAGTTTTTTCTTACATTTTATAAATATTTTTTTTTTGTAGATTTTTTTCATTTTTTATGAAGACAAGACACAAAACTAAGGATTTTAGACGAGAATGTCCAAAGGCTTTTTCCTATGAAAGGCGGATTGGTTATCGTGCCTTAAAGGAGCATTTATTAGAAGCTAATGCTCCTATAATAAACTTTTTCCGCAGGAAGGAAAAGACTTCTCAGCACAACTCCGCATATGCATGTTGGATTGTGTTTTTATAAAGACATTTCTGATCAATACTTTTGGTCACAAACCAATATTTTAATAATTAATGTTTTTACTGTTATAGATATTAATTATTCATGCTACCTAAATTGTTTAGATATAGATAAATCCAACTTGTAAAGGATTTTCAAATTGCATTTTGCTAGTTGAGCCTTATTTATTAACATAATTTACCTATGTTATTTATGTGCGTAATATAAAATTTTTAACAGGGAATAATATAAATAGATCTAAAGTTTTTAAAGCTTTTTTTTATTGGTCTCTTCTCATTTTTAGCTTGATTCCCGTAAAGCTAGAGTGAACTTTCAAGTTATTTTATAATTCATTTTTAATACATCACATGATATAGGTATAATGGTGTTAGCAATACATTTATGTGAATATCTTTGAAATTTTAACGATAAATTTTAATTATTTTAATAGTTATTAATTATTTCAGACGCAATATAACCAAAAATGCTCCATGCGCATTTCTTTAACACATAATATATCCATTTTTATTTGTAATCTTTTAGATTTAAGAACAAATTTTAGTTGTTATTATGAACATTCATTGAAAAATAAGAGTAATAATTTAAAATATAAAAATTGGTATTTTTCTGTACAACAGTTTCTTACAACTCTTTACAGAATTGATAGAATTAACGTTCCGAAATGTATTAATTTGAATTGAAATTTATTCTATTGCAACGCTAAATATTAATTATTCTAATAGTTATTATTTCAAAAGTAGCATAACTAAAAATGCTCTTTGCGCATTTCTTTAACACATAATATAACCAATTTTATTTGTAACTTTTAGATCTAAGACTGAATCTTAGTTGTTATTATTGAACATTAATTGAAAGATAAAAGAAATATTTTAAAATGTCAAAATATGTATTTTTCTATAAAAATATCTTTTATAGTTCTTTTAAGTACGTAATTTGTAGAATTACATTCCTAAATTATTAATTTGAATTGAAATTATATTTTACATGTCATAACATAAGATAGTTAATAAATTAAAAAAAAAAAAAACTCTTAGAAATTCACCGGGTATTTTTCAAGTATAAGTAAAATCTGAAAATTTTGGTTTTGAAAAAGCTAGGTTTTAAAAATATTAGTAATAATTACATTGTATGTTGTAATAAATTATATTCAATATAGGATGATGACTTTGGACAATTATAAAAGAAAACCTTTTACCATCTCATTCTTAGTTATATTTCTTAGTTCAGTGAGACAGAAATTTTGAATTTTCAGTCAAATTTCGGCCATTTGATAGTACACTCTTTTCTTAGTACCAAACTATGGCAGAATGGTATGGCGCTGCTTTTTAATACCAGAATTCGTGGGTATGAGTCCCACTGCGATCATGGCTGTTCATATCTGTTCGGAATTGGCTTTAAGCAGTCCTGTTCTCATTAACCCTCGTGTTGCAGAAAAGTAGACCGTAGGTGTTTTATTAAAACTTTGCTTAGAAACAAGATGATACTTATTTGGCTTCTTCATACATCATCATTACCATAAAATAATTTTAGTTAAAGAAATATAATCAAAATAGATTAATGGGGGTTTCTTTTAATTATAGATTTTATTTTTTTTTCTTTGGTACCCCCTTATACTTCTTTTGAAAACCAGACGCCATTTGGCTCCGGCTGGGTTTTGACCTCCATCGACTGGAATACTCCCACGGTATTTTGGAATATTTTCATCAGTTGAAACTTGACAGTGGCGTCTACATATCTTTTAGCGAATACAGATAATAGGTACAAGAGTTATCACCCTTAATTAATTTATTTATTTTATGGTCGCCAGCAAGGATTTGAGGGAGAATCCTTTTCAACACATGATGAAAAGAGACTACCAGTCTGAAGTATGGTGGAAGAAGTTTTTTTCCACGTCTTTCTAAAATTCTCTGCAAGAATAATTTATCTTATCAAAATGTTTAGCAGTGGTTATCAACCGGTAGATCGTGATCCATTTGGCATTTATTTGTCTTACCTCAAATGTTCTATTTTGTGCTTTTTTAGATCCCGGCTGGTATAAGATGTATCACCCTTAATTCATTAATTAATTGTACTACGGTTGCTAGTAAAGGTTTAATTATAGGTAGATTATAAAGGTAGCTGTTAGAGGTAGGTTATAAAATGTTGACAAATTATTTATACTTGAATGATAGTAATTATTAATGATTCCTCCGGCCGTGATACATTCCAAGAAAAATAGTTAACTCAATTTTGGTGTAATATGCGACATTCGTATTAGTGCTACACTCTTCTACTTATTTCTGGGAAAGTATGTTTTCAAGTGTTCTGTAAATCAAGACAAAAGCCAGAAATAAAATAGGTGTTGAAGATAACACGTGATTAGTCTTGATTGAAACTTTAAGAATTACAACACTTGTTAAACATAAGCGTGTTCGATGATTGCATTAATCCTTAATAATTAGTAATTGATAAAATAATGATAGCTAAATTTCATTAGTTTATTGCAAATACCATTACCAGTAACTCTTGTCAGAACTAGAGGGCTTGGCCCAGAGAGTTCTGTTGTTAATGCTTCCTGAGAGATCCTTTGAGAACCATTGTTAAGTCCTAAAATATTCCTGTTTATATTCCTGTAATATTTATTTCCTGTTTTTTTTTGTTTTATTTATCAAATATGGTAAATAAAAAAGGAGGATGGGGGTCGTGATATTTTTTTTATAAAGGTTGGAAACTGTTGGTTTATAGGTTTGATTAAAAAGAAAATGTGGGTTTGGTTTGATTTGAAACGATATGGTTTAGTTTTCCCTACTCGAGGGTTAATGAGACCAGGACCCGCTGCTTAAAGCCGATCCCGAGCACCCATGAGTGACAATGCCAGAAATGGGATTCGAATTCGAAGACTCCGGTATCAATCATCAGCGCTCTACCTATTCGAGCATTTTCTGGCAGTAAAAATCGGGAGTCTTCTCTCATCAATTTCATCATTTGTGGCAGGCTGTGGTTCAGGGGTTCAAATAGTCCTTGAATACACTTAAGAGTCCTAGCGTCCTAGTGTTAAATAGCAGTTTAGTTTATGTAGAAAATAAAATTGTTCATCCTGATCTTATTACATAAAATTTTTTAAAAAGTCCTTGAATGCACTCAAGAGAGTGTCCTAGTGTCCTACTGTTAAACAGCAGTTTAGTTTATGTAAAAAGAAGATAATTTGTTCATCCTGATTTTATTGCGTAAAATTTTTTAAACAGTCCTTGCATGCACTTAAGAGAGTGTCCTAGTGTCCTACTGTTAAATAGCAGTTTAGTTTATGTAGAAGATAATTTGTTCATCCTGATTTTATTGCGTAAAATTTTTTAAACAGTCCTTGCATGCACTTAAGAGAGTGTCCTAGTGTCCTACTGTTAAATAGCAGTTTAGTTTATGTAGTAAAAAATGATTTAATAATCCTGATCCTATAAAATAACATTTTTCAAGCTGTCCTTGCATATACTTAAGAGAGATAGACTAAAGAGAGTGTCCTAGCGTCCTAGGGTTAAATACAGCTTAGTTTATGTAGAAAGAAAATAATTTGTTCATCCTGATCCTATTAAATAAATTTTTTCAAACAGTCCTTGCATACACTTAAGAGAGTGTCCTAGCGTCCTAGTGTTAAATAGCAGTTTAGTTTATGTAGAAAAAAATAATTTGTTTATTTTGATCCTATTAAATAAAATTTAAGTCTCATAAGAGGTCTGGGTGTGTGCGTTTGAAATGTATCTATATTTAGAAGATTAAACCAAACGGTACATTTATATGGTAAATTTTATACTTATCTAGTAATATATTTCATTATTTTAAGTATAGTTTTTAAATATTATTACTAGTAGTAAAGAGACAGAAATGAAACACAAATTATTTTGTTTATGTATCCCCTTCTTCAACAAATGTGATTCTCAATTTTGCAATCTTGTGCTACTAACTGTTATAGAGAACTAATCAAATTCAAAGTCACATATGACGCCTAGATATACTGTAATTGGTATCACTAAAGATAATACTTTGATGAAAAAGGATTTTACTTTTTTAAAAAATTAGTTAATTAAATAGCCTCATAAGAGGTTCAAATAAGTAAGAGAGTTGAAACCGATTCTGTACAGTTTCAAACATCGATGCCAGAAGTGAGATTTGAACACAAACTCGCGAACTCTAATTCCAAAAAGCATATTTTTCGGTTTGGTTTGCTTTGAAGCATTACGGTCAACTATTGTGATACACGAGGACTTAACAAGTCCCATACTTTCTTCTGGAATGAGAAAAGTTTAAAACAAATATATTCATCCAAATCTGGAGGTAGTATATTTTGACACTATACAGTATTTTCTCTATGCATTCTTTATATATGTGAGAACAGAATAAGTCCCTCATGTAGGTGTTCTTCGAAATGGCATCATACGGTTATACAAATAATTTCTAAATGGGATATTTAACACTATATTTACGGACCACGCCAATTTGACTCATTAAAAATTTGATCACTATATATATATAAAACTTTAACATCACTTTTCAAAAACGTACGTTGGTTTTTAGTTAAGTAATAAAATATATGTAAACTTTCATTCCTCTTCCCCGCAGACCCCTTCATTTCGACACCTTCATATTAAATGTGGTATACCTATTTTCACGGTTGTGAGCCAATTTGACACATAGAATGGTTTAACCGTTCTCTATAAAGAGGCGACTCAAGTAAATATTTCACAAAAAGATTTTATTTTTCAATTGGCTGAAGAACTAAGAAGTAAATATAGGGAAGAAGTCGAGAACAATTCCATTCCAATGACAGAAATTCATGCTACTGACGCAAGGAAGAATTATTAAGTTTAACAATCATGGAAAAGAAACAGATGTAGAAACTATTATGCTAAATGTAATAGAAATGTTTGCGAAAAATGTGTTTCAAAAACAGATTTTATATATAAAATATGTTTTCCGTGAATTTTTTGATAATAAACATTTTATTTAAATTAATTTGGAACTATTTTCTTTTCAAAAAACTTCAGTTTTCTTGTATGAGTCAAATTGTATCGCTTCAGTAAAAATATCTACAGTAAGATCCCACTTAATGCTGGGGATACGTTCCATCAAAGTAGAGCGTAATGCGAAACAGCGCTAAACGAGGCTATCTTAACATGTAAATAATGGGGTTAAGGGAAAATGGATAGCTTACCATGAATGCTTAGGAACCATACCATAGAATTACCATGAATGCTTATGTATTAAATTTAATAATGTTTTTTATAATAAAAATAAAACCAAACATTTATTTCTTACAAAAATAAAAACAATATAAACGAATATACTTTTAAAAACAAATGAAATTCTAAGTCAGTCAAGTCGTTCAGTTTATACTGTTTCCAATTTTCTGCCTTTTTGTCAAGGAGGCATCTAATGTAGTTTGCGTTTTCCTTTTACATTCTGTTAGAAGTTGTTGATAACTGGATAAAACATCTATAACACCCCGTCTTGCTTTTGAACTCCTGTAAAAATTTGGATCCTTTTCAACAAATTGGTTCATAATTTCAGTTATAGTGGTCAAACTCCTTTTTACAAAACCATCGAAAGTTCTTTTTGCTCTTCTTCGAAATCTCTACTATCAATATTTTTGTTTTCTTCTTGCTCATTTAATTCCTTGAACTCATGATTAGAAAGACTATCTGTTGTTTATTGAACTATTTATTCCACGTTTTCCACATTTACCTTACCTTTTCTTGCTTTTTATTATTACCCATGATAAAAACTAAAGATCATAATGTTTGTCACTGTATTAATCGTTATAGTATTATATAAATTTATACTTACAGTAATGTTAACAAATGTTTCAAATGATAAAAATGCGTCCGTACAGTACCGCACCAAACAAGAAACACAACTGCACTGTTTCGAATATGTAGCTTTGCGAGGAATTTCGGGCAAGCCTCAGGTTGAAATAAAAGAGCGCTAAACTGAAACAGCGCTGAACGAAACAGCGTTAAACGGGATCTTACTGTATATGATCAACATCCGTAAATCTAATGTTGAAATAATCTTTTCATAATTGAACCAATGATAAAAAGGGGAATGTGTTTAGCGAATAACATTTTGATAAAGGAAAGCATTGATTAATAAAAAGTACATTTTCATGTCCCCGAATTCTGTACATTCGTGGTTCTCAAACTGTGCTCGCTTCCAAAGGAGAACATTAGCACCGTTTAAAGGGTGCGCAATTGTATTCGTCAACTGGCAAAATATGTAGAGATATATAAGAAAAAGAAAATATAGTTCTTGTCTTTTTTCTTCCAACTCCTGAGTTGGACAGTAGTCGAATTGGGCGTTGTCTGTTGGAACCAGAAACTGTGGGAAATCCCACTGATAGTTTGGATGTTCGTATTCGCTGAGAATCTGCTTTAAGCAGTATGTACTGTTCTAATTAGCAGAACGATTGCTTAATCAGTAACACAAAGCATTTGGATACCGGTTTGGTTTGGTTTGGAGAGCTACGGTCTACATTTTTTGCAGCACGAGGGCTAATGACACCGGACCTACTGTTAAAGCCGATTCCAAACATCCATGTCACAGTGGAATTTTGAGCCACGATGGCCGATTGGTTAGGGTGATGGCCTTCGGTACCGGAATCCGTGGGTTCAAATCCCACTGTAGCATGGATGTTCGTAAACGTTCGGAATCGGCTTTAAGTTGTAGGTCCCGGTCTCCTTAGCGCTCGTGTTGCAGAAATAAGTAGACCGTAGCATTCCAAACCAAACCAAACACAGTGGAATTCGAACCCACGAACTCCGGTACCAAAGATCAGCGTCCTAACCGTTCGGCATTTCGATACTAGAGTTGGCGGGTTGGAATCCCCCTTCTGGAAAATGTTTTTAGTCGTTCTGAATCGAGTTTAAGTAGTAGGTTCTGTTTAAATACTCATGTAGAAAAAAGTAGACAAGATCCAGTCTAATTAGCAATCGTGTTTAAAAAAATTTACAAGGCATGAAAAAAGTTAAAAGAAAGTTTGATTATATTAATAACATCGGTGTAAATAACGCTTAAATAATTATTTTAATGCAAGCCGTCAGTGCATGTTTTTGTATGTAGGTTAAAGTAGAGGTAGTTGAAACAAATACACTGCACAACGAGACTTTTGAGAGGTGGAATTTAAGGAAATGCATTTAAACCAAAGATAAATAAAGGGTGAGATTCTCCCGAAATATTTCTGCATAAACCATGTGAGCAATCCTTGATATATTATAGCTCAATGTTATTTAGCATGTAAACATTTGAGAAACTCGTCTGTTTCGAACCCGAGTTTACTGTTGTCCTTGAGTGCGATCAGCGTCACTCCGTAACGAATTTAGATGTGTTTTACTTAGTCTGATCTTGTGCTGGCTTTCTATGAACGAGTATAAGAGATATCTTGAATCTGGCATCATTAAATATTATTTCGAACTCTAAATCATTGTAGATTTTATTCGTCTTCCGTTGTGTTTCCATGAAGTCCAAGTCCAAGTAGGTGAAGTTGTTCGGGGCTCATTGATTATAAGTAGTATCCCCAGTGATGAGTGATAATACAGTCTCAATGCTATGCTTCTTTAAAATAACAGGACTTATAAAAATGCATTTACAGAAAAATTAAAGTTAAATCATGAATATGTATAGATAATAAACTAAAGACCCTGTCCTCAATAATAAAGATAAAAATAAAAATATAAGTGAAAAGAAAATAGTTTTTTTAATAAGTGTTTAGGAAGAAGAAAAGAAAAATATGGAAATTTAAAAAGAGAAATTAAAGTTACACAGTAAGGTTAAAAATTAAAACTAGGAAAATTTAAAGTTAAGAGAGAAATTTTTAAGAATTTAGTGATATACATCATGTTGAGGAGAAGTAAGAGTGTGGCGCGGAAGAGATAAGTTCAAGTTAAGAATTTGGAAAAAGTGCGAAAATGATTTGCGGGATCATCGCCGCTTTTCAGCGCTTGCGATTTTTTGTACCCCTAAAATTATAACCAGATAGCTCAGCAATGATTTCTTAATCAAGATTATTAATGTTGGTATAAAAATCAACAGAGTGCTTAATGCTAATCTCTTTGAAACAGTGGCGTGCGGTCCATATGTGCAGGGTGTGCACTGCACACCCTAGCAAAATTATGAGATACAATAATTTTCTGCACCTATGTCTACCTATCTTTATATGGTATATAATAAATATTATTTATAATATATTGAAATATTATGTTGATTTGCTTGCTCGTATTCTCGCAGTGTGTGCGGTACTAGGTGCTGCACCACGTAGAGCGTTCAAAAGCAAACAAACATAGGAAGTTTTGATGGGTACGCACTGCACACTAATAGAAAATCACGATTTATATGTATGGGCTACTTTAGAAGAACAGTATACTATGGCACTGAGGCAAGTGTAGCTATTTTTCCTGCACTTGGCATTCAGAATCATCCGAAGGTACGGTTTATTAAGCGTTGTATTAGAGCGGGGACTTACCTGCTGAAGCGCTTTTGGTTTTTTAACTGTTTAACTGGCCACACGATTTTTCAGACGGTTAATGTGTAAATTTATATATTGTAAGGTTTTGTTTTCATGGAAATATAAAAGAAGTATTTCATCAATATAAAGGGAAATGTTTTAGTGTGGTAAAATAATTTCGGTGATGTATTATATTTATAGAAATAATTCGCTGAAAAACAATTTTGTTTTGTTAGACAAAAAAGAATCGAATTCTAACAAAACAGTCCAAATTTTACCATTCATTGTGTTTTACAGACAGTATATATGTTATATCTGTAACACCATATCCCTGGTTTTGTTTTTAAAAATTGTGAAGATGTTTTTCGCAGAATATATGATTTCCAAATGTTAAAAACAATTAATAAATATAATTTAATCCACCGAACGAGAAACAGTTCGTTCTATTGTGCCAGCGTGCAGGGAAATCCTCTGCACGTGGAATAGACGTTCGGTTTGTCAGCACCAATGAGCATCCGGATGAGGCACCGCAGCGGCTGGTTCCCTGTGGTGCTACATTTGCTGAAAATATCAGTTTTTCGTGGAAATATAAGCTTTTCGTTATTTTATTGGCAATAGGGATAGACGTATGAACTTTGTATACAAATAAATAATAAACGTTAAAGAAGTGTTTAATGTACATTTTTATGGTTTTAATTATTATTGTTGTTGTTGCTCTCTGCACACCCTGCATGAACACCTACCGCATGCCACTGCTTTGAAAGTTAAAATATTTAAATCGCCCTTAATCACATCGTTACGTAAGTACCGCGGAACTCTTACTATTCCTCTTAGAATTTTATTTTGGGAACGTTGTAATATATCCAAATTAAACATTTTATAGTAATATAATATATGAATTTGTTTTTAAAATTTCGATACAGTTTAAAAATTTCTTGAGGAATCCCTTGTGGGTTGTTGCGAACCCTGGGGTTCCGTGCAACACTTTTTGAGACACCCTATTCTGGAGAACAGATATGCAATTCAACCAAGTAAGTAATGACAGAGGTGAAATAAAAGACACTTTATTTGTACACTTGGATAATGTACACTTGGAACCTTATTAATATGTTACTTACTTAAAAACTGACCTAATGACGGCCGAAAAATAAGAGACTGGTATTGAAAACCAAAACCAGTGTATTCTAGATGTGTAATTGACAGGCAAATTAGCAGCCATTTTTAGTTAAGTTTTATACAGTTAATCCAAGCCTACTGTATCCCCAAGTAACAAAAAAATTGGTGGAGCATTTCCATTGAATTTTTATAAAGTTAGAACCTTATTTATTATATAGGAAAAGTCTTATTGAAAACAGAGCAGGGATTTTTACTTTGTAACGCATCAATATAAATTATCATCATGAAGACTTTTGAGCTTTTAGTTTTAATTTTCATTTTGAAATACATTTGCCTTTCCTGTTATGGTGCGATCAAGATAATTCTGGGACTGGTCAAAAAAAAAGTTTTGAGCCTTTATTCCAACTCTTACTAACTACGGCCTACTATAAAACTACATTACCTATCTTATCTAAAGTGTACTTTAGGAGCAAAAATGAAAATTCTACATTTGTTGAAAATAAATTCAGATGTACAAAATTATTTTAAACTTGCATATTTTTTTAGGCTCAGACTTGAATGTGTAATGTATCTATAATCAATGTTTGTCGTAGTGTATGTTCTATATTAATGCATTATTTGGTAAAATATTGTATTAAACTTTACTGCAATGTAAGGCGATTACATTTTGGTGTGATTATTATATCTTTTCTACGTTTAGCTCTTTTCTCAAGTCTTTTTCTTCTTTAAAAGCTCTACAACCCCTGGTGGGCCTTGGCTTCCTCTACAATAGAACGCCAAGTTGCTTTCTCTCCTGATTTCCTTTTCCAATTTTTTATTTTCATTTTGTTTAGGTCTTCTTCAACTTGGTCTATCCATCTCAGTTTAGGTCGTCCTTGTTTCCTATTGTTATACAGTTTTCCGCTCATAATCTTTTTGCACGTGTCAGTTTCCTTCATTCTTTCTTCATGTCCTATCCACTGCATTCTCTTACTTCAGATACTCCCAGCAATATCTTATTATTTCATATAGAAACAACAAAGCAGAGTAAAATTTCCTCATAAAGAAGTGTAAATATCCAGCTTTTTGGATATTTAATCTTTCTAAACACAATCGTTACAGAAAATCTAATTCAATTACTTATTAATTTTTGTGCTATAGTTATTTTTCGAATTATACTGTTAAATATATAAATGAGACTTCAGATACTTCCAACAATATCTTATAATTTCATGTAGAAACAAGAAAGCAGAGTAAAATTTCCTCATAAAAAAGTGTAAATATCCAGCTTTTTGGATATTTATACTTTCTAATAACAATCGTTACAGAAAATCTAATTCAATTACTTATTAATTTTTGTGCTATAGAGATATTTGCGAATCGTGCTGATAAATATATAAATTAGACGTCAGATACTTGTAATATTACCTTATTATTTCATATAGAAACAGCAGATCAGGGTAAAATTTCTCTATAAAGAAGTTTAAATATCCAGCTTTTTGGATATTTACGATTTCTAAACACAGTTGTTACACAAAATCTAATCCAACTATTTATTAATTTTTATTCTATACAAATATTTTCGAATTGTACTAATAAATAAAATACACACATTTTAATAAGTTTAACAAATTTTGCAATGTGTACATTGAAAATATTACCGTATGCTTTTATAAATACATGTCTGAATGCGACTCAAATTTTGACAGAACTTGCCTTATTGTTTCATTTGGAAATAGCAACGCTGAACAAAATTTCTTTAATAAAGAAGTGTAAATATCCAGATTTTTAGATTTACACTTTCTATAGACGACTGCTACACAAAATCTAATTGAACTACTTATTATTAACTTTTGTGTAGTAGAGATATTTGCGAATTGTACTGATAAATATATAAATGAGACTTCAGATACTTCAACATTATCTTATTATTTTATATAGAAATAACAAAACCGAGTAAAATTTCCTGATAAAGAAGTGTAAATACTTTTTGAATATTTACATTTTCTAAACACAATTGTTACAGAAAATTTAATTCAACTACTTATTAATGTTTGTGCTACAGAGATATTTGTGAATTCTACTGATAAATATATAAATTAGACTTCAGATACTTCCAGCATTATCTTATTATTTCATATAGAAACAACAAAGCAGAGTAAAATTTCTTCATAAAGAAGTGTAAATATCCAGCTTTTTGGATATTTACTTTCTAAACACAATTGTTACACAAAATCTAATTCGGCAACCTATTAATTTGTGTGCTATAGAGATATTTTTGAATTGTACTGATAAATATATAAATAAAACATCAGATACTTCTAACATTACCTTATTATTTCATATAGAAACAACAGACCAGAGTAAAATTTCTGTATAAAGAAATGTAAATATTCAGATTTTTAGATATTTATTCAAAATCTAGTTCAACTACTTATTAAATTTTGTGCTGAAGAGATATTTGCGAATTATACTGATAAATAATATATAAATGAGAATAAGTAATATATAAAAGAGACTTCAGATACTTCCAACTTTGCCTTATTATTTCATATAGAAACAACAAAGCAGAGTAAAATTTCTTTATAAAGAAGTGTAAATATACAGTTTTTTGGATATTTACGCTTTCTAAACACAATTATAACACAAAATCTGATTCAACTACTTTTGTGCTATAGAGATATTTGCAAATTGTACTAATAAATAATATATACACATTTTAATAAGTTTAACAAATCTTGTAATGTGTACATTGAAAATATTTCCATACTTCTTAAAATACATTGAATGCGACTAAATTTTGACAGAACTTGCATTATTTCATTTTAACAGCAGCAGAGCAATTTCTTTAATAAAGAAGTGTAAATATCCAGATTTTTAGATTTACACTTTCTATAGACGACTGCTACACAAAATCTAATTGAACTACTTATTATTAACTTTTGTGTAGTAGACAGATAAATGAGACTTCAGATACTTCTAATATTGCCTTATTATTTCGTATATAAACAACAAAGCAGAGTAAAATTTCCTTATAAAGAAGTGTAAATATCCAGCTTTTTGGATATTTACTATTTCCAAACACAATTAGTACACAAAATCTAATTCAACAACTCATTAATTTGTGTGCTATAGAGATATTTGCAAATTGTGCTGATAAATATATAAATGAGACGTCAGATACTTCAATTCTTATTATTTATATAAAAACAACAGCAGAGTAAATTTATGTATAAAGAAATGTAAATATTCATGATTTTTATATATTTTACTCAAAATTAGTTAAACTACTTATTATTTGCCAGATATATTTACATTGTTGATACAATATATAAATGATAACTAATTTTAATTTTATATTGCATATAGAAACAACAAAGCAAGTTTTCTTTAGAAAAAAGCTTAAATAAACATTTTTTGATATTTACGCTTTAAACAAAATTGTTCCAAAATCTAATTTAACTACTTATTAGTTGTGATGTAGATATATTTTGAATATGTATTATTAATATATAAATTAAATTTAGATGTTTTTTCGTACTTCAAGTCATAAAATATATTTAGTATTAATAAATTCACAAAATGTAAAAATCATAATATTATAACTAGTGATATGTAATTTTACAATTGTAATCGTTCCCAATTTATTAATTCAGTGACATATGTAATAACCAATACTTATGGTATGTTGCAACATATACTGTGTAGAAACTGAATAGTAATAACTTCAAAATTTGAGATTTAGTTTTAAGTTATATATACTTTTATTCAAGTAAGTTATATATACTTTTATTATAAATCAAGAATCGAAATTTTTTTTACTGTGGACCTCGTGTGGTTTCAGGGGTCTGTAAGCTACCTCTAATAGACCACTGTGTAATTTTATAATGATTTCTTCTCTTAGTTTAACCTACATTTTAGTATTTAGTCTTTACTATATTGTAGCCTCTCAAAAATTGATTTAGTGTTTTCTTTTTGACCATACAAGTGTTTGTTTTCCAGGATTGTCATGACATCCACGCAGCTAATAGATTACCACTTCCCATAAAATGTTCTATAATTATTATTTTTTTATCTGACAACAATTCTAGAAGATACAAAGAGCTATAAAATGAAGTTATGTGAGTCGCTGGTAGATGGTAAAAGAATGCTAATTGGTTATCTTCTTTGTATCGAGGTGTTACTGAGTCTTTCCGGATGCAGCTGTTTGACACTTTCTTTGAGAGGATGAGAACATGTGTATGTGGGGTGTAATTCACTTCGTATTCTTCTTTTTCATACTGAGAAAGAGGATTGTCGCTATGAGCTATGAATACGACTCTCATGCTAATAAGTTTTAAGTTTTTTGAAACTGTTTTATGCCTTACAGTACATTGGTACTCTGATCTTATTAGATGTCAAACCTTCCACTCTCAGAGTATAAAACTTGATAGGTTTCATTTCTGATTTTGAACTAACACATTTCAGATTGCAGTAGACAGTCGTTTTGTATTTCAATGTATATTGTCCTCCAAGTTTTATAATAATTTTGCTTCCTAGTTCATTGTTTCTGAGATATATTGATCCCACAATACAAATGAAAATCATATCGATTACAGTACGCTGAGATCAATCATTTTTCATACTGATAAAAAGGATTGTCATTATGAATACGATTCTCATTAATGCTAATAATTTAAGTTTTTTTTATGCTTACTGTACATTGGTACTCTGATTATATATAAAGTTCAAATTATAGCGTGTAAAATTTAACTTAATTTGTTCTTGATTCAACATTCAGATTAGATTTGTAATGTTATATATGAAGTTTTATATTTATTTTTCCATAAGTTTTTAATATATTGATACAATAGAAATAAAAATCAATTTACAGTCTGAGATCAATTTTTTTATCAAAAAATTTTTAATTTTCTCATTAATGATAATTAATTTTTTATGACTTACTGTAAATGTTATTTTTTAGTGATATTAAGAATTTATAATGTATCAAATTTTAACTTATTTATTTTTTGTAAATGTTTTCCTTAAAAAAAAGTTTTGCTTATATATTGTTATAAGCAAAATTTTGCTTTCTACATTTTCAAAATTTATATTGATGAAATACACATATTAATATGATATAATTTTTTTATTAGTTTATTTTAATAATTTTATTAAATAATTTTATTTGTAAAAATTTTTTTGTTATGTAATTGTATATTTTATTATTATATAAAGTGTTAAATTATTTAATATCAAATTTAATTAATCTTATTGTATAATGCTTTTGTAAAAAAGCTTTGCACCTTATAGTTCTGTAAGCAATAATGGCTCTATCTTTTCATGTATACATATTACATTAAGAATGAAAAATCTTGATAATGAAGCATCTTTTAATTGAAAAAAAATGTCTTAGATAGATTCTCATTAATTAATATTTTAAATTTTTTTTATCAATAATATTTTAAATAATTATTTTAAATATTTATAAATTTTATAGTTCATATTTTTGTATTTTAAATTTAAAAAAATTTTATAATTATTAAACCTATATTGTCTAAATGTAATAAAAAATTTATACTTTCTTTTTACTTTACTCGTATAATTAATTACTCTAAAAAATGATATCATTCACAAGATTAATATATCTTAGAATGAAATTTTAAATGTTTGACCAAAAGTCTTAGATAATATTTACATTTAATTATATTTTAAGTTTATCAATAAAATTTTGAAATGATTATTTTGTTAAATTCTTTTTAATTTAATTTATATTTTTTGTATTTTGTGTGATTGAATTGTTTAAATTAATTCAAAAAAAATTATTTATTTAATGCTACTAAAATAAAATTTGGTGTGGCTCCTTATAAGGTATATAAAGCCAAAATTGGCACTCTTTTACTCTATACTCAAAATTCATATGATGATTCATCCATATGATAGAAATTTTAAATGTTTGACCAAAAGTCTTAGATAGATATTCTACATTTAATTATATTTTAAATTTATCAATAATATTTTGAAATGATTATTTTGTTAAATTCTTGTCTTTAATTTAATATACTAGTCTATATATATTATATAGTGCTTGAGAAGTATATTGTTTAAATTAATTCAAAAATTAATTTATTTATTTAATGCTATGTAAATATGGTGTGGCTCCTTATAAGGTATATAAAGCCAAAATTGGCACTCTTTTACTCTACTCGTATCCATCGTAGATGTATACTCAAAATTCATATGATGATTCATCCATATGATAGAAATTTTAAATGTTTGACCAAAAGTCTTAGATAGATATTCTACATTTAATTATATTTTAAATTTATCAATAATATTTTGAAATGATTATTTTGTTAAATTCTTGTCTTTAATTTAATATACTAGTCTATATATATTATATAGTGCTTGAGAAGTATATTGTTTAAATTAATTCAAAAATTAATTTATTTATTTAATGCTATGTAAATATGGTGTGGCTCCTTATAAGGTATATAAAGCCAAAATGTGGTACTTTTTTACCCCACGCGTGCCCACCACAGATCAATACTCAAAATTCATATGATAATACTGATATATGATAGAAATTTCAAATGTTTGACCAAAAGTCTTAGATAAATATTCTATATTTTATTATATTTTAAGTTTATCGATAATATATTGAAATAATTTTGTTAAATTCTTATTTTTAATGTAATTTATTAGTCTATGTATTCTATATAGTGCTTGAGAATTATACCATTTAAATTAAATCAAAAATTAATTAGCTTATTTAATGCTATGTAAATTTGGTGTGGCTCCTTATAAGGTATATAAAGTCAAAATGTGGTACTCTTTTACCTGCGTTACAGATCAATACACCAAATCTATGTTGACTCAAATTTTGAGTGATAATTAAATTTAATTTAAAAAGTCTTAATAAATTATAATTAATATGAAATTAATTTTAATAATATCGTAAGAAGAAAATTTATAATAAATAATAATAAATTTTTAATTTTTTTTAATTTTTTAATAGTGCTGATGCTAACTTTTTGACTACACATGCAATTACGTTCTAATCGAAATCGATCATATAAACATTCGACACCGAAATAATTGGGTTCGCTTTACCCTAAAAGATTATGTAATATTAATCTTTTTTTGATGTGATATTTGTAATGTCAACAGCTGGTTGGCTTAATTTGCCCAACCGAAAAAAGTTTTTTCAAAAAAACCCACTTAAAAACCCAAGTGGGTTTTTTCAAAATTGGGTTTTTTCAAAATCATTATTTAAAATTCCACATATTTAACTAATAGTAGAAATATTGAGTTAATAATATATATTTCATCTTTGACAATGAGAGTAGAATTTTTTTTTTTAATTTGAGGAGGTCTAAACTGCTAGAAAAAAACAAAAACTTAAAAAAATTTCAGAGAAAAATAGTTATTTGTATAACAAATACAATGAAAAGATTATAGAAACAATTAAAAATCAAAACAACCAGTATTTCTGCCAAGATGATGAAAACTGACGTCTTTCAGCCAATATTAAAAAGAAATAATATGGCTAAAAAACAATTACCCAGAGGGCTTGAGTATATTTACAAGAACATAAACAAATTAGAACTTTCTATATTGTATACAACTTATTCTAAATGTTATCCAGTCAGTGATATAAGTTTCTTTATCAGCTGTTATGATATAAGGGAAAAACTTTTAATACGATTTAGTGATATAAAATTAAATTAGTATGTAAAATTCTAAATAAAAACATTAAACTTTTATGAAATTGTTTTTAAGTTTCTCTCTTATATAGATACAAGTGTAATAAATGTGATTATTAAATAAATACTGATCTATGACAAATTAATTTATGCATGTCCCATGCTTAGGGGTAAAATGACAAGATATTCTTTATTGATTGTTGATAAAAGATTGACTATCCATTATATATATGTCTCTTTACTCACATTTAAAAATCAAGATGTAAAAAATAATAGTAACTGAAAATTTCATTTAAATTTTAAGATATTTTATTTGTTAGAAAAATTTTAGAATATGTAAAAATAATTTATTTTAAAATTTCAAAATTTCTTTTAATTAAAGCAAAAATTTCTTCTGCATAACTTAAAATTGATTTTTAAATTTTTAACTTTAAAAAGTGACTAACATTTTAAATTATTTTGATCAAGCAATTATATCCTGTCCACTTACATATAAATTATAGAGACAAACCCTGATAAAACCCGAAAAAAACCAAAAAATGATAAAACCCGAAAAAAATGGGTTATTATTAAAAATTCTGAATGCAAGCAAATTTGCATTTGAATGGGGATAGAATCCCTGTACATAGAAAAGTCTAAAAATAAAAGTGATATCCAATTCTGTACGTCTGTGATCCTTCTCACGCATCTCTTGACTCAAGAATTGAAGGACAGGAAATAAGGTAAGATAAAATGTGACAATCTTTACTATGTGACCTACCTCAGATCTATACAAAATTCATATGAATACATCCTATATAATTTCAAATGGGGCCAGATAATGGTTAAATATACATTTTAATAAACTCAATAAAATAGGAATGCTGATTTTTTTAATTCTTACTTTTAATTCAATATAATTGTTTGTGTATTTTAAGTGTACTATTTAAATTATGTCAAAAACTTATTAATTTATTTTAAGCTATGTAAATTTGACGTGGATCTTTTATAAAGTATATAGGGGATAAAAAGTGGTAATGATTTAACTCATGTGTGCCCATCACTGATCTGTATAAATTGCATATGATTAAAATGATTTATAATAAATGAATAAGCAAATACAGATCTACAAAAAAACGTTCGAATACTGCCTGTAGAAAAATGCATCAACGTTAGCTCTTAAAATAAGAAAAAAAAAGTCAAGAAGAGTAATTATTTCTATGGCTTTTCATGCGTTTAGCTTTTGATAACCATTTGTTGTGAGTTTCATCCTATTTAGTTACTATCTAATTAGTGTATTATTGCGTTGAAAATTGCTCAAAAGCCCTTCGGGAAAGGAAAAAAAACGACGAAATCGGGATCGGTCTATTACCCCAGACTGTCACTCGCTCATTAGTGAAGATAAATGACTCGGGCTGGACTTTTAAAAAAGAGGTACGGAGTTGAATAGTAATACATCTGAAGAAAGAAAAAAACATCGAAATATGTATCGGTTTCTCTCGGGGGCGGCGTTATCTCCGCTCACCAAAACACGCTGTCACTGTTTTAGACGGAACTACACTTCTTCAGCATTTCTGTCTTTTTTTCACATCGCGATATTTTTGGTGGCTTGTAAACATGTTAGGAAATATTCGAGTGCGGAAGGATTCAAATGCGACAACATATCAGACAGAATCTGTTCTTAGACAGGAAGGGACATTTCTGCCCATGAAGACTTGTATACGTTTTTTCGTAAAAAATTTATGAAAAATGCTGGAGCACATCTGTCACATGGGAGAAACTGATTTTCACTTGAAGACGTATGAGGAATTATTTAAATACTTTTTAGTATATCTAGTATTTTATTAAGATTTTCTTTCCAATGCAAATTTTCGTTGCAATGTGCTCCATGCAATCAGGTACATCGTGTACTAGATATATCTTTCACTGGATTAACAGCTCTAATATCATATAGATGTCTGGAATTCAATCTTAGTTATATACAATTAGATTCATTATTGTATGTTTTTGATGGCTTCTCTATTGTGCCTCAAAAGTTAAAAAAGTGAAATAAATTCTATACAGATGTATTCGTAGATATTACGTGATTTTTTAAATTAGTTTTGGTTCTGTAATATCATGTATTATGCTCCGAGAATTAAAGAAAACACCAAGATATAAAACCAATAAGCTTACTATTATATATTTCGCATGTTTCTACTTTGACTTATTCTCTAGAATTATGCATCATGGCTCTATAAATACAAAAAATTCAAATAGTTTCTATACAGTCAGATCCATCTATGGGCATTATACTTGTTTTTCATCAGATATGATTCTTTAACATCATAACTCATATCTCAGGAATTATAAAAAACCCAAGACACACTATACAATTAGGTGTATTTTTGTGGTGTATTTCTATACAGTCAGATGCATCTATGAGTATTATAGTTGTTTTTCATCAAATTTGTTTCTCTAACATCATAACTCCTATCTCAGGAATTATAAAAAACCCAAGACACACTATACAATTAGGTGTATTTTTGTGGTGTATTTCTATACAGTCAGATGCATCTATGGGTATTATAGTTGTTTTTCATCAAATTTGATTCTCTAACATTATAACTCATATCTCAAGAATTATAAAGAACCAAGACACACTATACAGTTAGGTGTATTTTTGTGTATTATATATATGTGTGCATATGCGTTTCTAATATTCATCATATCTGGGAATGGTTCAGTTTGTTTATATACTTTAATGTTTGGAATGTCATGGAAACATTTTTTTTTGTATAACATGATGGCTAATTAGACCTACTGCTTAGCTCGCTTAATTACAATTATTCATTGTGTTTATATTTCATAATAACTATATTTTCTAAGTCATATTAAATCTAAACATACTAAACGCAAAGCTAATTAAAACTGCTGCTAAACTCGCTTGATCCCAATTATTCATTGTGTTTCGATTTCATAATAACTATATTTACTAAGTCATGTTAAACCTAAACATACTAAATGCAACGAAATACGAATTTTTTATATTTTAATTGTTTGAAACAGGATTCGAAACTATGGAGCATGAAAAAAATAGATTTACTATAATAAATACGATATGTGTTTTAATTATAAAGCTAAGGTTTTATGTACTGATTTGATGTTTGACCTCATCTGTATTAAACTCTTAATTTTTATTTATTTACTTCGAATGATGGCAGCATAGAGCTCTGTTGTTTGGAATCAATGTTTGAGTTCTACTTTTTGGAGTTTTTTTGGTGTTATTAAAAAATAACTCAAATCTTTGCAATTGTTGTCACTACACATAGGTACAAACACAGTATTCCATTATCATTAGGAAGGCTTAGCAATATATTTCATATTCATTTTCCTTACTTTTCTCTACATCAAATTCCTTGAAAGTTGGGTGATAAAAATTGAAATTGTTGAGCATTTGAGGTAGAATATATCTATTAGATTGTCAACACTTGCTACTCGAATAATGGGTTAAGGAAGAGATCTAACCTAAAGAGATTCTCGTGGTGAAAAAGATTATATATTTTCATTCAAATTGCAAAAAAGTATACAGTTATCTGCTATGAAAAATTTACATTTTTTTACGACAGGGTATCCAACCTAAAGAGTCTAAATCTTTTGTGATGTCACAGAAGAAAAAACATCTCCCTAATTTTTATTTCTCTAATTTTATCTTTAGTGATTTTTCTACGATTTCTGTACCACCACTTTCACGAAGACAGCTTAGTGAAATGAAGAATATAATTCATGAATCAAATTTAAATATTTCACTCTTCTGTGGCATCACAAATGCTATGGATCCCTCAGATTGGATATTCTCTCCCAATGTAAATTTTTGCATGGCAGATCACTGTATACTTTGATGCAATTTGAAGGAAAAGCTATAGGCAATGTTTCACCACAAAAGTCTCTTTTAGTTAAGTTTTTTTTTAAATTTTCGATTTGACTGTTTTTTATACTATAAAATTTGAACTTTTCTTCCCACAAATCATTCAAAACTTGCTTAGTAAGCCAGCAAATATATCCTAAAATCTAAATTTGGATATATGACTATAAGAGTAGCGAAGAAATCTAAATGTAAGAAACTTAAATATTTCTCAAAAAAGTTCAAAGAAAGTTATGAACATAAAGCGAAATTTTGTCAAAAATATTTTTATGTGAAAATCTTATGTACTGAAACAGACGATTGAATTTCACTACTGACACTTTTATTTTTCCAAAAAGAAAATTGCATGTTTCGAATGAAAGGTCGTGGGATCTACTTTAGTCCCTCTGGTTACTGGATAGTGGATAAAGCGAAACAACTTAAAACTTAAAACCAATTTTTAAAATCTAAGTGTGATGAAATTCCTTAAAATAAAATATATAAATTGACTTGCTAGCATAATAGGAATGTATAAAAATTACACTATGAAAAAGGGTTTTATTGTTAAATGTACTAAGCAGAAGACTTGGAGTGTACTCAGTTTGCGATAGAAAATTCTGTAGAGTTTGATATTGAGATTATAACAGAAAAGAGTGGATGAACCAGGGCAAAAGAGTCATACGTTGGGGAAGATTCTTTAAAGGAAGACACTGGCATAGTCTTTGAGAGTAGAATATGGTAATATTGATGATGTAGACGCTCTAGTCAGTGGATCTATGAGTTACACCATGAGGTTATCTACCTCCAAAAAGCTGATCTTTTCATCTTATCCAGCACGGTAATTTCATGTGTTCAGAAAACTAATGAATAGAGAATTTTGGGAGATTATAAGTACTGAAAAAAAAAAATCCGTAAAGAGAAATGAATGTTTTTTTTTTTTTTTTGAATAAAGGAAGATGATGACACATCTTTAATCTACGGAGAAATAGGAAACTACAAGAAAACTTTAAGGAATGGGTTAAAGGGGTGATGATATACTTCTATAATAAAACTGAAAACATTCTTTAAGCGCCAAGTTTTTACAGAGGATTTTAATAACTTTTTAAATAGAAGTCTCGCTTTCCATTAACTTTTTTTAAATAAAAATATCCCATCACTCAGGCTTTTTTTATATTTCTTTCTAGCATACAGTACAATGATGTCTATTTTTTTTTAAAGAAATATCTCTTTTTGGTCACTATCAAAAGTTTTATTCTAGACAAACTTATAGACAATTTAGTAAGAAATGTGTTATATTACAGAAGCATAAAAAAGTCAAAGTCGGTTTCAATGCAATATAACTCAAACCGAATAAAGTATTATGATTAGTTTGAGAAATAAATAAATGCCACTTGGATTCAAACTAAATTTGCGAGTCAATGTAGTCTCATGCTTGTTTGTAATAAATGAGTGAGTATTTTTGTATATGCAGACACGTAATTTAAATAAAAGATCAAAATAGATATTTTAATGTGAAAAAACATTAAGTTCACAAAGTGGTACACAGTGTGATTCAAGGAAATACTTTTAAAGGAAAAATAGATAATGAAAAATATGCACGGTAATCCTACTGACTAGGATAGTTATGCTATTTTAGTAGTTCATAAATACTTTACACAAAATTCGCTTTTCATTAACCGCAAACTGTCGCTGTTGGAGGAAGTAACACGCTGTTTATGATTAAGTGAAAGGTTTCTCCTTATGTATATGAGTGTATCATACGTAATTTGCTGGCGACCAGTGCAGTCTTACAGCTGGGTAAATGCAACCTCAAAAGATCTTCAAATTCGTCAAAGATTCACTATTGAGAAGACGGTTTCATAAGAATGGTAAAGCATACAGAAGACATAAGAGACCAAAGATCTCACAAGTTTATCAATTGATGGCCGAGTTTGGCATCACCAAAGAGGAGACTTCCAAGTTTTCCGGACTTGTATTCACAGCTCTCAGTAATTACTGGATAAAATGCATCGTGCCAGACCGTATGTCAAAAACTTGTTGAAGTTAGCCTACATTCGAGGGATTTGTTTACACAAGTTATGCTCCTTTTTTGCAGCATGAGCCGTTTGTCAATAACAATTGGCATTCTCTTCTGTGATGACTAATTACATGTTGAGACAGATTGGTTAACTAGTTCAAATGCGCGCTCAGATTTTTGAAGCGAAAAAACTTCCTATTCTTTAGTCTTGAAAACCTGCCAGTGACAAGAGTCTTTGTAGGTGGCATAGATTCAGTCTCGAAGATTTTTAGTAAGAGTAACTTTAAAGGTTTTGATATAAATAGTGTTAGACAGATTTTAAGTATACCAATTAAACCTGTAGATCAATGTCTAATTATTCCTTGTGTAGTTTAAAGGCTGCTGTAACCGTCAGATTACAATCAACCGACCATATAAATAATTATATTTACTGTATTTCTTATAGTCAAAATGTTAATTTGTAATGTAACGAATATTTAAAGAAAATAATTCCATTCTTAGATATTTTTTACAAAATTTGCAAATTCATAAATTTGGGCAGAGTTATTATATGTAGCATTAGAAAGCTAAATATGTATGAAAAGTAAGGCTAAAATGAAACCATGAAAATAAACTTTGATTATAATGAAACTATTAGAACAGTTAGATAAATATAATTAATGCAATGGATGTTATCTGAAGAAAGGAAAATTTAATAATAACATCAAAGGGATTTAAAAAAAATTCTAATATTTGTTACTCTAAAATAAGAAAGAAAAATTTAATGTTTCCTTCTGTTATTGTTATATTATTTTGGTTCCATAATAGATTGAAGAAAAGCAACAAAATTGTTTAGTTTAACTCTTGTTAGGACTTTAAATAACGAAATCCTTCGTAGAGCATTTAAAATGAAATATTTTCAACGACAGTAAATTGCAAGCCACACTATACCTGTATAGTTAAGAAGCTAGAATTTGATATAAGAATGTGTGGGTTATTCTGTTAACTCATTATAGTTTAGAGTAGAGTTTCTTTATGAGGATAGGGAAAAATAGTTTATAAAAATTTTATGCTTTCTTCGAATGAGTTTTCATTTTCAGTGAAGGTAGAAGACAACCATATAAATCCTTCCCCAAATTTTTAAATACTTAGTAATATTTATAATTTTGTCATTGCGGTTGATATTTTAGGACTTTTTAAGCTTCGGACATAAATTTACTTTTCCAAGGTTTGTACGTTCCTTCAAAACTACTGGATAATTCTTGCATTAAGAACATTTGTTTGTTGGACCTTGTAAGCTCTTGAATTTAAGTCCTATTTCTTTCAAAATTCCCGAGTTTTTGATTACAGATATCTAGATGGGGTTCCGGATTTTAAAAATCAACCTTATACTAGATAGTTGTTGGATATACATTTCGCCTGTAGTAGGAATTTACGGATTGATTATTAAAGATCATTTATTTGTTTTTTATACTTTATTTATATTGTTGAAACTATTTGTAAGGTAGATGTAGATAGAAAAGTAGTATTGTTAAACAAAACTTTGATAGTTGTAAATTTTGGGCTTGAGCATTTTGGACTTTGTAAAAATAATGATGGTTAATAGTTAAATGGTTAATCATTTAACAATCAATGATTAATCATTAAATGATTAACCATTGGCGTTAAATGATTTCGTATCGCCAATTTTTCTAATGCAGAAGAGTCGAAAAAGAACGTAGTCATATGTGTATGCATTAAAAAATCTCAAACTCTTCAAAATTTCAAAAGTTTTGATTTTTAAAATTTCTTTATATTTTAAACTATTTCTGTAAATGTTGATACCATTCTTTTTGTCGTATCTGAAATGAACAATAGTTATAGTGCATTAAATTACTCGTATCATGTCTCATGTTCGCACATAGTTTAAATTTAAATATATTTTCCCTCCGATTTCATGTACTTTAGATTGTGCTCACAGTATTATCATACTATTTCAACTAATTTCATGTAATTTTGTTTATTTATGTAAGAACGTATTTGTTATGATTTACACATCTAATAATTTAAGTTTTTGCATCATAGTTTTTTAATTTTACTTTTTAATGTTGTTGTTAAGCCGCTTGGTCAAACCAAACACGATTGAGCAGGAGGCTACTCTTATTAAGGCAAAGGGATACGCTTTTCGTTTTGACGAGCACCTCAAGGGTGAAAGTATGACCTATCTTCAAGTGGGTCCTCGTAATTTTTAAGCAGGGACCAAGCGGAAGACCCATTGACTTGGTCTGCCACCACCAGAGTTATTGATCAAGAACTTGGAGGACATTGTGACCACGAACACATTTTACGTGCCCCACTCAATTTTAACGAACACGGTAGATCTTAGGCCGGCTCGGGCTCCGAACCCTCAATCCTCCAGTTACGAGAGCCTTTGCCAACTGAGCAATTTTTAATATTAAAATATTAAGCAATTTTCCCTATTTTCAGCATGATTAACAAATAATTAATTTATACAGATTTTAAGAATGTATGAAGGCAGTGTATCTAGTATATATTGTCACTATTTTTATCTTATCCCAAATGGAACAACATAGAGAGTGGATTAAATTGTTTATATTATGCCTCATGTTCCGGCATAATTTAAATTTAAAAAGGAATTTTTTTTCTCCGACTTTTTAATCTTTAGCTTTTGAACATACTTTACAAATTATTGCTAATAGCTTCATAAAAGTTTATGTGATTATTAAGGACTGACTCACTTAAGTATTAGCATTAGATTTTTTAATATTAAAATTTTAGATTTATTTGTCAGATCATTTAATACATTTGGATTTTAAATCTTTAATCTTGAAATTTTTGGACAATTTTTATAGTCTTCCAACATGATTTATTAATAAATAATTTATGTACGGATTTTAAATGATGCATATTATATAATCAAATTTAATTGCCATTATTTTTGCCATACCTGAAATGGAACAATGGTTATAGTGCATTAAACTATCTTTATCATACTTAACGTTTATATATCATTTAAATTTTAAAATATTTTTCCACCAATTTCATATTTTTTAAATTGTGTGCTTGATATCGTACAAAATATTAACTAACTTCATGAAATTTCTTGTCCTAATGTAAGTACGTATATATTTTTTCTTTTATACATCGAATTATTTAATTATTGGTTTTATATTTTTTAATTTAAATTTTTTTAATCTTAAAATTTTAGACAATTTTCATAGTTTTCCAATATGGTTTACAAATAAATTATTTAAGTGTGGATTTTAATTAATGTAAAAATATATGGTGTTAACAAGTATATTACCATTGCTTTTGCCGTATCTCAAATGGAAACACATCGTATTCAATTATTTGTATCATGCTTCACGTTCGTACATAGTTTGAAATTTGATATACGTGACATTCCTGAAATAAATTTGTAAACTTCACATTGCTTTATTATCGTGCATTTTATGGTGTATTTGTCTAAAACAGAGTGTAAAGGGTGAATAAAGATGTTAGGGATAAAATGAGAATTCTTACAGCAAGATACTTTTTCGGAAGCCTTCAAAAATTCTTTTATTATAGTAGTAATTTTCAATGTAGTACGTTACCGGAGAGATCCGAAATATATATGCATGTATGTATATATATATATATATATATATATATATATATATATATATATATATATATATATATATATATATATATATATATATATATATATATATATATATATATATATATATATATACATAGGCGTAACTTGGCAGTTTCAACTGGGGGGGCAAAAGTTTTCTATAATGAATATCCGATAATCCTAATAAGGTGATATTTAAACCTTTTTTAACTATTATTTTTGTTATTGTTTATTTAGTTATAATGGAAAAATCTTAACAAACGTGCAAAATCGTTGCAAATCACAAAACATGATGGTTCTTTTCATTTATTCTGCCGAAAAATGTTCTGTTTCTTTAAGCTTGAAAACATATGTGTCGCCATGGAGGGGGGGGGTAAGATTAAACGGTAAATACCCAGTAAATCAACTAAGTAAAAATAAAATTCAAGGGAGTAAAATTAAATTAAGCTGTTTTTATCCGATTTAATGACAAATTGATTTTTTCCAAAGACATAGACGTAATTTACTTTCTTGAATGCATAATGTTACATATTTATGTCAAATAATTTGTCTTCATTTCTCTCCTCTTCAATCAAACACACGTTATGATCAAAATGTAAGTACTGTTTTACTTTTCGAATGCACTTAAATATCAGTGAGTCGTTCATAAGTGTAACAATATTTAGATTTAAGTATATTTTGAAGTTCTTACATATTATAAAACTAATAGTTAGGAGTATTTGAAATTACAAGATGGATATTTTGGTGCACATTTGGGGTTTGGTTTGGTTTTGAAGCGCTACGGTCAACTGTTTTGATAACCAGGACTAGTGAGATCGGTACTTACTGCTTAAAGCCGATTCCTAACGGCTACGAACATCCCTGCCATCAGCGGGATTCGAACCCGAGAACTCCAGTATCGAAGATCAGTACTCTGCCGCCTGGCTGAACATTTGGGAATACTCTGGTATTTAATGAATAACGATGCTCATTCGAATGACAGTAAAATTGTCCCATAATAACATGGGAGCTCCCCATTATTTGTAAAATTGTCCGCATTTGGGTTTGCGATAATTTATTGTTTTGAGGAACCTTTGGGTACAATTTTAGCCACTTCTGGTGTATATAAAGAGCCAAAAATTGTTGTTTAAATCAGATCTAATGATACTCTTTTGAATGTCACTTAAATTGTCCCAATGTTCTAATGTGTGTATTATTTGGGGGGGGGGTAATTTTATGATTTTGGACACATTTGAGGTTGATTTTGGTGCAGTTTCGGTGCTGATTAAACTTTAAAAATGGTTGATTGAATGTGACTAACGACGCTTATTCGAATGATATATCGTTCATGTTTATAAGATCATTTAAAAAAATTTATAAAGTTATCCTCCTCCCTTACAGTTTTCTAATCATTTCTTTTAACTGATTATTGATATGTTGATCAAATCTGATCAAATTAATGACGTACTTTGAAATGCTAGATTCCGTCATGGGGGGGGGGAATAACTTTATTTTAGTATATTTTCTGTTACATTTAAACCTTAAATTGATATTAATGTCAAACCTTTCAAAAAATTTTATAGATAATTAAATAAATTTATCGACTTTGTAAATGTAACTGTTAAAGTACTCTCAAAATTCCTGAAATTTTTAATAAAATAAAATCAATTTTCAATTTCGGTAAAAGAATGTTTACTTTACTATAACATGTATAACTTTTTTCATCGCTGAATTCCTCAGAAAAGTATTATTTTCATACTCATTCTGCATTTATTATTATTTTATTTACAGCTCAATAATTTATCTGTTAGATCCTGGATTGAAAGTACTTCTTCTAATTCATCTAAATTAGTTATAGTATTTCAAATTTACATATCTAATTTGAATATCTAATTACTCTTTATGTTGTTCCGAAATTTGTATTAAAGCGTTATTTATACCTTTGACTCAGGATATTGCATTATCTTATTCTATATTTTCCTTAGTAAACTTCTAATTGTTTGCCTTTTTCTCCTTAATTTAGTTAGCATCATGGATATAATTTAAGAGGAGCAGGGTAGGGGCAAATTATTTATATAGTCAACAGATGTACCTAGAAACTTACTCTGAAACATGAAAATTTAGAAAAAAAAATCCCAAAAGTGCATTTTTATGATATACAGTTTTAATGAGCAATCCCCCTCCTCATACACACCTACAAATTAGAGGCATATTTTACAAATAACAGGAAAAACATTTTGAAATTTGAAAATTAAAAGAGAAAACTTTCTTGCAATATAAGAAGGAAACTTGGGTGAAAACTTGGTCTCATTTATTTAAATGAGAACTTCCCTTGCATAGCCATACTTTCAGGATGGGTTTTAATAAACAACTATCCAAGGGACATGGCAAAATACATAACACAGATTCACAATCACATAAGACGATAAAACTAAACAAGGCCGTAGCCAGAAATTATTTTCACAGGGAGACCAGGGGAAAGACATTGTTATTTGTGAATAATACTTCAGTAAAATTACAGGTTTTGTTGTGCATGTATACTCCTAATGAGTAATGATTATCATAACACAAATGTAGTTTTACAATAACAAAAAAAATGATGTAGTGAACAATTTTAAAGGTTTGGAATGTTTAATTAAGTATATGCTCAATGGATTTAATCAATAGATAAACATTGAAAAGATATAAACTTTACATGACATTAAATTCTAATTTTAAAAACAGAAATAAAACTGAAGAAAAAGCCTAAGTTTGATAGAAAACGAACAAGTTAATTTTTTACCTTATATTATAAGTATGCTCACCTCGGATACTTGCAAAAATTTCCCCCAATTTCTTCTGGTTGTCTCTATTTATAAAGCGATGAATTAGAGTAGTAGTCAATGTGCTCTCACTATTCGAATACTGTTTAACTCATCAAAGTCATTATGACAACATTCCGGTCAGAAAAAGTCCCCAGCTTTATATCTGAATAGCACAATAAATTACCGGAAAGAAGTACTCTTTTTACCCGCAAGCGTTCTTACAACTAATTTCCTACTCCCTACATATGCAAGGTCCTGGTGGTTGTTGCTTTTTACCTGTAGTTAAGTCTGGAAGGACTGACTATACCAACCCTATACTTTGCTAACTATCCTACCCAGCTAGATATCTAAATGATTTCAGTGCCGAGAGCTGGCCGAATGGTTAGGGTGCTGACCTTCGGTACCAGTATTTGTGGGTTCGAATCTCACTGTGGCATGGATGTTCGTAGCAGTTCGTAATCAGCTTTAAGCAGTAGGTCCCGGTCTCATTAGCCCTCGTGTTGCAAAAAAGTAGACCGTAGCAATCCAAACCAAACCAAACCAAATGATTTCAGCTTCTGCTCTGGTATTTTTTTTTATTTCTAACACCTGAATATTAATCCTCTGAATACTCCTGACTATGTCATTCAAACAAGAAATCTGTTGGAGAATCTTGAAGTTTCTTAAGAAGAATCGTGTTAATTCCTTTTTTGAAGGCATGTTATTATTCCTGAAAAAGTTCTTTAAAAAGTCGAGAAGCATACAGTTATTCGAGTACCTATACTTCCTTTAAAATTTACTATGCATATACAAACACACAAAAAGTAAAACTAAAGAAAAAAATATTAAAAGTACTGACTAATTTGCCTTATATTTACCAACGGAACTCTATACACTGCAATCTAACAATTTTAAATATTATCCAAGTTGGAAATCTGAAATAGTTAAGGGCGGACAGTATCATTCCAATATGCATAAACTTAGTCGCTTACACGAATGATGGGTTAGCTGGATTCCCTGGCCTTCCACCTAGTTAAATTTGTCACTTAAAATTTTATTATATAAAACATTCGTTGGGCTGATAATGAACTAGGTACGGTGAGAGATTCGGTGAATTCCTTATGCTTACAACTTTTGGATTGTTAGTCTTTTCCAGTTTAAGATTATATGACACTCATTTAATGACTTGGTTAGAATTACTAGCCCAGTCATGCAAACGATCCCACGAATACTACAGTTTAAGGGGCGATACTTACGCCCACCAGATGTTCAATTCCCTAATTTAGAAAAAAACTCGTTTAGAGACTAATGACTGAATTCTATGCTCACTCCAGACCATATTGTGTCCATTTATTTCCCTTAGGGGTAATTTCCGTCACTCGAGGTGTCCATGTTTATGTATGCCTTTCCTGTATAGGTGTCTGTGTTGTAAATAAAATACAATTACCTATACTTGCTTTAAAAAATTCGCAGAGAAGGACGATAACTGTAATTATTATAAATATTAAACACACTAAAAAACAGATTAATTTCAAAATTCATTAAAATGCCAAATAAAAAATTTAATATACCCTAAAAATCTAGAGGGCCAAAACTAAAAATTCGAGTACCTATACTTCCTTTAAAAAATTCACAGGAAAGGATGATAACCGTAATTAAAATACATCTTAAGCATACTAAAAAAATAATTTTAAATTTATTAAAATGTCGGATCAAAAAATTAATATACCCTAAAAATCTAGAGGGACAAAACTAAAAATTCTAGTACCTATACTTCCTTTAAAAAAATCACAGGAAATTATGATAATCATAATTAGAATACATCTTAAGGATACTGAAAAAAATAATTACAAAATTTATTAAAATGTCGAATCAAAAATTTAATAACTGCAATTAGAATACATCTTAAGGATACTGAAAAAAATAATTACAAAATTTATTAAAATGTCGAATCAAAAATTTAATATACCATAAAAATCTAGAGGGGCAAAACTAAAACTTCGAGTACGTATACTTCCTTTAATAAATTCACAGGAAAGGATGATAATCGTAATTAGAATACATCTTAAGTATACTGAAAAAAAATTTCAAAATTCATTAAAATGCCAAATAAAAAATTTAATATACCCTAAAAATCTAGAGGGCCAAAACTAAAAATTCGAGTACCTATACTTCCTTTAAAAAAATCACAGGAAATTATGATAATCATAATTAGAATACATCTTAAGGATACTGAAAAAAATAATTACAAAATTTATTAAAATGTCGAATCAAAAATTTAATATACCATAAAAATCTAGAGGGGCAAAACTACAACTTCGAGTACCTGTACTTCCTTTAAAAAATTCATAGGAAAGGATGATAATCGTAATTAGAATACATTTAAGCATATTGAAAAAAACAAAAACAAAATAATTTCAAACTTCATTAAAATGTCGAATCAAAAATTTAATATACCATAAAAATCTAGAGGGGCAAAACTACAACTTCGAGTACCTGTACTTCCTTTAATAAATTCACAGAAAAGGATGATAACTGTAATTAGAATACATTTTAAGCATACTGAAAAAAATAATTTCAAAATTCATTAAAATATCTAATCAAAAATTTATTATACCCTAAAAATCTAGATGGGCAAAACTAAAAGTTCAAATACCTATACTTTCATTGAAAAATTCACAGGAAAGGATGATAACCGTAATTAGAATACATCTTAAGCATACTAAAAAAACAAAATAATTTCAAAATTCAGTAAAACGTCGAATAAAAAATTTCAGCTATGAATGAAACCCTAAAATTCTGAAGGGGAAAAACTACAAGTTTGCCCCTCTTCTAAAAATTCTAGGGGGGGCAATTGCACCCCCTAAATTACGCCCATGTATATATATATATATATATATATATATATATATATATATATATATATATATATATATATATGTATATATATATATATATATATGTATATGTATGTATATATATATATATATATGTATATGTATGTATATATATATATATATATATATATATGTATGTATGTAAGTAAACTAGATTGGAAAACTAATGTAGGTACTTTGTATAAAACCCCAAACACGCCCTAGAAAATTCTGAGGATTTTTCAAATCTTAAGGTAAAAAGCCCCGCGTCTCTTTGCTTTTCCCTTTTTAACTCCTAACCTAAATTGACCACCGAGGCTACAGTTCAAGCTCTCAGAGAAGAGGTCTAACCAATTATAATTCTATTGCCCTACCGGCCAATTTGGAAAATTCCCAAACAAAAAGGGGATGTTCGCTATCGGAGCCGATTTTTCTTGAGTTTTTTCCGCAGAGGTTTTGACTGAGATGTCGGCACAGGTGTAAAGGGCCTTTTACTTATAACTTTATGTTAGCTAACCCGTTAGTTTGTCTTGTATCTATAATGAAGTGACTTTAGTTATTCAGTTAAATATCAATAGATCGAAAATTATTTGATTCTTTAACCAACTTTTCGTATTTTAAAATGAAATGTATAAACAAATATATAAATAGAAATATATAAATAACAACCATAAAATTTTTGTAAACAAAAAATATATTTTTTAGTGGATAAATTTATAATTGTATCGTAAATATGAAAAATCAAATAGAAATAGTAGTATAGTTTTAATTTTCTCGAATTATGTTATATATAAACATATTTACATTATAGAAAATGAAATACAAGAACATTCGACTTCGTTTTCCTGTTATTTTTGTACCCACAAACAAACCATGTTGTTACACTAACCCGTACTAGTACGTGACCCGAGCTCAAGTATCAATCATCAGAAAACATACTAGTATGTGTCCCACGCTCAAGTATCAATGGTCAGAAAACGTGCTAGCTCTACTAGCATGTCTCACATAGAATGTGTTAAGACATCATTGGCTCTTTGACTTGCCATATGTCATATATCAACCTTTGACTTGTCAAATATATATATATATATATATATATATATATATATATATATATATATATATATATATATATATATATATATATATAATTTAATTATAAATTGTGTTTCTATCCCTTATAATTCCTTCCTTTTTTTAATATTACAGTGAGTACAGGGCATAATATTTTGCATGAAATATAAATCTACACTTCCAAAAACCACATCTCATAAATAGCCTCATTTTTTTGTACTGGCATAAAATTTTAAGACGATTTCCATAGCATTTCTAAAATGTGTAAAGGGTGTGTTTTAAAATACTTTTAGTAAATGAAAAATAGAATTCAATAAATAAAATTGTTATTTTTTCAAAATTTTTTAAATACTTGAAAATTGACATTTACATATTATTTTAATAGATAATGTAATAGTTTTATGTTTTTTAGGGAATTCAAGAACCTTAGAGTTAATTTTTTCAAAAAGTTTAACTAATTATACTGTGAATTTCCTCTTATTCTGCCTTTTTAACAAATATACTTTATTTACTCGTATATCAGACACATCCTGTTTTTTACAGGAATAAGGGGCAAAGGAAAAAAAATTATATAATTTATGTCTAACGCGAACCGAAAATGTGGCATGTAAGTCACTATCCTGATTGTTAACCAATTCCGACGCAGACCTAATGAATCAACCCCAACTCTATCAATGATATTCTAAGGATGACTCCTCTCTTAATTAAGTCCTTCATGCTTGTATTAGTTGTTTGATATCATTGAAAGGATTATAGCTACTATAAAATGACCGTAAGAGTCTAAAATTGAAGATTTTGCCCATCTTCTTTTTTATGGGGTGTTATACGATATAGTGCCTGTATTTACAGCTGCATTAGGAAAAAATTTTCATTATATAAGAAATGATTGTTTGTGGCAAATGCGAAAAATATGGAAAAGATATCTAGTTATCCTGCAGTATTTAAGATGCATTGCAATATGCAACTGAAAAAAGAAACCGCGTTTGGAGTCAGAAATTCCTCCATACAAAGTTTGCAATTATATGTTACTAGCAATGTTTTTTAAAAGTAGTGGTTTAGAAATTAAATATAACTGAAATAATACTTCTATATAGTAAGATTTTTCGACACTTTTTACTTTGAACAAGTGATTTTATTATGCTTATATTATGCGATTGTCAGAAGCAGTAAAAATATTCTGTATATAGGGTGAACCTCGAGTTGTTGGGGTTAAATTTCTGAAAAAGAATTAGTGTACGATACAGGAGTAGATACGGTATATAGATTTCACCTTCTTAAACAGGATTATTTAATGAATTTACATTTGTTAGCATTCCAGTATTAATTTTGGATGTGGACACGAGATGGCTAAATGTTTAGCGTGCGGGGATGTGGATTTTTAATCGGGGCGTGAACTAGTATCCCAGTTGATGAACACAGTGGTGTGCGGCCCGCACTTGGTACCAGCTCTGGGAAGTGACAAAAAATTCCATGATTTACATTAAACCTTTCCTTTTCAGCTGTATCATTCAACTGTTATACGCAACCTTTGAAATTCTCATTTATCCAGATCGAAGAATAGATAGTTAGATGTAGCTCAATAAAGTTATGTCCTAAGTACTATAACTTTACTAAAAGTTATTTTACAATGTACGTTTATTTAATAAATAGGTATTTTACTTTTTTATTTTTAAATCATTGTTTAAAAGACAATTAACATTCTCTCTTTGTTAATAAATTGAATGAAAAAAATTGCTTCCGCGACAAATTTTATTTTATGTTTTGGTGAATATGGGATATGGGGTGACAAGTTTAAACTCCTCTTTGGGTATCACCAGACTCTGCTAAACCCCTGTCCTTGGTTGCTTATGGTTCCCTTGAAATACAGTGACAAATCTATCTACTACGTGGAATATTACTGTATCAAAAGTCAAGTATCTAATACAAGAGAAGGCTCTATAACTGCTATAAAAATGATATGACAGGTCTAACCTGTGTTACAATTTTAATATCGGAGAAGTTGATAAAGAAAATTGAGAAGGGCGATGCATTAGTAATAGAAAACGATTTTCTTTTGTTTTGTTTAGAACGCTACAGTCTATTTCTTTGCAACACAGGGGCTAACAAGATTGGGACCTAATGGCTAAAGCCAATCCGACCGGCTACGAACATCCATGCCACAATAAGATTCGAACCCATGAACTCCGGTACGAAAAATTAGCACCCTAACCATTCTATCATCCTTTGGCTTTCCTTTTCTTCAAATATTTTGTTGCAATTTAATTGAATTTCAGGCACACAATGATCGAACAGGTAGTCGTATTCATGATCCAATGTTTGCAGGTTGGAGTTCGACTGCTGGTATGCATGTTTGTATAACCATTGGAAATGAATTTAAATCAAGATATACCTTTATAACGAGTCACAAAAATAAACAAACCATACCTAAACGTTAATTTACATACACACACACGCACACACACACACACACATATATATATATATATATATATATATATATATATATATATATATATATATATATATGTGTGTGTATATATGTATATATATATATATATATATATATATATATATATATATATATTTATATATGTATGTATATGTATATATATATATGTATATATATATATATATATATATATATATATATATATATATATATATATATAATATATATATATATATATATATATATATATATATATATATATGATTAACATTAATTTAACATTAATTTACATACACCACATATATACATATATATATATATATATATATATATATATATATATATATATATATATATATATATATATATATATATATATATATATATATATATAATATATATATATATATATATATATATAAATATATATATAACTTTTAACAAATTTTTTAATAAAAATAATTTAATTTTTTACACATTTATAAATAAAAAAACAAATTTATATACTTTTTATCACTAAAAATAAAAAAAAAAAAAAAAATTATATAATATCTCATGTAATGAAAATAGTATTTAACACAAAATATAAAGTATATACTTTATGATATTTTTATAACAAAACAATATATAAGATATCTAATAATAAAAAAACAGTTCAATTGAATCTTCATGATCTTATCTTGTAACAAATATAGAAGTATTACCGCAGTATAAATACAAGTGGTGGTAGCAATAGGTCTAAAAATATTTTTAAATTAAAAAAAAATGTATTAACTAATTACCTTATGGCATAAGAACCAACTTTCATAACAAACATTTCATACAAACAATTCAAACTCTTTAAACACTTAATCTGCCATTTATATACTTGTGGGGAGGTGTTGGTCTGATACTCCCACGGAACTGTGCAGCAGGTAATAAAAATTCAGAGCTTAAAACGAACAAGCATTTTATTACGGGAAGAAAAAAAAATATCAAACTTTAACACATCTCGTTATATACACAACGCATTAGACTGCAAGAGAATAAAATGAATTCTTCTGTCGCCGTTGCCACAACATTTATTCTACAAAAGATAAATGAATAATTAACGAGAACAGTTTGCATAAAAAACTTGAAATTAGGATTAAAGTTAATCGGAGTGCATCTTTGTCGGCACCACATACTTAACTATTTAAGGCATTGTTTTACGATAACTATCATGTACTCACCTTTATTTTTCCTTTTAATCTTTTCATGGATGCGTATGATAGCAACTAAGTTTTATATTAATATCTAAACGGTATTATAAAGAAATAAATTTACTCATGTTTTGGGTAAAAAGAATGCTCAAGAAGTATTTTCATTGGAGCTACTTTTGAAACATTTAATGATTAATAATTTTCAAAATAATTAATATTTTCTATTGAGAATTTAATAATTAACTACTAATTACGTATTAAATTTTCGAGGAGTTTTATTCAAAACAAAATGTACTCGTTTTGAAAATTTACTGTCATCTGACTCTCTACCATGTTCTACCCACTTTGTTATTTTCTTTGTTTCACAAGAAATAGAATGCTACAGCTATGTAACATCAGGGAGAGAGTGCCTTGTACTGTTACTTCATTGCAGGCCACTGGGTAAAGAAATGTCATGACTAGAGAGGATCTTTCCTCCCCTCAAATCTAGACAAATCTAGACATATCCTATCTCATAAATCTAGATATTTTTACGAATAAAATACAAGGATATTAATATAAAATAAAAGAGAGAAGATAATATTTTTTATGGTCTCGTAGAAAAATTACAGGGTAGTACACTTCAGTAAAAGCAAAAACATAAATCATTAGGTTATAACTCTAATTGATGTCCAGTCTGAGATGTTTGATAAAAATATTAGAATTCAAAGCCCAAGTTTTCCATGTTAATCTATATAAAGTCTAACAAGTCTGTACCTATTTTTTTCCTGTTTCACAATATATTTATTGTAACAATACTTTATATTATCTTTTGAACTGTGTTAATAGCTTACCTGTTGAAATTTGGTATTTTTTGGGTAAAGAAGTAGGGGGCTACCTTTTAGTATTATAAAAAACTGTGATTTGAGTCCCACAGTTGGTACAGATATTTACAACCCTTTAAATGATGACTTAAAGATTCATCAACGCTTCAGTAATAAAACTTTAACTGTAAAACTCGATACAAACAACAAACCAGCTCTTTATATGATCCGTCATTAAATTATATTTGCATGACACTTATTTTTAATAGACCATTTTAAAAATTGAGGAGTACCAAAAATTATAAGAAACATTCTGGTATGTAATATTGGAATCAAAGGCGAAAATATTTGCTACGTTCTTTGTTTAGGTCACCTTATTGGTAAGCTTGAAACGCAGTTTTTCTGTATACAAAACTGTATTATATTATTAACCATTTATGCATGATGACACTTATATAACATTCAATTGCACGCATTCGTTAACTAAAAATATAAATTTTAAAATGGTTATTTCTATTTAATTTGTATTTTTTTCAAATTTAAACTGTTAATTACAAATTTTTATTTAGTTTGAAAAAACATCTTAAATCTCGAGATTTATTCAAACTAAACCAAACAATATAGTATTCTTTACACAAATATACTGAGGATTTCAGCACATATATCTAAACTATTGCAAGACACTATATGTAATCTAAGATATTTTATTCCTAAAGGGTAATTATAAATTGGTATTCAATTCATGTGGAGAAAAAGTTCAGTTAGTTCAGTTCAAGAAACATAAAGGGTTATACACATTTTATGTTTTTATATAATTAATGTTCAAAATATATAATCAAATTATAAGGTTAAGAAATTGCATACTTGATGTAAACTTTAAAATATTATTTGAAGATTAAAACTAAATATTTCAAATTAAGAATATTTGAAGCTAAAAAGAGTAAAATGGAAATTTTCTTAAAATAAATAATTGTTAAAAGGTAAAAATTGTGTTTTTGTTAATAAACTTAATGCTTTATTTTAAGATATCTAAGTAACTAATTTCAGTTATGAAGGTTTGTAAATCTTCTTTCAGGCTAAATAGCCTGGGTTTAATACTATGAAAGAAGAAAGGCTATACTCTTTAGACATATCCTTCTAAAGAAGACGATCCCCATCTAAAGAAGGAGTAAGGAAGTGAAAGAATTTTTCAATCAGTGCAATTTTAAGTAAATAAGCATTGAATTAAACCCAATAAGCATTTGAAACTGTTATCATTTAGTTATTGTTCTTTTATTGTTGAAGAAATGAAAAAATGAGACTATTCAAATGTTATTTCTTTTGATTGTGTGTTATCCCACAAAATAAATATGCGACTATACGACTAGATAACTTCTTTTACATTAATGTGAGATTAACTAATTTTAAGTAAAGTGTAAGTCTTCATTGTTCTACAGTATCTATACAACAGATTAGTATTAATATTTTTAATTTATGTACTTCAGTTCGAATAATTGAGCATTATTTTCTCTTATTTATCTCTATAAAAGTAGTAGAAAGTTTCAGATATAAAATGCCATGTGCTACTGGTACAAGTATCGTACGAAATACTCTGATATAATGTTCTAAAATGCATCACTTTTTATCGTCAGTGATAAATAATTTCAGCACCAGTGAAGTTTGAGCAGTAGAGAACAACTCTACAAAACTTTGTTCTTTTTTCCCTTCCCAATTTTTTTTTCGGCACAATTAAATTTAATTCCCCATTTTTTTTTTACAATTTTGACAAAAAGTAACAATTATTAATGCTAAAATTAAAAGTGTAGTTAAGATTTTTCTTGCATAATAGATGCTCCAGCAGAAAAGTGCCATGTTTAACTGTAAGGCCAAAAATGTTTACTTACTGTTTGACGGACCGTCCACTCCAGGCGTCGGATTGCAGGGCAAACAAGGAATCCACAGGGAAGGAACCGTGTTTTGAGCGTCATTTAAAAGATTTGGTTGTGCGACCTGTAATTGTTCCCTTGGCGACATTCTGCTAACACTGTCCAATCCACATCTATTCAACCAACCAAAATTGCAGAGTACATTGTTCTTTATCGGTAGTTTAGGCACTTGTAAGTCATAAGCATTCTCCCATTTGAAGCCAGACTCCGCTGAGAAGTGTTGGAGTCTGCCGTGCAGTCCAATTGGATAACTGTACCAAGGTCCTAAGTCCGATTTTGACTGAAGAACTCTTTTATTGAATAGTTCTTTTGAAGTCATATTTTCCATGGACATTGTTACTAAAGAAAGCTCTGTTTCTAGACTGTCTTTTTGGCACAAATAATTCACAGGCAAGCACTTTGGTATTGAGGGTATGAGATCTCTGGTTGCCTCCGAACCAGGATTGTAACCAGAATCATCTGGAACAAAGTTTGACGCTGAAGGCAATGGATTGTTCATTTGGCATACATCACCTGAGGGGTTCTCTGCTGATTTAGCAGTCGGTTTCGCAATATCGAGACTCGAATCCTTCGATGACACTCCGGGTAAGCTCTTGGAACTTGAAGATTTCGCACTGATAGAACATTGAAAGTCCTTCTCGGGTGCTTCCGTAGATTTCCTGGTGTTCGAACAGTGATTCGACAGCAAAGAAGACACGGAAAATGTCGAATGAAGCTTCTTTGATTTTTGTGAATAGTCTTTACCAATCTCCATCGCGTCCGATTGTTTCGATTCATTGGTTAAATTCATAGCTATAAAATACGGCTGTTTTTCGGTAGGAACACCAAAATTCGATCACTCAGACACAGAAATTATTCAAGCAATTCTTTCAAGTTGTACATCCCAGTGAAACTCATCCCATTAAGCCCGTGACGTTTGTTTACTCCGCAACGCACAACGAATAAGTAAATCTTGAAGATTAAAAGCTTGGACAGAGAAGAAATGTTCCGCAATGATTTTAAATCGTTCGCAAACATGCGTAGGAAAAATATTCTCAACTCTCCGGAAGGCACGAGTCGTGTAGGGTAAGTAATTAGCTCTTCGGTGAATCGCACACAGAGCGACACAAAAAGTTGCCCCTTCCTTCCACCGGAGAAAAAGAGAAACGGGGAATCGTGCGCGAAAAAAAAAATTATTGCTTTTCAAGAAGTCGAAACAAGTTTATTCTTACGAGATGATTTCTACTTCTGGAGAGGGGTGCCTTTCGAAGTGGGCGTGCCGTTTGCCAAAGGTGAGAGTAGCTTATTTGCTAAGGGTGACATGACGTCACGATAAAGGCGGGTGAAAATACGCTGAGAAGAATTAAAAAAAAATCACTTTCGCACCTGCGCATTTTTGGAAAATGTTCTGCTAACTGTCAGTACGCATTTCTGGAGAAATGCTTTAAAAGGAGATGTAATCTCTTGTTGAATTTATTACGCTTATCGCATTTTTATAATTACGTTGTCTGCTGCGAATTTATTCGGTAATTTGTATTGATGCCGGTGATGCATTCTATAAAAGTAGTTTATTTGGTGGAAAAGGTGTTAAACCTGATGCAGGGTTATTTAGCATGCAAAGTGGGATCATTTGAGAGCACGATGAAGTATGAAACGGTAAAGGAATTTTAATAAAAGAAATTTTGGTATTCAAATATTATTCAATCTTTTTTCACGTAATTGAATTCTATGTTTAGCTTGTTGCAGAAAGAGAAATGAAGTAGCCAGGGAGATAAAAAGAAATTTTTAAAGAGAAGTGCTTTATGTACTTAATTTCAAAACAATTATAAAACAACTTTTGTGGGTAGATTATCTTTTTTAAAACTTCTCATTTGACATAAAATGATATTTTTTATTAGTTCTCTACTTCTCTATTTTATACTAGTTACTCTAATGAGATAGATAATCTTTTATATATAATTGATTACCCCTAATTTATATTTCCAGTAATGACCACAATAATTTTTTCTTGATACTGATAGGATTATTGTCTTCCATATAAAAAAGCCGCGCGATGTCCAAACAGGTAGGGCGCTGCCTTACTATGTACACGAGGATTTTAAACCTTTTGCTGGTATGGATGTGACGACAAACATGCATGTCAGCAAATGTCTTTTGATTTGCAAGAGGTTTTTTTTTTCCAAGACGAAATTTTATTTAGACCGGAACCTATTATAGCCCGAATGGTTTACGAAGATCCATGCCAGCTACGAGATTCGAGCCCATGGATGAGGGTACTTTTTAAGTATTAGATTCCCGTCTCCTTAGTTCTCCTGTAGCAAAATGAATAAATAAATAAAATAAAAATAGAAATGTAACTAAACCAAACACTTTTACTACAGACTTCTACATAAAGCACTTTTACTGCAGACTTCTCACCGATCTGTTGAGCCAATTACCACTTCGTAGACCTGTGTGTGTTCAGTACTGGAGTACTATTACTCCATGCTCATTAAATACACTTTTTAATTCTTTCTAAAGGTAATTTTCATTAAAAAAATCATTTTTATGGTAAAGAAAAGTACTTGCTTTTATGTCTGGTTCCTTTATCTACAATTTTGTTCCAATATCGATAAAATTTTGCACACTAGAACTTCTTGACGAGAGGAAAATCACTGTTTACTTTAAATTTTCCTGGAACTTTTATTAACGGAAATATAAATTGAAACATTCATATTAATTCACTTTCAAGCACTAATTTCTTCACTCTTTAACCCTCCGAGTGGAACACACTGATTTAAAAAAGTCTCCAAAAAATACGCTAAAGGTTTATTGTGTCAATGGTCAAAGCGTTCTATGAATTTTCCTTCACCCTTTGTCGACTAAAATGGAATACGGGAAATCCACCCTCGTTACTGCCCCTTTACTTCTCTTTATAAATATATATATAAATAGATATTATAGATTGTTAATTTTTAATACACATAATGCTCGTTAAGTCTCGAAGATCATCTCATAAGAAATAATGGATTCTAAAAGTACAAATAAAAATATTCTTTAAGAAAATTATTTATATTTTTTTACGAAAGTTATCTAAGATATTTAAGTGGTGCAATTAGAGATACATCTGTTACTGCAAACGAAATACTTCGAAATAGAGATTTACAAAGCCATGAAAAGCTATCAGCGTCTTTGTGCCTCAGGGAGTAGGGGTGCATCCCTCAATAAATGTCAGTCAAAGAGGGACGCAGTTTCTAAACAATCGATCTAACCCTCCTGCCTCAAACACTGGCAAAAATTTACATTACATCCATTTTCGAAACGGTTTTGGAGGTCGAAAATTGTATGTGACAACCGCTTTGAAGACATCATCGGTTTGGCGGAATTGTACTTGCAAACCGCTTAGAGGGTTAAAGAGTATTTTTCGAAGATAGGTTCTCCGAAAGAGAACTCGAAGATGTTGGCCGAGAGTTTTGGACATTTTGAAATTCCCATCTGCTTATTCTAAAAAAAGTTAGATTAAAAATATGGACTGAAAAATGCATTCCACTTATTTTTCTGTTACGCAATATAATTTATTTGAGTAAGTAACAATTTATACTATTTTTTCACAATTTTTTTTCCTCGAAAGGTTGATTTTGAAACATTTTTAAGAAGAAGATTTTTAAATTGTTCTGTACATTTTTTCAATTCTATGCGATCCGTTCTTGCATTGTTAAAGTAGGACTGTAAAATTAAAAAAAATGTACTTTAATAATTTTTTTCTACGAGTTTATTTTTTTTAAAGACTCATTTAGACTCATGTCATCGATAGTTAAGATCTGTAATAAAGATATGATTTTTCTAGCTTTTACGATAAATGTTTAAGGGGACATTACTTTTACAAATAATTTTTCTTTTGGTTTTTCTACATAATCTAGAGCATAATTTAAAATGTACATAGTATCATTCGACACATAACACTTCACGATAACAGCCTAATTTTCTATTATCTTGCAATAAAAATTTCTGCTGTTATTAGATAGAATTTTTACAAGCTTTGATAAAACACTCTAGCCATTAGATGTCTTGTTTTGCCTTTAGCAACATATCCAGTTTAGTCTTCTAAAATACTATTAGAATAATATTGGATCTTTAATACCTAATGTTTCCAATAAAATACATCCTGAAGATATGAGATATTATTACTGAAGATATTAAACTATTTACAATATGTAGATGGCACCTACACTGCTTTTAAGAATATAGATAGAGCTATTCCTTTATTTGTTTGCTACATATGCCTTTTTTAAATCGGGCATTTATGGGCTAGTTTTATTTTTTATCTTGTTTCGTCATTTTAAAAAAGCATATTGAAAAAAAAAAGCATACATAAAATAAGTATACATCAAATCAAGAGAGAAAATTAATTTCCGAATTAAATTCCGAAAGATAACTTTTGAAATATGTATGTTAGAAGCTAAATGTTTGCATCAAATTGAATATAAATTTCATTTTCATTATGTATTCAATTTACAATAATTGTATTATGTGTTTTCCCTGTTATAGATAGAGGAACAAACTGGTTGGGGAGATATAAAGAAAAAAAAATGGAAAAATTATTTTACACATTTTGCTTTAAATCAATTATAAAACAATTAATTTTTAAAAGTAAACTACCTTTTTTAAGATTTATTAATAATTTGACTTAAAATAATAATTTTTTTATGATTGAACTACAGCTCCGTATTAAACTATAATTACTAAAATGAGGTACATGAGTTTTTACCCATGTACCTCATTTTAGGGATTTTCCCTAGTTTATATTTTAAACATTGGTAGCAATAACATTTTTCGATATGCAATATTTTTTTTTTTTTGGTAAGTTTCATTAGTTCAGAAATTATTCTCCCACGGACGTCCTTCTCGTAGCAAATCACTTTGCCCTGTATCCCCCAAGTGAAATAGAATGGTAGAGCTCTGCTCTTCGGAACGAGAGTTCGCGGGTTCAAATCCCGCTGCTGGCATGGATGTTTGTAGCCCTTCGGAATCGGCTTTAAAATATAGGCCCCGGTCTCATTAGCCCTCGTGTGCAAAACAGTAGACCGTAGCTCTCCAAACCAAACCAAACCAAACCAAACCCTAAGTGAAATAAGGCTATATATAGTAGTAATATTACAGTTTTAAAGTTGATATTTTTAATAGTAACGAAAAAATAAAATACAAATGAAACTCTTGGTATTTGAAGTAATATCTATCAAAAATATTACTTTGTGCTTTAACCCTTTCGACTTAGTAATAATTTAGCTCTAAAAATTAGTTTGATTTTATGACGACATGCTTAAAGAAGTGTACAATGAATTTAAAGGGTTTAACTTTTCCAGTTTCCATAAAATTTCCTGTCCTAAACCTGGGAACCATTAAGTTTGGGACATACTGTCCCAAGCCAAATGGTTTGGTTTAGTTTGGAGCTCTGTGGTCTACTTTTTTGCAACACGAGGGCTAATGAGATAGGGAACTACTGCTTAAAACCGATTCCGAATGGTTACAAACATTCATGCCACAGTGGGATTCGAACCCAGGTACTCCAGTACTGAAAATCAGCGCAATAATTATTCGGCCATTAATTATTGAGCTCTAAACCTAATGTCAACTTGGTTTTTCAATTAGATAAATTGGACTATTTTATCTAATTATCTAGGATATTCTAATGATACGACAAAAATTACATAAATGTTTCATAAAAAATGATACTTTATCTCGTAGTAATTTGATCACCGATTGGACATATTTACCCTTATTAAATACGATTGGGACACTATATCATAAAAAAAAACTTATATGAGATTTCTTAAATCTGACTTTAAAATGGCTAAATTATTATTTAATCCAAACAGTAAGAGCTATTTCAAAATAAGTATGCCTTAAAATACAGTTGCACTAAGCAAAAATCGGCACTCAGACATTTGAGTAATACGCAAGCTGAATATCATACGTGCTCCATTAGCAATCTTAAAGTGTTGTCAGGTTTCTTTTATTACCATAATTTCATTAGAATTCTGAAAAGTAAATACCCATTAAAAGTGGATTTTATTTACCCAGTAGTTACGAAATTTAATATCTGGGATGTATATGCCTATGCCCATGAGGATCGAAAAGGTTAGATTATAAAAACTTTTTAATTATTACTGAGGAGAGGAGTGAGCCTGATGGGCTGACATAAGTTTATGTTAAAGCTTATGTTTGACTCTGTGTTTGTGATTAACATTCACAAGACTGTATAAGAACTAGTTTCTAGTTCATTTTATCTTTTCGGGATGAGGATCATAACTGTATCCACATTTTACTAAATAGAAGACTAGAAAGTAACTAACAATTGCTCTTCTGTGACTCATTACGCAGAAAATTAAATAGGTATCTGATTTTGCAACCAGATTTTACACTATCCTTGTTCAAATAGCACCTCATTTGTAATCAATTCAGTGAGTTCGTCCTGTATCAATATGGATTCATCTCAGTCTGTCTGTCAACTTGGAAAAAGGTCTATCGCCCAATAAAGTATAACCAAGTGAAGAATGTTTTGAAATTTTTATTCAAAGTTATTATAAAGAACCGTTAAGCAGGCAAATCTTCCTTTCATTTTGAGTAATCAGAAAAAAAAGCTGCTAGTACAATTATTGCTATTTATTTTAACTTCTGTAAAATGAAATTGAGGCATAATTACTTTATTTTATAGTAAACCTAGCGGACTCTCAAACGTTGTCTACGCATCCCAAATTAATTTTTATTTACCCCTTACCACATGTAACATAGACCCCTATGGATTCATATGAACCATCTTGGTAACCACTGGTTATATATTAAAATTTCGATTATATGTCTTCGATTGCATGTACTATGGTGCTTTGCTGCTATACGAAGACGGGAAAAAATGGTCCCTCGGCAGGAAGTTGATTGGAACGCTACCATCTGCTGTTTTGCTACACGAGGGCTGATGAGAACTGCTCCTACTGATAAATTCGATTTCGAAAGGCTGTGAATATCCATATCAGCAGTGGGACAAAAATAAAAATTTATTATTTGCAGAGAATACTTTTTTAAGTTTTACTGTTTTATTACTTCCTGCGATGCATTAAGAGAATCATTCTTATTGCGAAAGAATTTGGTTTATAACGAAATATTTATGTAATGAAAGATCTCAATGTAACGGAAATTAACGATACTGGTTGACAGCAGAGGGCAATATTTGAGCTCCAATGTAGCAATACCCTTAAATTTTACAACGTAACTAACTTTAAACCTTTAGGACAAAGGTTCCCAACCTTTTATGGACTATCCCCGCCTTTGCAAGAAAAAAATGTTTGAACTCCTTTCTTTTATAATATGCGTAATTTCTTTTATAATGTATATCTTTTATAGTCTTTTATAATATATACTAACTATTAAAATATTGTTGCATATGATCTTTGTTGTTGTTGTTTCTCATGCCACTTGGACAAACCAAGAACGGTTGAGCTAGCAGGCTACTCGTATTAAGGCAAAGGGGTGCTCCTTTCGTTAAAGAGCGCTATTAAGGTGAAAGAACAACTTCGCTCAAGTAGGTCCTCGTAATTTTGAAGCAGGGACCAAGCAGAAGACACACAGACTTTGCCTGCCACATCCAGAGGATTTATTGAGGTCTTAGAGGACATTGTGACCACAAACATATTCTACGTGCACCTGTCACCTTTAACGAACACGGCGGATTTCAGGCCGGCTCTGGTTCTGAACCCGCAACCTTTCAGTTACGAAATCGTTGCCTTTACCGACTGAGCTATCGCGGCTCTTCAAATGATCTCTACATTATATATCTATTTTATCTTCTTATTTATCTATTAAGAATCACACAATAGATATTAATATAAAGACCATTAAATGTAGTAAAAATAGTTTATTTATAAGCATAAAAATAAACATAGCTTCAACAAATAAAAAATGAGATGGTTGAACGTGGTTGAGTTTTAACATTTGTTAATGTCGAGCTGCACTGAGACCACGTTCAGCCAAATACGATGAAATAATGCAATTAAATCTCTACTGTAGCCTAAAAGTGGTCGAATTGCAGCCCTTGGTGGATTTCACGACACGTATAATAAAAAAAAAATATCGCATTTATTACTTAAATATACAGATATTATTTGATTGATTTATTGGTTTTGTTGTTGATATAATGTGTATTTTACTAGGTAATATTTCTACTGACCAACCCCATAAAATGCTTTAAAGCTCCACATTTGGTTCTGAATTCGATACCACACCCATGGAAATCTTCAGCGTCTTTTGAAAAGCGGTATCGCTCTCATTGGGAAACTATGCTTTATGTACCTGATGAGGGTGATTTCTTAAAGGGAATGCCGAACGATGGCAGAATGATTAAGGCGTTGATCTTCGGTACCGGAGTTAAAAGGTTCAATCTCACTGTGGTATGGTTTTTCATAGCCGTTCGGAACCGGATTTAAGCAGTAGATCCCGGTCTCACTAGGCCTCATGTGGCATAAAAGTAGACCGTAACGCTCCAAAGTAACCCTTAAAGGAAATGGCACGGATAATTCTAGAGACACATAATACATTTAAAAATGGTTTATTTATAAGCGTACCAGCAAGTTAAGTGTACACATCAAGCTTTGAAGTTTTAATAATTATATATTGTCGGGTTTAAGCCTGGCAGATGCTATGTATAATCTCCCTGTATAAATCGACGTATAGACAATATAAATGTGTGTTTCTGAAAAGTCTGTACGTAGGGGATGAGCATGTGGGTAAGAGGTTCAAAATGAAGAGAAAAACGCCCCGTTAGTATCATTCATCATGTGGGGGAGCTTTGAGATACAGCTGAATTTCAAACGTCGCGATTCCTTATGCTTGTACATGAAACTAAATCCATGTCTCTCACAGCCATGTTGTATAATAATTGAAACCATGACCCATTAATAAATTTAGTCCTAAATAAATAAGTAAATAAAAATAATTTAACATTAAAAAAAAAGGCTTTGTAAAGTTTTTCATGATGTCACAAAGAAGACCTATTTTCAATTTCATGCCTATATGTCATATTTCTAAACATTAGACGAGCATATCTAGGATACATTGCAACGTGCTGTTCAGTTGAGATCCATTTCCGTTTGAGATTTCCGTGGTAACTCAATTAGTAGAGGCTGAACTTATTCATACATATATTTATTTAAAAGAACGATATTCTTGCATGCTTACCACAAACACGGCGACATCGAACAGTATACAGCGAGTATGTTGTGTTGCCACACAGCTTTTGCAAAACTGATAGAAATTTTAATGTTCGGCTAAGTAGCCGGCAGAGTAAGGGGAAATGCAAACCGAAACTTTTGACGCCTAAATAATGTGCACGCATCACAATATATTACTATGAGAAAACGAAATCAAAAGAAAATGAATTGATGATTTTTACAAAACCTATTGACAATTGTAATGATGAATGATATAAAACAATTAAAGGACATTAGAGGAATAACATCGGGAGGAATATGCACAAGCAACAAACTAGTGATGGATGAAAGCACTGTGACGCCTTCAATATTCTCAAATGAGAGGTAACGTGAATAATGGATCACAGTCAAAGATAATATTGGAAGTTTACTTTTATTCTTGATTAACTACGGCTATTTACAAAGGAATGCTAATTTCCAAATCATGTAGAACTGCAAATGATGATAGCCGGTAAAACTTGCTCACGACGATCACAGTCGAAATAAAAACAAGAGATTTAATAATCTCTTACAAGTGGGGAGGCTTTTCAGAGTGCAATCAAACCCAATTTATCCCCCGTTCGGTATCCGAGACTCTGCCGCTCCCTATATGAGCGGACTTTACGAATCTCCCGAACTAGCAAGCTGGCTCTGGTAAAAAAGGCGAAAGCCTCCACGAGGTCAACACACCTACGAAAAAAATGACGAAAAGCCCCGAGTAGCAAAATTGTAGGCTTTTTATACCTGAGGGGGTCAGTTACTGTTCCGCCAATTGTTTTTTGGGTCAGTTAAAATCCCAGTTACTTGAGAACTCCAGCTAAAGTTAGAGTTATATTTTTTAGCTGAATTTTCATTCGCTGGCTGTCCCTTTACGGAATTTCCGAGCATTCATTAGCGAAATCCATCAAGGGAATATTCAGTCCGATTGTCAAGTTCCCAGACTCTGCAACACCACGCTATTGTCCAGGTAAACAGGTGTACTCTGATCAGCTGTTTTGGCGCGTGCTCAGACAAAGGGGAGTCTTCACAGCACATACCTTATGTAGCGATAGTGTCATCGGATGCTTCGAACGAAAACAAACGTTTCTAGAAGGAATTGTTCAAATATCTTCTAGTCGCCAATGTCGTGGGTCACCAATTTCGTGGTAACTCAATTAGTGGAGGCTGAACTTATTCACACATATATTTATTTACGAGATCGGTATTCTTACACGCTTACCGCAAACACGAACAGTATACAGCGAGTATGTTGTGTTGCCACACAGCTTTTGCAAAACTGATAGAAATTTTAATTTTCGGCTAAGTACGCCACAAGTTTAATGGAAAGTCCTGCAGGATTCATGGTGTCAGTTACCTCCAGTACTACTTCAGACATTAGTCGAGTCCATGCCGCATCGTGTTGTGGCTTGCTGGTCCCCTAGACAATATTAGGCAAGTGTACTAGTTATTTTTTTTTTTTTTTTGGGGGGGGGGGGCTCTTCAGTGTATATGTCTGTTTGTAAAAAGTTTCAAAAAGAAGTAAATAATTACTAAATGCATGCTTTCTAAATACTTTCAGTTAACTCAAAGAAATTTTGCCACCCCTGTACCTCATACGGGCTACGTTTTTGTGATAAAGAGCTATAAAATTTACAATTTTTATCTTGTCCGCATCAATTTTATTGGTGAAACAAGAGATTATTATTAAGATCAGAATTTGGGACCGTGCATACATAGTTTCAAACTTTATTCTAAATAGAAAAAATATCAAATGTTTAAAAATAACAGCTATTATATGAAACATTATCGTTTGTATATAATAGTGTAAATTATTTATTGAACACATAATTTTTCTCTGTCCGAAAAGTTCAAATATTTCTTACAAACCTGCACTGAACTTTTTTTGACTGGCTAGGATATGCAAGGAAAGGCAAACATTAGGTAAATAAATGTAAGTTAATGAACAATTTTCTATCATTAAATCAGTGTAACATTTAAAGAAAATAATAATCTTTATAAATTGTTTATTTTTAATTTTTTGGTTTTTAATAATTTTTTAATTGTGTTATAAATTTAACCTTTTAAATACTGTGAAATTTCAAAATTATTCTTTGCAAATATATTTTTTAGTTTTAAAAACTAATATACAAATCATTGTTTCAATTGTCTCCTACATGTTAAACCCTCGATATCTCTCTGTTGTATTGTTGTACAGTTCGAGCACTGCTATTTGGCAGTGAACGACAAAGTTAATTTCCATTATACTGAGATTTTTCTTTACACACAGTGAGGATTGCAATCAAACATGAACGTGTACAACTGCGACTGTCGTTGGTACAAAATTTCACCATTCTACTGCTAATAATTTTATTATATTATTTCCTATGATAACAGTTATATACAAATGTTTGTTACATAGAATGCTGGTTGCAATCAAAACGTGAGGATGACAAAAGCTACAATTTTATGAGAACACCACCACAAAGAATTGGAACTTTTCATAGAAAGATTGGTTTGGTTTGGTTTGGAGCACTAAGGTCTACTTTTTGCATCACGAGGGCTAATAAGACCGGGAGCTACTGTTTAAAGCCAATTCTGAATGGCTACGAACATCCATGCCACAGTGGAATTCGAACCCGCGAACTCCGTTACCGAAGGCCAGCCCCCTAACCATTCGGCCATCGTTCGGCCTTTCATAGAAGGAGTTTCAGTCTTTAATAAATCTATGGTAGGAAAAAAAATCTCCTTTTTCCTTTCCTCATGTTTTAATTCCCAACCATAAAATGCTAGATTTAAAGGAGTGTTCACCGACTTAAATTCTTTTTACCTGTGTCTCCCAAAACTAACGCTAAATTAAATGGCCACATTTTTCAGCTGTCTCAGGAAAATAGTTTTACTCCTACAGTAATTAAATTGATGCGTAAGTAGTTGTCATTCTAACTTAAATGATCAGAGTTCACTATATCCAATGCAGCCCTTACAGATTTCCTTACTAAGCATGGTCCATTCCCGGTCTTAGCCGGTTCCAGCTCTCCGGATAGTTTCCAGCTCTGCTAGTCGTAGTTGTGTTGTGCCTACCACTACCTATTTGAATGCCCCTTCACTAGGGATTGGCATTTCAAGCGCACCAGACCAGGACTGGAGGGTGCTTGGACTAATCAGCTAAATTATAAAAAACTCTTTCAACCAAACTATGCAAACTCTTCGGTTGGCTAATGGAAAATTCGGAGAATATGCAGTCCTCGTAACAAGACTGAATCTGAACTTCCACTGTAACTCACAATATTTATTTTCATGCAGTTATCTTATGCAATTTTTTTATTTAATGTAATTCTAAGTGTTATTTGTTATTTTGTCTGTTTTGTATTTGTATGTGTTTGTTTGTAATATTTTTAGTGTATTTATGCTCCATTGTATATTATGATCTGTTGTGGATTGTTCACCCGGGCACACCCAAAACATCTTAAACCTTTGTTATAAGGTAGATGATACTAGTTGGAACAGCCGATCAGAGTTCACTCTTAACTCTTAAAAAACGCTGAGTAATCTGTCTCATCGGAATGAAATTACATCATTCGCTCGCTCTTGGGATTGACAAATTGAAAGATGTATTTTTCTTGTAGCATTCGATGCAAAATTCTTGCCTTCTTAATACGTACAGTTTTTATCTTCAGTAAATTTAAAATGCTACAACCTTGCACTTCTCTTTTTTTAACGACCGCACTATCATTATAACGGGCAATCCAAATAATATAGGCTAATTTCATGTATTATCGGTGTGATATTTTCGCTGATTACATACATAAACACATATACATTCATGTATGCATACAGGATTTCAGTGCAGTGCTTCCTCGCAAGATAGTGCCCTTACCACTCAGAAGAGTTGAGTGGGTAAAGAACATCAGAGGGAAACACTCGAGAGGAAGCAGTAACATGTTTGAATGAAAGACCCGAAGCGCTTTAATTCCCTTAATTTATATAACCACCAAGTAGGGTGTCTACATCACGTCGACACCGTGGATTAATAATGTATAGTCTGTATATGTTCTGTGTTGTTCCGTCATTAAAAGTTTGTTCACGTCTAAACACTGAATCTATATACACACGCACACAGTTCTATCCATGAAGCAGAGGCAACCGCCACGTTTCATAGTTTCTTATAAACGAATTCTTATATTATAATATTTACTTTATTTGATGCAATTTTATATTGAATATCTGAATATCGAATAGCTTTGGGTGCTGATTTCAGAAGAATTTGCATCCCCCCCCACCGATGATTGACTAATACATATTAAAAATAAAAGTGCTCTTGTGGCTTGTCAATGTACAGTAATTCAAATTAAAAGCAGATTCCCCCCCCCTGTTTTATTTGCTTATGGTGAATTGGCTGGCCGTAACATCTGTCTCTAAATTAGAACTCGAGAAGGCAAGTTTCTGGCTGACGCGTAGTTGGACAATGATCTGAATCTCAAATACTGGTTTGGATAAATAACTCATCTCGAGAGATATTTTGTCTGATCAATAAAGAAACATACGTGACGAGTTATATTGATTCTCCGTATCTTCCCCATTTATCCTATTACCTCGGTTGGAATTGGCGGTATCCTTTGTCCTGCCTGCTCTATTGGATTGAGGGGGAGATAAACCATTACACCCAAAGCAAAGATGTCAGTTGGAAGGAGTAAGGTTCATAAATCAAAAGAGAACTTCTTCCTTATTGCTACGTACAGGTCATCTTCTAAGCTAACAGAGTTCTTGGAGATAAAGGAGGACCGTCCAAGGGAGGGGTTTAGGACCTCCGGCACCTCCCCGAAGTATGCCAGTCTTTTTAAAAAGGTTAAGCACATATTTGATCTGTCTTTGAATTTGATTTCGGACCTCCTCCCTTTTTCTCTTGCATATCAAAAGGTCCGATGGAATGGCATGTCGCTAATTAGCATTTGAAACTCGATAGACTGGTTTTGTCTTCAGTGTTTACCTGTCATTTAATACACCAGGTTCTTTCGTAATGCTAGTTGTTAATGTTGCAGGCGGTTTTGTAGTGGCATGTCATTTCATTTGCGAGGGGGATCACTGGAGCGTAGGCAGATCTAGTATCACCAAATGGGTAACGGTCGGAAGCAAGCTTGGAAGTTCAAACTACGTTGTCTCTTTTTTTGCCTCCAGTAACAGCATTCCATTACCAAAGGTGCTTCTGGAATTCAACGCTTTTCAATCCTATTTCATCCCATAAACTTAAAAACTTAGAAGACATATATTTCGCGATTAATTTTGAATGCTGCTAATTTTACAATAAAAATACTTTTAAAATTCTATGCTATAATCATGCAACAAAAAATATTGAAGTCGTAAAGAGAAAATTTTATAAAATGGCTTTCAAAGAGCAAAAAACCAAAAGAATAAAACCTTCGAAAAATATAAATTAATTAAATAAAAATAAACTCCATTAATACAAACATGTAAAAAAAGTCTAGAATAGTTCATTATATCTTTATTCAAGGTATGCATATTGACGCATAACTATGCAGTGAGTTCACTATGCAATTACTTACATTTAAGTAAAGATGAAGGAATAGCCTATTGTGACTTCTAAACTGCGTTATTTTTTTTATGCTTTTATGTTTTGATGAATACATCTTTTCCTATTTACTTGAACTTTGTGCATTTGTTTAAGCCCAGTCCCAACGCCACTGGGCTTAAACAAACAACGATACAGGTCCGACGTTCGATCACGGGCCTGGCAAGGTTGACTCAGCCTTCCATCCCTTCAGTGGGTAAATGAACTGAGGACCAAGCGTGCTTGGAAAATAAACACTGGGGGTTCCGCGTAAGGTTGACCACCTAACCGGAACATATGCTTCGCACCACAGTGCCCTTGGTCACGTAAACAGAGATTGGCACCTTAGGCCCTGGCCCCCTAAGGACTATTGAGTCGAGGAGTAGGAGTTGTGCATTTGTTTAAGATGATTTTGTGAATATATATCACAAAGCCATAAAACATTCCTAAATGTCATTAAGGAAAGGTTTTAAATACATTAGATCTTTACCCCTGTTTTAACCTTATATATGGTTGCTTTATGATCAATCATAACGGTTAAATCTGGTTTAGAATTCTTTTCATGGATAATAATAAAGTCATGTAAAATGTAATCAGCATCAGATTACGAATGCAAAATGAATTTATTTTTTTAAACTTTTGATACGAACTGTTGAAATCATCTTGTACTTTTATACTACTCTTATATTATAACTTTTGTTAGATAGAAGGGAAAATAATTATGAAAAAACTATAGGTAAGATGACAGGGCCTTTTTTATTAAAACTTAGTTACATTTGTACATTTTCCCACGCGGTAAGTTTTTAGGAAAATAAAAGCATTTTAATATGCAGGACTTTGATTTAACTCCCTGAATTTTAAATACTAATTTTTAGTCAATTGATTTTCATATCTCGAATTACTATTCGAATCTATAATTAAACATACTTATTTTCTCATTGAATATTTTGAAGATCATTTGAAGTGATTAGCAGAATAAAATTAAGATTCTGGTTCGATTGATTGTAATATCAACGAAATTTTCAAGTAAACGAAGGATCTGCAGTGTCATCTATCTTCGAAATTGATGTAAATGTGTTTTATAAATGTGCGCTTTCTCCATTTTTCTACCGATTGAGTTAAAAATGGAGGGAAAGATTTTTGAGGATTGATCCTTATAGTCCATAATCCTTAATTTTCCATATACTCTATATTACGAGATTTTCATAAAATAGGTTGCTTGAAAATAAAGATCGATGAGGGCTCTACCACCCCCAGAGAAATTGAAAGCATATTAAGGACAGTGGCTATTCTTTGGACTTCATATTTTTTGCATTAGATGACTTAATTTTCGCAAATAGACTACTAATAATTGCTGAGAAAAAATATTCAGTTGAACCAAAAAATTTTCAATGCAATTTTTTGAAGTAAATTTCTAAAACATTTTGCTTTTAATAATTCAATAACCCTTCTACACACAAAAATTTCCATATAAGCTACATTAAAAATTTTTTTCACAAAATAGGGGACTTGAAAAATATTTTGCTTCGTTGGGGGGTGATAGGTTTAGCATTAAGTCACTGATCACTGATCTAGATCGTTAAAATAAAGAATCTTGTGTGTGTTACGGCAACATCAATTATTTAAGATCAGAGGCCAGTGTCTTTTCTGTTATTTTTCCTAGTTTTTGCTAGTCCTACTTCATAATCAGTCATTACTGATGGATGAAACGTAAATAAAATACACAACTTATACTTAGATTTCATTGGCATCGACAGTGAACTATGGAGTGTCATAGTTATTTCAGAACAGCATTCCATTTCAGAAGAAAAATATATTCCAACCCAAAATTTTTTCTTTTGATTTTAACCTGCTCCTACTGTCTGTATGGAAATACGATACCCTGTATAACATCAAGACTGTGACCTGAGCGGTGAAAGGTGTCTGATTTCATCTCTTCACTTTTAAAGTGAACATGACTGACACAATTGACATCAGTTGATATTTTTTTTCGTTCACGTAGATCCCTGTTTAAGACAACAGTTTACAGCCAGCAGTTATTAATTCTTTCCCCCTTGCTAGACTAAAAAATTCCGGGACACAGTTACCCTTAAAACTGTTTAAATAGGAAGGAAAAGAAGGAGAAAACTGAAAATTGAATGTTCATTTCTCTTTAATGCAATGAATGAAATTATCTGGATGAAGTTTTTATTAATCTTAGTAATTCTCCTGGTACCCTGGCCATCCAGTTTGAGAATTACGGTTCAAAGGCATAACTCATAGGTAATGTTACAAAGGAAAACTGCAAATTGAATGCTTATTTCTCTTTAATGCAATAAACGAAATTATCTGCATGAAGTTTTTATAATCTTAATAACTCACTGGTACCTTGGGCATCCAGTATGATAACTGCGGTATCAATGTATATTTTAGAAATAATGCTACGAAGGAAAAACTGTAAATTGAATGTTTATTTCTCTTGAATGTAATAATCGAAATTATCTGGATGAAGTTTTTATTAATAGTCTTAATAATTCCTGTGGTACCTTGAGCATCCAGTATGATAATTAAGGTATAATGTTATAACCCAGAAATAAAGTTTAACATTCCTATTCACTCATTTCAAATTTCAGTCTTTTAATAAAACTACGTAATTTGTCTTTTAAGTGTATGAAAAACTACATCTTTTCCTGTCACGCAAATGGTAATGGATTTTTGTTGGTTTAGAATCCTTTCCTTGCATTTTTGAATCGAGGGCTCTTTAGATAAGAAGCTATTAGTTAAAACGCATTCTGAACAGCTAAAGGCATATTTGTTAGCAGTGTAATTTTAATTTGATACCAAATTTTAGCCATTGAGCCTTTCAGGATGATGTACCATTTATGAGTTGCTGAGATAATGATACACTTGACTGGTTATTAAAAATGTTAACAATAAACAATAATAATTATTGCCGAAAGTAATATGTAAACTCTTAAATAACTGAAAAGAATTTTTTTTTCTGTTTGATCTTACAAAATCAGAAATTTTTAACCCTTTCGTGGCCATGGGAAGATTACTTCCCACCTACACGATCATACAAAATACACGTGTGGGAAGCGCAAAACCCATTATAACATATTGGTCTTGTTATTGAAACGAAGGCAAGACTGATTCCCGCTTCGGATTTGCGCTGTCATCAATCGTTCGATCGATTGAATAAAATTAGCAGCTCTGTTTTGAAAGTTTGGAAACGTGGAGTGAAAAATAAATGGCCCACGAAAGGTTAAAGTGGACCGCCTTAGCTTCTCAGTGATACGTTTATATGACAACCGTTCTGAAATGGTTAGAGAACGCTAAAGCCTTAACTTTTAGACCATAGTACGGTAGTAAATGAAGATTTTTAGTTATAAGAATTTTCATAGGATATACTGAAGAACGGACTACCTACATGTATAAACAGTTAATTTCAGTAACACGAAATAAATTATAATTTTTCTGGCGTAGTCGATTTTACGATAAGAGGAAGAAATTTTAAGATATCTATATCAGTATTATTAGTAATTCTTTTCTAAGCATTCCATCGAAATATATACTCTTTGTAATCTATGACTGAATTAAAAATTTTAGACTTAAATTTTCATGAATGCCCTTTATAAATGACTGGTTAATACATCATAACCTCGTGAACATTTTTGATATTTTTAATTATTATTTTAGATGCATATCAGCATTAATGAAAATTAGTCTTTGGGCCTATGTAAAGAAAAGTTTCACTGGGCTTTAAGAGGTGTGGATAGACATTTCATCTCTGAACAGATAAATATTTTACTAGAATTAACATATCACTAAAATCATTTCTATTCGTGATAAGTAAAAGTTGTAAAATACCTACTAAACTATATAAAAATTAAGTTTCATGTTTAATGAAGTTAAGTGTGAATCAAGTTGTAAAATACCTGTTGTACTATATAATAAGAAAGTCTCATTGAGTTTTATCAGATAAGGAACAGAACTAGAGATCACAAGTTGATTGGTAGATAAATTATAACCAAGAGCTATAAAAACTTTCATATTTTTTAATGAATTTTTCCTGTTATCATTATTGGATTGGGATGAATGATAATCAAAGAAATAAGAAGTATAACGCAGAACACCTGTTCAAAAAAGCAAAAGCGTGCTTATACATGTAGTGATACTTGGCGTAATTAAATCTCACTGGGCCAAACGATGGCAGAAAGTTTAGGGCGTTAATCTTCGGTACCGGATTTCGTGGGTTCGAATCCCACAGTAGCATGGATGTTCGTAGCCATTCGGAATTGGCTTTAAGCCATATGTCCCTGTCTCATTATCCCTAGTGTTGTAAAACATTAAACCGTAACGCTCCAAACCAAATCAAATGAAGCCCCGCTGGTTTTAATAGATAAGAAACCGTCATGTTTGTCCAAATACGTGATGGCAAATAAGTTGGAAGGTTAACGTTGACCAGAATTGGCCTTATGCACAGGCGATATAGACGATTGATTACCTCGGCAAGATTTAGGAGTGGCAAAACCACCAAATAATTTCCCCCAAATCTCTTTTAGTAATATTGCCTTAACTCAGTTAAAAAAGTCATTTTTGTAATTAGCATGATTATTTTAGAATTTTAGTTTTTTTTTTTATTTAAACTTTTTTAAATATGGGTGATGGCATTTTTTTATGTTTTTCTAAGCAAGGCCGTAGGTAAGGGAGGGTATTTAAGTAACCGGACCCTCCCCGAAATTCCAAAATTCTAAAAAACCATTTCGTGGAAAGAAACTTGACCACGCTATCTGACTAGCCATTCATAGACAACAGTGTTCTCAGCAACCGACCGCTTCGGCCCTAAATGTCTTGCGGTACCGAAGGCTTTTATCTACCTCCATCCCCTTGGATCATTCGTCTCAAGATCATTTTCCGTAATCTATTGTATATCGTATTCCTGTTTGACGTGCTCCATAGTAAATATTTTGACACAGAATCCATCCTTTAAAATAGCTTACTTATAACAAACTTATTACGTTAGACTAGATTTTGGTATATAGCTATATGAGAGACAAATTTAAACGAATAAATGTAAATTATTTGGTTTTTAATGTTAATTTTCTTTTAAATTCATTGTGCAGCAGTTTCATTACTTATTCAAAGCTTTAAATTTGTTCATTATATCATTTTTTAACCCTCCGAGTGGAACACGAGGAAAAAAAGTCTCCAAAAAATACGCTAAAGTTTTTTGTGTCAGTGACCAAAGTGTTCTATGATTTTTTGCTTCACCCTTTGTAAACTAGATTGGAATACGAGAAATCCACCCTTTATTTGCGGTTATAAATAGATATAAATAGATAATATAGATTGTTAATTTTTAATACAGATAACGCTCTTCAAGTCTCGAAGATCATCCCATAAGAAATAATAGATTATAAAAGTACAACTCAAAATATTCTTTAAGAAAATTATATATATTTTTACGAAAGTCATCCAAGCTATTTAAGTGGTACAGTTAGAGATAAATCTGTTACCGCAAACGAAATACTTCGAAATAGAGATTTACAAAGCCATGAAAAGCTGTCAGCGTCTTTGTGCCTCAGAGAGTAGGGATGCATCGGTCAATAAATATCAGTCAAAGTGGGGAGCAGTTCCTAAACAATCGACCTGACCCTCCTACCTCAAAACTCCATGGGGGAAAACACTATCATAAATGTATAATACATCCATTTTCGGAACGTTTTTGGACGTCGAAAATTGTACACGACAACCGCTTTGAAGATATTATCGGTTTGGCGGAATTGTACGTGCGAACCGCTTAGTGGGTTAATCATTTTGTTATTTTAAAACCACATTGTGTTATAGTACTCATTAGATATCCTTATACATTACTATATACATATGCTCATTAGATATACATATATTGGTATACATACGTTTAAGAAAACCTATAATTTTATTCAAAAATATTCACCAAATAAAACAAAGGTTTTTTCCCTTTGGTCCCCCTCCGAAAATAATTTCTAGCTAGGCCTTGTTCTTGCGGCAGTGGCTGAAACGCTAGGGTAGTCCTCATTTTGACCGGGACATCTAAACAGAATAATATTTCTGAATAGATTATCTATGTCTACAAGATGTTAAATGATGCTTTATATTGAAATTTAAGTCATAGATAGACGATGGATAATGTAGTTAAGCATCATTGGAATTTATTAGGTGAAGGAAAAATAGTCCACGATGTTAAGCAGAAACTGAATCCATTCCTGTCTACTTTAAAGAAAATACTGATAACTAAACTGCTGTGTTAACCTCGGCAGCTTTCTTCTGTTTTTCGGGGTGCTCCTGGAAACCTTCGGAGTCATAACAGATGCTTGCTCGTCCTTTCCAGTGACTCGCCCATTCATCATCGTAATCAAGATTGAAACAAGTCCGGTTCTGCACACTTCTTTAATGTCATTCGCTTCATCGCACAGACAAGCAAATCGAGCGGCAACTAACGCCGGTGCCAAACGGCTTAATGACGAATACGACCCCAGTAAATTTAAATTGGAGATGCCTTGTCGAAGACGGTAATAAGGAATTGTCTGGAATCCAGAAGCAGTGAGGGATATGGATTGGCTAACTTCACTTACGAATGTTTCTCTTCTTGTAACTTTTGGAGAGACTTGATTCTGAAAACAAAAATAAAGAATGATGAAATGGGTTTCATATATTTAGAGATATATTTTAAAGTGAACTTTTAAAAAAAGAGTGATTACTTTTAAATAAACATAAAATGGAGCTTTAATACTTCCTCTAAAATAATAATAATTTTATAAATAATAATAATAATAATAATAATAATAATAATAATAATAATAATAATAATAATAATGACAATAAGGAATTGTCTGGTATCTAAAACCAACGAGGGATATGAATAGGCTAACTTCACTTACAAATGCTTCTCTTGTTGTAACTTTTGAGGAGACTTCATTCTGAAAACAAAAATAAATAATGATAAAAGAATCTTCGATTTAGCCCAATATATTTTGAAAAAAAATAATGTTTAGAGTAATATTTTTAAATGAATTCTTAAAAAATGAATGATTGCTTGTAAATAAACATGGAAAGATACCCAGAACTATGATCTCTGTTTAGAAACTAAAATGGAGCTTTAATACTTCCTCTAAAATAATAATAATTTTATAAATAATAGTAACAATAATAATAATAATAAAACACAATAAGGAATTGTCTGGAATCCAAAAACAATGAGGAACAGGGATTGGCTAAATTCACTTACAAATGTTTCTGTTGTTATAACTTTTGGGAGACTTGATTCTGAAAACAAAAATAAATAATGATTAAATGGATTTTTGATTTACCAAGATATATTTTAATAAAATAATATTTAGAAATATATTTTAAAGTGGACTCTTTAAAAAAGAATGATTGCTTTTAAATAAACATCGAAAGATACCCTGAACTATGATCTCTGTTCAGAAACTAAAATGGATCTTTAATAATTCCTCTAAAATAATAATAATTTTATAAATAATAGTAAAAATAATAATAATAATAATAATAATAATAATGACAATAAGGAATTGTCTGGAATCCTAAAGCGATGAGGGACATGGATTGGCTAACTTCACTTACACATGTTTCTCTTCTTGTAACTTTTTGGGAGACTTGACTCTGAAAACAAAAATAAATAATGATTAAATGAATTTTCGACTTACCACAATATATTTTATAAGGAAATAATATTTAGAGGTATATTTTAAAGTGAATTGTTAAAAAAAGAATGATTGCTTTTAAATAAACATTGAAAGATGCCTAGAATTATGATCTCTGTTCAGAAACTAAAATGGAGCTTTAATACTTCTATTAAAATAATAATAATTTTATAAATATAATTTTATAAATAATAGTAATAATAATAATAATAATAATAATAATAATGACAATAAGGAATTGTCTATAATCCAAAAGCAATGAGGGATATGAATTGGCTAACTTCATTTACAAATGTTTCTCTTGTTGTAACTTTTAGGGAGACTTGATTCTGAAAACAAAAATAAATAATGATTAAATGAATTTTCGACTTACCACAATATATTTTATAAGGAAATAATATTTAGAGGTATATTTTAAAGTGAACTCTTAAAAATTGAATGATTGCTTTTAAATAAACATTGAAAGATGCCCAGAACTATGATCTCTATGCAGAAACTAAAATTGAGTTTTAATACTTCCTCTAAAATAATATAAATTATATAAATAATAGTAATAATAGTAATAATAATAATAATAAATAGCAATACATTATTATAATTAGTTTTATTACGATAAACTAATATCTGTACATCGAAAGTATATTTTACTATGTCTATTAAAATAAAGTAGATTTTTGCATACTTTTGTATAATTTGTGATAAAAGCAGTACTCTCCATTTCCTAAAATTGAGAGATTTACCGTATTTGAAAAGGCACAATAAAACAACAAGTTTTCAAGTTAAAGACCACTCATTTGAACAGAAAATTTCTTATTATTTTCTAATTATTTTCGTATGTTTATAGGTAATATTTTTCCATATTTCCTCAAAGACATTTATAAAGCTTTACACTAAAAACAGCCCAATTCGAACAAAAATATTTATTATGCAGTTTTGTAAAATTCCAAAATTCGGGGAAAAGGACCCTTTACTTCTTATGCACAGAAATGAACTGGTAATTATGCATTGAAAGGTATTAACTGCATAAATAAAAAGATCTTTAACATAAAAATGTGAAAAAGCCCATTTTTTCTTTTAATTCGGAAGACACTTTGTTGTTGACATTTATTCATTATAAGAGCTAGATATGTTAGCAATTTTATTGTAAAATAACGATATAATTGGCCAAGATTTCTTTCTTTTTGTTCACTGTTTTATGACAGTACACAAAAATACTCTCAAAATACTCCCTCTTCATGGATTCATTGTTTAGCTAACCGCTTTACAATGTGTGCTAAGCAATCACTGGAATACATTATAATTGGAACATTAATCCATGTAACATAAATGAATAAATATCAACAGTTTGCAATTAGCCTTCGAGTTACTCTATAATTTTGTGCCATCCAGGAAACACCGATTGAGCAAAGGCCATATGACACGTCAATATGTACTGTGGCTTTGTGTCGCACCTTTAACTGGTGAACTTGTGTGGTACCTTTTACTGATGAAAAATGTGCAGATTTGTGTTAGAAAGAAAAAATGTCAACTAATTTATTTTAGTTGTATTTAGTAATGTTATTTAGTTGTGTTTAGTTGTATTTAGCTGGAATTAATTGTGTTTAGTTATTTACTAATCGATTGAAAGTTTTTCGCTCTCACTCAAGAGATACGCGTATTCTTCAATGGAAAAAGGAATCTTAAACTGAATCTGCTGCTTTTTCAACGCTTACGTGTTGACTTGGGAGGAGACATTTGGGATTTAAAAAAACCTGTTTTTAATAATGACTCAAAACTGGTTAATCAAAAACAAAACGTTATCGATATTAAAAAAAGATTAGAGAATTATGATAGTTGATATTAATAAGTTGATAGTTGATAAGTTAGAAAAAAACTGTAATTCGAAATTCTATTCTTATCTTAAAATATTTTCTCTCGATTTTTCGCTTGCATACATATACAGACAAAAACAGTTACTTTAGATTTAACAGGCTATAAAATACCCTAAAGAAAAATATAATTACATTACACTCACACACACAAGTACACTGTAGCTCAGTCGGCAAAGGCATCGAACTCATAACTGAATGATTTGAGTTCGATGAGTTCGATGATTGAGGAAAATTTAGAGAATTCTGATAGTTGATACTATTGAAGTTAGAAAAAAAAACTATAATTCAAAATTCTTTCCTCATCTTAAAATATGTTATCTCTTTTTTTAGCTCGCATACATAGACAAACAAAAACAATTATTTTAGATTTAACAGGCTATAAAATACCCTAAAGAAAAATATAATTACTTTACACTCACACATAAGAGTCCACGGTAGCTCAGTCGACAAAGGCATCGAACTCATAACATAAGGACTGCGAGTTCGATGATTGAGGAAAATTTAGAGATTTCTGATAGCTGATAATATTGAAGTTAGAAAAAAACTGTAATTCGAAATTCTATACTTATCTTAAAATATTTTCTCTCATTTTCTTTCTCACATACATACACAGACAAAAACAATTACTTTAGATTTAACAGGTTATAAAATATCCTACAGAAAAATATAATTACATTACACTCGCACATAAGAGTCCACGGTAGCTCAGTCGGCAAAGACATCGAACTCATAACCGAAGGATTTGAGTTCAATGATTCGATGAATTCAATGATTGAGGAAAATTTAGAGAATTCTGATAGTTGCTACGTATTGAAGTTAGAAAAACTATAATTCAAAATTCTATCCTCATCTTAAAATATTTTTTCTCTTTTTATCGCTCTCATACATACACAAACATAAACAGTTACTTTAGATTTAACAGGCTATAAAATACCCTAAAGAAAAATATAATTACATTACACTCGCACATAAGAGCCCACGGTAGCTCAGTCGGCAAATACATCGAATTCATAACCGAAGGATTTGATTTCGATGAATTCAATGAAGAAAATTTAGGGAATTCTGATAGTTGATACTATTGAAGTTAGAAAAAAACTAAATCTATCCTTATCTTAAAATACTTTATCTCGTTTTCTCGGTCTCATACATACACAAACAAAAACAGTTACTTTAGATGTAACAAGATATAAAGTATCCAAAAGAAAAATATAATTTATTACACTCACACATAAGAGTCCACGGTAGTTCAGTCGGCAAAGGCATCGAACTCATAACCGAAGGTTTGCGAGTTCGAGGCTCGAGCCTGCCAAAGTTCTGTGTTCATTAAAGGCAGATGGGGCACGTAAAATAGGTACGTGGTCCCAATATCCTCAAAGCTCCTACGCGATACCTCTGGAGGTGGTAAGTTGAATTCATAGGTTGACCCAGATGAAGCCATACAACCATCTGGAGGTGGTAAGCCAACCCTAGGGGTCTTCTGCTTGGTCATTCCAAAATGATGAGGACCCACTTTGTTTGTGCTGTCTCTTAGAATAATGTTGGTCACCTATATGGTGTTCCTATAATGAAATAACTAACAACTATCTCTCGCTTGTTTTCATGAATGATTTATAAAAAGCAAGTGTCCCCACATTGGAAATGATAATAATAATATTTATACAACAAAAGAGCACAAAATACTTAATCATTATTAATCGCAGATTTATAGGTTTAAAAGCAATGATCTACAAACGTAACACTTTTATATACATCCATTCAATTGGCTACTTACGAATGAAAGGTGAATTGAACTCCAGGGAATTGTTTCCAGTTTCTGACCTACCGTAACAAATATCACCTTGCTCTCCCTAATTTCATTTCACCGAAAAACACATTTATTCCCCACCTAATTATCACTCTTCTTTTAAGCAACCACCTCTAAGTGAAAAACGAAATAAAAAGTTAAATTTCAACTACCGTGCCCCTCCCTACGGTATGCGGATACAAGCTTTTCTTCTCTTCTGTATCCAGATATTATCATTTAAAATAATAATGTTCACACTTTTAAGCGACAATGAAGGCCTCCGCATATCATATTCTATCGAGAAGGAATCATATACACGGCTTTTTTTTTTTCAATTACAACTCGCGCCTACTTTGGCGTGACCAGTACCTTTTCAGATAACCGCGCGAACCACCATTAATTCTTGGCTCACGGTTTACGCCTTATCTAACACGATCTACTGGGGACCGCAGAAATGGAAAGCAATTCCCGATCTCGTTATTTGATAAAATTCGGAACACACGGCAGGGGCCAAAAGAAGGAAGGAAGAAAAAAAAGTATGTCTTCTGCAGCGAACGAATTGTGATATTCCCCCTCTCCAGTGCCTATTGTTCTGTAAGTGGGAGATCTCTATCTGGTAGAGTTCGATTTAAATAAATTTGAGGGTGATAAATGGAGGTGATTTTATGGATTTCTCCGCTGTGTACAAACAGCGTATCCTATTAGCATGAAAAATTATTACATAGGTGGACTTACACGCGGTTTGCTTTGTGCCCCTACAGATTAGCACTTTCAAAAGATCCAGCATTTGGCAGGCGGGACGAGATAGGGCTTTTAGTATCGATAATTACGTTTTCGATTGATTACTTTTCATGGTGTTATTACTCTGTCTTAGTCCAAACTGGAAAATTGACTGTGGTTAGGCATCGGCTAGCGTTGAATTTCTACCAATCTTTGTTCAAGTCACATCGTTTTGTATATGCTAATACCATCGGTACAGGAGATCTGAAACATCTGTCATTGTCTTCATTATTATATTCATCATCATAATTATTATTCAATTATAATCATTATGTTGACCAGATTTATGGACATTTTAAAAATCTAGTTTAATTACATATTATGATATGTCAAAAATCAACGACAGGGTTCTTTTGTTCGAATTAGGTTTTTAAATGTTGGAGAAAAAATTTCTCTCTGTCCAATGTTATGAAACAGAATAGAATTGAAAGTAAACACATATATTTAAGTAATTTTTTTTTAACTAAAAAAAATAATAATTAAATAATAATTAATAATTTTTTTTTACTTATTAAAATTTATTTATATAAATTAATAAAAAAAATTATTACTTTAATTTGAAAAAGCAAATAAATAAAATTTTGCGAATAAATATTTTTCATGTCCACTTGTTCAAACTCTTTTCCCCCTATATAGTAAAGAAAAGTGATTTGTTAAAGAAAATACTTAAAGGTCAAAATTTTTATTCATTTTTTCGAGGTCAGATCTTTGTGTCAAAACTAGGTGAAAGAGGAAAATTCTCATTTTTTTTAAATATATCTTTTAAAAATTTAAGGAATTGGTTGGACAAAATCAAAAAAAACAAAATTACATTTGCTATACAGATATTTTTAATTTTAAAATTAATTAAATTGCTAAAAATCATAATTAAAGAGACAATTCTAATAATGTTTTATTTTATTAATTTTTGAAATCTTAGAATCATTTCAGTCACATCACCAACTGTTAAACAGATTGATGACATGCGATTTTATTAGCGGAATAATTCATGTCATTGCAGAAATTTTATATATCACAAATACTTTTTTGTTATTTTAATTAGAAGATAGGTTTTCGTAGATGATAAATTCCTTACGCATTTGAAAATTTAGAAATTTTAGCAGCATGGTTTTTCATGTTACTCTTTTTTCTTTTAACTCATTTCTTTAATTTCGTCAAAAAAAACTTACGCTCAAGTTCAATCCCGTGCCATTTTTGTAAAATCAAAAGCTATATTAAGAGGAGGAAACTTCAAAGTTTTATTTTTCTTGTAATCGGCATTACATAGAGAATTCAATGTATGTGAAATTTTAGAAATATTATAGTCACAAAGTTCTTAGTCAAATTTATTTTTATATATTTTTTTCATATTCTTTTAAAAGATAACAGATATTAATACTTCTATTAGTAATGACTATTTATATCTCCTATCAGAATCAACAAGTCCAGTAGTAGATAGTCCTATTCATTACCTTTATAAAATTACGCTGAAATTTTTAGTCGTACGTTTGTACGGTTTTAACCCATTTGCTTATGGAATTTAGAAGTTTATTTGGATAGTATATTTTATGTAAAGTATTTTGTTGATATTGCATTACATATTAGGTTCGTATGTTGATATTGGTGTCGAGTAAAGGTTATAAACTAGTCACAAAAGTCTGTAGTTTCAAATTTATATCTATATATTGCTTTTCAGCGATATGTATTTAAAAAATAAGTCACATATTGGAAACAACCTACTTCTATGTCAGGTTAATGACTGTTTAAATTACTTCACTTAACCAATGGTCAACAAGTCAATCAGTAGTTTCTTATCTCATTATCACTCTTGTATAGAAATATGCAGTTTATATTTTATACCATCATCGTTAATAACGGGCTGTTATTTTAAGCTTCATCCGATGATGTTTATAAAAAAAAGGACAACTTTGGGAGAAGAGATTTATTTGGTATAGTATATTTTAGGTAAAGTATTTAAACCTAATTTTTTTTCAACAAGTCAAGCAGTAGTTTCCTGTTTCATTATCCCTCGTGTATAAAAACATACAGCTGATACTTTAGCCCGTCATCATTAGCAACGGTCTGTCGTTTTAACTCTAAACATACCATAAAACGGGTCAAATGACCCATAAGGTTTATGTAAAAAATGCGATGGGAAATGAATTAAAAATTCTTATTCTTTGTGTTTGCAATACATAAAAATTCACAATATAAAATTTTGTTTAATTATAATAAAGTTTATTTGTCTATTTCCTTCCAATTTTCATATTTCATACATTTATAATCAGAAAAAATAAAGTCCGGTCATTTGACCGGCTATGGTAAAAATAGGTATGTATTAAGTGTTGGTATGTTTAGTCCGATGATGTTTATAATAAAAATTAAACTTTGAGAGAAGAGATTTATTTGGTATAGTAAACTTTAGGTAAATTATTATTAGATAGATTATTTTTAGGAGAAATGTGAAAAAAATGTACTATTCATTAGGAGTAATTTAACCCATTATCACCTCAATAGTGCTCAAAATTAAACCATACCATCTTTACATCCAAGGCCATTGTTCTATGTAAAATATGAATTGTAATTCAGTGTTTCTTTCGTTACATTTTTTCTATTGTGTATGCTTATGTTTTAATTTCGAAACTTATCTGTTGTAAATAATTAATTGATATAAGTAACAACCCCGATGTAAACCTATGTATATCAATTAATTAATTACTTAAAGTTGGTTTCTTTTTCCATTTAACACGGAAACAGTAATATTCAAAATTTAGGTAAGACCTATTCACTTAAGTATTTCTCAATATGAAAATAATTTACATGAAATGAAGACAGTCCTTGAATTATTTTATTACCTTATTTAGGGCAGCACCCTGCTTAGGTGTGGATCAACGAGTTTATTTAAACATTTCTCAATAACTGTTCAGCAGGTTACGCCTTAAGCTATTATTACTGCAAATTCCAGTTTCTAGCTGTCAAGTGTAAACTAATAGTTTTTTATACAATAATATTTTTATGTACGAATGTTACAATTCTTTGATTAGTAATTTAACCCATTATCACGATAATTGTACCTATTATTGCTATCATTACTGCTATTATTACTGGAAATTCCAGTTTCTAATGGTCAAGTGTAAACTAATAGTTTTTCATTCAATAGTATTTTTATGTAAGATTGTTACCATTCTTTGATTAGTAATTCACCCCATTATCGTCAAATCATACCTACAGAATATCTGTTGATGAATATTTAATATCCAAGTTACTATTGACTCCTGAGAGTAAAATAAATATGAAATTTAAACAACTTTGAATAATACCAACCAGTCATCATTAGTAACGGTCTGTCATTTTAAGCATTATCCGATGATGTTTATATATATATATATATATATATATATATATATATATATATATATATATATATATATATATATATATATATAAACTAATGATAAGCGATTTATCTGGTATAGTAGGAAGATTATTTTTTGGTGAAATGAGAAAAAAATGTTACTATTCATCAGGTTATTTAAAGAAACTAAATAATGCCTCAGCAGCATAAAACAGTTACCTCCGAGAAACATGTATATAAAATGTTTGACAAGACAACTCAGTAGGTGTTGCCAACTCTGTAAGTACTATCGGGAAAAAGAGAGAAACCTCTGCATAAAGATAATTTAAATGTTCGCCGAAATAAAAACACTTGTCAACGACAATGCCTAGAAAAATTAAATGATTCTTTATTAATTTTCACCATCAAACTTAATTTGTGGTTTATGTTTTAACAAGTGCTTACCGAGCTGAACGAACGATAACGGATTTCTCTACAAATATTTTTAAACCAAAATTCAGGTTAATCGAAACTAAACTTACTAACAATTTCTGATCAGGTAGATTATGATGTTCGTCTAATTTTATCCTAAATTGGGAAATCATCATCAAAAGCAGTCACGAAAACCTCATACCAATTAAAAATTTTCATCTGCAAGCAGACCCAAAAGAGGGACCCAGATCCCTTGTGTCAACCCTTTTTATCTTAGAAACCTCAGTAATTGCTACCATTTACAAAAACTAAGCAATTTATTTACTAAACTAAGTTTAATTTACTAAACTAAGTCCTAGTTTTTACTATACTGTAACAGAGAGAGCTATTTTAACCAAATATTGGCTAATTTCACTAATAACAAGAGAGTCAACGTCCAGTTCACATTGTCAAACGCACTCACTATATCTAAGGAAAAGTATCTTTACTAATCTATTTTCTTCTTTTTAAATTTGGTAATACCGGATCAAGACAGAAGGCAATGCTCATCCCCTATGTGAAAACAAAGTGTCCTCTTAAATTTAGTATTTGAAAGAAAATAATTAATTCTGTAATACACTATTCTCTGAAAGATTTTACCTAAAACATGCAAAAATCTAATTGGCCTACATTAAGAAAGTAAATATTCTAGCCTGTTCTTTTTTTTTCTTATAAAAACCAAACAAGCCTTTTTGCAACATTTAAGAAAATATATCCAAGAAGATTGAATTTATTATACAGAGCGACCAGAAGTCGGGAATATTATCAAACATCCTTACCAGGAACTTTTCTCAGAAACTGTTTTTCAATCGCTTGTGTTAATTTAAAATAATTAATGTAGCTGAAAGCAGATGTATCAATTGCTACAGACTGCTGTTTTGCTACACATCGGCTTATGAGACCGAGACCTACTGCCCAGATAGCAGGCAAACTTGCAGAAAGTTTGATCTTTTCTGAATATCTTGTCATAACAAATTTGACTCGACAAACTTGCAGCAAAACTCCTGGAAGTTAGACGGAACATAAAATGACCACACCTTTGCAACGCTATTTTGCTGCAAAACTGTGGAAACCTTGTCATGATAATCTTAGAGAAAACTAAAATTCTTAGACTTGTTGCAGTCTTATCATATGCTGAACTTGTTGCAAGTTTGCAGGCTTGCTGCTGACTAAAAAGAGTCCTGCAAACAAAATTGGCTATCTGGGTGCTTAAAGCTGATTCCG
>CM063508.1:45046602-45097118 GCA_032207245.1 Pardosa pseudoannulata
ATTTAAAGGTAAGAAATGTACCTAGAATTTTCAAATGATTATGAACTATCGAAAATTTTTGTTTTAACCCGCCTACATTATCTTACAAAATACACCTGTGGGAAGCGCAAAGTCCATTATAATACATTGGCTTTGGTGTTGATGAGAAGACTGATTCTTGCTTCATATTTGCACTGTCATCTATTGTTTGATCAATTGACTATAATGAGCACTTCTGTTTTGAAAGTTTGAGAACGTTGTTGGAGAAATAAATGGCTCACGAAAGGTTAAAATTTAATTAAAGTAATTATTGGTTATAACTGAATTGTCTGTAGTGGTAACAATTAAGTTACCACAACAGACAATATTATTCATAAGGTAATGTTGGATTCTTATTCTTAGTTATTTTCCCAATTCAATATCTAAAATACTGAAATTTCAGTAAATAAGAAAACTCACTCAGCTGAATGTCCACTGAAGCCTTAACAGAAAAAACATTAATAATTTTGCATGTCCTGTTTTGGACACTTTGCATATTATATTTTACAAGCGCATTTATATGCATTGTTTCTGATAACATCGGTGTAATTTAAATATTGTGTATTAAAAGAAAGCAATTTGCATTATTATAAACGATTTTATAAACCGATGATTTTATATGCTGATATGAATGATTTTGATTTATATTCTTAGCTATATTTCAAAACTCAATTTCAGAAATATCAAATTTTCATGAAAATTTAACCCAGATGCATGTCTACTATGTTTCAACAGAATAAAGCGTTAGTAATCTTAGCATTTTCTGTTTCGGACACTTTGCATATTATATTTTACAAGCACATTTATATGCATTTTATCTTATAGCATCAGTGTTACTTAAATAATCTGTATTAAATGAAACCAGTTTATATTATTATAAATGATTTTATAAGGTGATAGATTTTGATTTATATTTTTGGTTATAATCCAGAAATATTGAATCTTCAGTAAAATTTCGCCAAGCTGAACGTTTACTGCCATAACAGAATAAAACATTAGAAATCTTTGCATATCCTGTTTTGGACAATTTGCATATTATATTTTACATTTATATGCATTGTATCTAGCAACATCAGTGTTACTTAAATAATCTGTATTAAATTAAACCAATTTATATTATAAATGATTTTATAAGGTGATGGATAGATTTTGATTTATATTCTTAGCTATATTTCAGAAATATTGAATCTTCAGTAAAATTTCTCCAAGCTGAACGTTTACTGCCACAACAGAATAAAACATTAGTAATAATTTCATATCCTGTTTTGGACAATTTACATATTATATTTTACATTTATATGCATTGTATCTAGCAACATCAGTGTTACTGTATTAAATTAAACCAATTTATATTATAAATGATTTTATAAGCTGTTATAAATGATTTTGAATTTTATTCTTAAGTGTATTTCAAAATTAAATTTTAGAAATAACGAATTTCATGAAAATTGAACCCAGATGAACGTTTACTACACCTCAACAGAATTAAAACATTAGTAATCTTAGAATATCCTGTTTCGGACGCTTTGCATATTATATTTTACAAGCGCATTTATAGGCATTGTTTCTGATAACACCAGTGTTACTTAAATATTGTGTATAAAAGGAAACCAATTTATATTATAAATGATTTTATAAGCTGTTATAAATGATTTTGAATTTTATTCTTAAGTGTATTTCAAAATTCAACTTTAGAAATAACGAATTTTCATGAAAATTGAACCCAGATGAACGTTTACTACATCTCAACAGCATTAAAACATTAGTAATCTTAGCATGTCCTGTTTCGGAAGCTTTGCATATTATATTTTACAAGTGGATTTATATGCATTGTATCTAACAACATGAGTGTTATTTAAATAATCTGTATTAAATGAAACCAATTTATATTATAAATGCCTTTATAAGCGATGATTTTATAAACTGTTATAAATGATTTTGAATTATATTCTTAGCTATATTTCAAAATTCAATTTCAGAAGTAACGAACTTTCATGAAAATTGAACCCAAATGAACGTTTTTTATACCTCAACGGAATAAAACATTATTAATCTTAACATATCCTGTTTCAGACAATTTGCATACTATTCTTTATAAGCACATTTATATGCGTTTTATCTAATAACATCAGTGTTACTTAAATGATCTGTATTGAATGAAACTAAATTACCATTATCATAAAGAATTTTATAAGGTGACTGATAATTAAACCCTTTTGGATTCCTACTCTTAGATGTATTTCGCAATTCAATTTCAGAAATATCGGAATTTCAGTAGAATTTCGCCCAGTTGTACGTCTACTAAAGTCTTAACACATTGTGTGCTGGTACATTTAGCAGCGGAATTGTACCAAGAGTGGGCGTTTTGAGCGTAAATTTAGTTATTCAGTTAAATCTTTGTAGATCGAAAATTATTTAATTTTTTAACCAACTTTTCGTATTTTATATTGAAATATTTGAACAAATATGTAAATAGACAAATAAACATATATATATATATATATATATATATATATATATATATATATATATATATATATATATATATATATATACACACACAACATGGTCCAGTGTTAAAGCGAATGGAAAACAGTCTTTCTTGATAATAATAAGTTTATTAAATCCTCGTTTCAATTAAAGCAAAACTTGCGTCATTTTCATTTATTCGTCGAAGACACGCTTAGAGTGTGTTGACAGCTCCATGTCCACGCACTAACTGACTCATATCGGTTCGCTTAATCATCAAATGCTTCTAAAATCTTTCCGCTGGACCGGATGACTCCAAAAGCTTAAGTGAGCGTGGGTCTTTTTCATTTATTTTATTATTATAAAAGAGTTCCCTTTTTAAAGTCGCTTATAACTCACGTAATTTCCAACTACCCCCTTTTTAGACCTGACATACATGCATACATACATACACACACACACACACACACACACACACACACATATATATATATATATATATATATATATATATATATATATATATATATATAAAATTTTCGCAAGGATAATAAAAAGTTAATTTTAAATCTATATTGATTTTTTTAATCAACCTTCCCGTTCTGTGGTTCCGCATCGACTAATGTAAAAACTAGTTTTTATTTGTCTAAATTTTTCCAAACTCTCTGTAGTAGATAAGAACATTGGGCATCGTTTTACTGTATATACCGTTATTTTTGAACCCACAAACAAACCATGTTGTTACACTAACCCGTACTAGTACGTGACCCGCGCTCAAGTATTAATCGTCAGGAAAAGTACTAGTACGTGTCCCGCATATAATGTGTTTAAAGATTTTATAAGCTGATGAGTTTATATGCTGATATAAATAATTTTGATTTTAGTAAAATAACATTATTAGAAAATATTATTGGTAAATATTATTATTAAAAATATTATTAGAAAAAAAAACTTTAATAATGTGTGCATGTCTCGTTTCGCATATTATATTTTATAATCCCATTTATATGCATTGTATCTGATAGCATCAGTGTTACTTATACTACATATAGCCCGTCATATGACGGGATCAGTAAAATTTTAATTTTCCAGAATTGTAAACTACCTATGAGGTAGGTAAAAAAAAAAGGGTTTAATTTTTGGCTGAGAATTATCTTGCAGCAAAAAATAATCGTTGATTGAATTTTAAATTATCACATACGTACCTAATCTATTATTTAAGAGAAATATAAAAGAAAATTGATTAAGTAATATATAAGTTCAGTGATAAAACGTGTGAAAATAATGCAGACGATATTTAAATAACTTAAAATAAGAAATGATTAAATGAGATGGTTAAAGGAATGACGTCATAATGATAGAAAAATGTTTTTTCATCTATTTATTCTGTAATTAATTGATAAATCTAATCGCCTGCTCTTAATCGGGGGAAAATGGGGCTTGAAATAATCGCATTAAACTCTCGAAAAGGGGGAAGGAGTGAATTTCAATATTTTTGCTGTGATATGAAGCTTATTTATACCAATTTATTTTAGAATCAGATCGATAGTTAAGGAGAAAATAAACTTTACTCGCTTTAAATTTTGCTAACCCTAACTCATTAAGAATTCAATATGGAGCCTATTTCCATTCCAGGTCCAACCGCTTCAAAAATTCGTGGACAGACGGACAGATAACTTAGGCTATTATTATATAGGGGACTAGACTTGTGAACTGTTACTATTATGTTATTGTTATTGTTGTGTAGTTAGTTGTAAGTTAAATTTTAAGATAAAAGTTAACTTAGGTGGGAGAATGTCAAATCGTCTGTTAAAATTGATGTTCAACCACATATTATCTTTTTATTTTATTTTTTTCTGTAAGTTGCGAGTGGCAAGAACGATTTTGTTTAGTGAAAACATGGCTGTTCTTTCGTATGCGAGAAAAATGGCTCTTGAGTTGCTTTTGTGCTTTAATATGTTAATATTATTTACGCCATAAATTCTTCTATGTGACATTTTCTGTGCATTTAAAGATCTCGCATACGTAAATATAATAAAAAGTGTTTTATATTAAAAGGGCGTCTGTTTTGAGCAATTAATTAACGCCATTGAGAACATTCTTCAGTATCACACTTCTGATTTCGAAACCCAAACGGGACAGTGATTATTTGGTGGTATATATGAATGGCATCGAAAATGATAAATTTAATCGCCTGCTTTTAACGGGGGGAGAATAAGGCTTGAAATAATAGTATTAAACGCTAAAAAAGGGGGGATGGCTTAGATTTTGAACTCGCTTTGAATTTTGCTAACCCTAACTCATAAAAAATTCAATATGGATGTCTGTATCCGTTCCAGGTACAACCGCTTCAAAAATTTGCCGACAGACACCTTAGGCTATTATTATATAGGGGATGATGTAAATTAAATGAAACAAAATTACATTATTATAAAAGATTATAGGAAGAATGTAATTAACATTGAGTGTGCGTTAACATTATATATTATTAGTTTAATTTAAGATTAGGACTAAGTCATTGCAAACTGTTATCGATTAATTAAGTAACACTCACTTAACCCTAATAGTAATTATATATAGCAATTAAGCAAATCAAATTTATTGAATTGAGAGCAACCAATCATTCATTTTATATTTATTATCCAGATAATTATTCCAAGCTATTACTTCTCAGTAATTAACTGAGATTTACAAAGCTTATTTTTCGCAATATTTTTTCTGCTACGATAAAACAAAAAAATATCAAGCAATGCCCATAACTAAAGTAATAAATGTTTCAGGCATTTCTTCTCACAGCTGTTAACCGTAATACATTATTTTGAGATCATTTCTCCAGCATCATGACTTTCCTACAATTTGTTTATCTCCCTTAGACGTTACTCATAAAATAAAATCCTACATTTTCGTTTGTTCTTCCTCATTTCTAAAAGAGATCGTGATCTCGCTAAATAACTTAATGGCTTCCGATTGGTATCTCGCCCAGCTTTGCGGGCCCTATCTTAACACGATCTCTGAAATGTAATTGAAAGCATTTCTGATGTTATTATTTGATTATCGGTTTTTCTTGTAAGAGTGGGTTTCGCAACCCACAGTTCTTTCTTTGAAATTGCGTATTCGTTTTACGATTTCCATTGTTCATTTGGTTTGGGGTTGTCTTTTAATATATTTTTTTTTTATTTTCCCCAAGAAAAAAAACGAAAAGAAGTGAAACAAATTAATGTTTTATGATTCGTTTATATGAAAGAAACCCAACTTTTCAAGATCTCATTAGATATCGATTAGATTGCCTGAGTGATAAGAAATTCTATTAATGCTGAATGATTATTCTGTCTTTATTTTTAACTTTCATTTGATTTGAAATGAATCATATTAGTATTATTTTATTTAAAGAAATATACAGCATTGCAAACTGATAAAGCTAATTTGCTTTAATTTAAAGTATAAAATTCAATGTCTTTCTCGTGACTGTTAACAGACGGTTATAAACAACACTAAACATTGAGTGAAAAGTTCTTAACCTTGAATATCAATTTGTTCATTTTATACTTTTATGCTTATCTATCATAAAATATTAAAAAAAAACTTTTTATATCAACGATGGCCAAATTGTGGCTTGTTATAAGCATGTGGCTCTTCAAGAAGTTTGTAATAGTTTAATTAATATATGAAAAACATTTGTTATATTTTAAATGTTTTGAATCGTACAAATATATGCAGCCATAGGACACTTACAGTTGTTCGGTATTTTCTGTTCGATTTGGCTGTCTTCATAAAAACATAGTAAATTTTTTTAATTGTACAAATACATGCAATCATAAGAAACCTACAGTTGTTCAGTATTCTCCGGTTTGAATCGGCGCAATGTTCATAAAAACATTGTAAATTTTTTTAAACCTACAAATAAATTCAGTCATAAGAAACTTACAGTCGTTCATTATTCTTCGGTTCGATTTGACTCAATCTTCGTAAAAACATAGTAATTTTTTTAATTGTACAAATACATTCAGCCATAAGAAATGCCAGTTGTTCAGTATTTTTCGGTTCAACTTGGCTCAATCTTCATAAAAACATAGTAAATTTTTTTAAACCTACAAACACACTCAACCATAGAAAACTTACAGGCGTTCACTATTCTTCGGTCAATTCATTTGTTACACATGTGGTTTCAGAATATAAAATTAATAGTGACATTTCTTATATTTTAAATGTTTTGAATCGAACAAATATATGCAGTCATAGAACACGTACAGTTGTTCGGTATTTTCGGTTCGACGGCTCAGTTTTCATAAAAACATAGTAAATTTTTTTAATTGTACAAATACATGCAATCATAAGAAACGTACAGCTGTTCGGTATTCTTCGGTTGGACTCGGCTAAATCTTCGTAAAAATAGAGTTGTTCTAATACTAATACATTTCTTCAGAACTCATGTAGACTGAATAAGTATCTCAATCATTAGTGTCAACTTAACAAGTCATTTAACAAAAAGATCTCCAAAAGATCCTAAAATATCTCTAAAAAAATCTCCAAAGTTTCCAAAAGTTCCACAAAGCGGCAAAATAGATTAAGGAATTTTGGAAATATGTACCAAAAACTAAACACAAAAATTTAAAAATGCAGTATATCGTTTACTCTTGATTTCTGGATTGACATATAATGTGGAAGCAATGTACTCTATGATGATATTAATTAAATCGAAGTTCATCTCAAAGTTGAACAACCAACATCCAGAAGAATTAATAGGAAGTTCAATTTCTAATTATCAATCGCATTATAAAAAAAAAATAATTTCTACATTACAAATTCACTGAACTTGTAACAACAAAGAATAAATAATTTTTTTAATAAATATTTAAGAGTTATCAAATTAAATACATTAGGGTTTTGAATTTTCTTTTACTCATTATTACTCATTATTACTATTATTATGATTATTGAATCATTACTATGATTCTGAATTTTTTGAAGAACTTTAGGTTGGCTCTCAAAGGATTCCATGAAAAAATAAATTAGTTCCAAAAGTTACCGCTAGTGGAATATTTGTGTAATAGAAAATAGGGTGTTAACAAATGCAAATCAATACGAAAATTAATTTCTTAATTGTGCCAATGGATGTAACGTGAAATTTGAATAAAGAATTTCTTCTTCTGCTCAGCGTACGTGATATTGCAGATCATGAGACTTTATCCGTGTTTATGTAGATTTTACGCTTTTTTAAAAGTGTTGCCATATTGCACTTGAACTAAATCAGAAAATGTGCATAATAAAAGGTAATTTTATTCCGTATTAATTTGCATTTGTTAACACTCTATTTTCTATAACACAGCGTCAAATATTCCCCTAGCGGTGACTTTTGGAACTAATTTGTTTTTTTCGCGGAATCCTTCGTTCCCCGTCTTGTTTAATCTTCCTACAAAATGTGGCGTCATTCTCGCAAATAGATCGCGCTACAGAACACTGTGAGCACTGTCAGTTTAATTATGGCCACCCGGTATATTTAAAAAATTGATTTGTGGGTAACAGAAATCCATTTTTTTTTAATTTGGTGTAATTGTATGTTTTATAAAAATATGCTCCTTATGACAAAGTAAAATGTTTTTTTAAAGCTAGAATGCATATAAAGCATTTATTATAAAAGGAGGAGAATGTTTAATTTATTGATAAATTGAAAAGAGCCTGCTATAATGGAAGTTTTTATGCTTCAAAAAGTACTATGTATTCTTTATGTAAATTACTTAAGAAGATAAATATTCTCCTTGGGGTATGCTTAGAAATAGACACCGTTTAAGCTCCTCCTTACCTCAATGTACAAACTTATGTCTTTTTAGGTTCTGTTTGGGCCTCATTACCTGTTTATGCTTGCTTCAAGCGTAAACAAAATATTTGGTTATTACAATTACACACAAGTTATTTTTCAAGTCTTACTGTTTGCTGAGTTATATTTCATGAAATTATTCATCATAATTCCAGATATTTGCAATGAGGGATGACAGAAAATTCATACCCAAACACCTAGTACTGATTACAAACTAACCTGTAGAGTGATCCTTACAAGCTATCATAATTGTAAATCACCTACTTTCACCCTCAAAAAATGGAAAACAAACTCTGCCAGATTCATTTTATTGAATTTATAATTCTTGAGCATTGTCTCCACCCCTTAAAGCCCGATTTCAGCCACATTATCCCTTTGTACTTTCTCCAGGTGTCTGTAAATTTTTACATTTCATTATCCTTACGAAATTATTTAAAAAACCACTTCCAGAAGTATGTTAGTCAAATCATCAAAGGAATACTTACAAACCAACATTACAGCGGCCGTTACATGCTATTACTCTTTGTTTATACGTTATCGCAACTCTAAGCCATCTATTTTCACTCTCAAATTGAAAAAAAATTCCTTGCAAGAATCACTCCGCACGACTTTCAGAATTCTTGGGCAACGTTTCAGCCCCTCCTTACCTCAAATTAAAGACTCATAGCTTTTTAGGTTCTCTTTGAGGCTCATTATCTGTTTGTGCTTGCTCCAGGTGTCCACGAAATCTAAGAAGGCCCCCGTTTTTATTCTCGGTTGCGATAGGCATTCCTCTTCAGGATCCAAATGAAATCCTGCGAGGGATAAGATGGATGGACCCTAGCAGTTTGTCTTCACATTCGAGCGCAAAATAAAAACGAGCCGAATTGGAACGGTAGGAGAGGGAGAGCGAGCGAGCATGTCTCCCTGATTAGAGGAGACTATCGCGTTTCGCCCCTCTTTGCCCTGAACAAAGCGGCGCTAAACGGAGTGAAGTTGGCCAACAGATTGTCTGTTGTGTTCCTGTGGCATTTCCAGGGAGAAGTGGTCTGAGTCAAGCATGAGGTACAGAAGACATAATTTTTTTCTTTGTCACAGATAAAGAATAGAGGTTTTGTAAGCGTCAAAATTTTCGGTTTCCAGACTTTGAAGAATATCGACGATTTAGAGTTTCTTCAGGCAGAGCTGAAGGCAGGATTTACTTTTTTTTTTTTTTTTTTTTTTTGGGGGGGGGGGGGTTTGATAACTCAATGTTTATCAAACTGCATTAAGCAAGTTATGTATTCCCCCTTTTCAACTTAAAAATGGTAAATTTTGTAACAAATTATGTAAAATACAATATTAATAATTAATACTAATAATTTCATCAAAAATTGTATAAAGTTTGATATTATTTATACCTAAAAGCCTAGTACAATCTTCTGTAATATACTACAGTAAATGCATTAAACAAATCAATTTGAAGCAAAAATATTTAAGTAAAAAAAAATAGATAGTTTAAAAAACTAAATTTTGTCTAAAAGTTAAAATTTAACGAAGAATGTAATTTTAAAAAATTATATTTGAGCATGTATTTTTACTTCGATGTTAAAATTCAGTACAATAAACACCAGAATTCAGGGGGGGGGGAGGCTATGGCCCTGATTTTAAAAATCACAAAAGATTTACACTTTCAATGAAGCTAAAAAGTGTTTAAAAAATTATCTTTAGTAGTTGATTATACATGAAATATAATTAAATTTTATGTAAAGATAATATGTCTATACTTAATTATGCATTAAATGATTTGTTAAATTAATTTTTCACTCAATTTATTCTTTTCCCAGAAAATTAGTTTTCCGCAAAGAACTATTTCGATGGTCATAGGTTGCCTACATCTCATTTATGTTGTTTCTTTCTGAATTATAGTGTTCGAAGATATACATACCCTACATGTATGTTGTGTATGTATATGTTCGAGTATGTTTGTACATAAAATTCTAGAATTATTTTCTTTCAGGGTGTCTCAGGAGTTTTAAAAAGGTATTACACATTCTGTTTAGTAACACATTATAAAGATAATATGCTTGAGCTTAACTAGGCATTAAATGGTTTGTTAAATTAAATCTTCACTCAATTTATTCTTTGCTCAGAAAATTAATTTTTCAAGGAAAATTCCTTCGCAGGTCGTAGGCGGCCAACATCTCATTTAAGTTGCTTTCTAAATTATGGTGTTTTTACATATACACGAACATATAAATACACTGTTGCTTTCTAAATTATGGTGTTTTTACATATACACGAACATATACTGAGCTTAATTGGGCATTAAATGATTTGTTAAAATTTTCACTAAATTTATTCTTTGCTCAGAAAATAAATTTTCCTCAAAAAATTCATATACGTTTGATCATAAAATTCTAGAAATGTTTTATTAGAGTGTCTCAGAAGTTTTAAAAAGGTATTACACATCATGTACAGTACATTATAAAGGTAATATGTCTGAGCTAAACTGGTCATTACATGATTTGTTAAATTAAATTTTCACTTAATTTATTCTTCGCTCAGAAAATTAATTTTCCACGAAAAATTCCTTCTCTGGTCTTAAGTTACCAACATCTCATCTAAGCTGTTGCTTTCTGTTAATTTTCCGCAAAATATTCTTTATACATGCAGTGTATGTGTATATTCGTGTATGTTTGATCATACAATTTTAGAAATGTTTTGTTTTAGAGTGTCTCAGTAGTTTTAAAAAGGTATTATACATCATATACTGTACATTTTAGAGATAATATCCCTGAGTTTAACCAGGCATTAAATGATTTGTTGAATTAATTTTTCAATCAATTTATTAATTGCTCAGAAAACTCCTTCTACGCAGAAAATTCCATTGTTGAACGTAAGTAGCCCACATAATCACAAAGAAACATCACAGTAGGATGTTTCTTTGTGATTTATTGTATTCACACACACACACACACACACACACACACACACAGATATATATATATATATATATATATATATATATATATATATATATATATATATATATATATATATATATATATATATATATACACGTACATTACGAAATTATAAAAATGCTTCATAAGAGAATGTCTCAGGGGTTTTATACATCGAAAACAGAATTTTATAACGAATTATTTTTCTGGAATTACGTATTTACTCTTTAAAAATTGAAAAATTATTTTTGCTGTAAAGAAAACTGGAAAAAAAAAGCTGTTTATTTCAGTTTAATGCCTTATTTCGGAATGTTTAACATTGGATGGACAATTAATGAAATCTACTCACTCATAGACAAAGAACCAGGGTCGTGCCTAGATGGTAGGTGAATTCTTGTGGCGGCAATATATAGAAGCGGCAAAACTGCCTGAACTGGAACTCAAAGAGAAATAAACACAATCCACTAAAATATATTTCCATTACATGAGTATAGAAAATAAATAGGTAATAGTGTTTTTAATGAAAATTTTTTGCATTTTTAAATTCGGTAGTTTAAATCGGAAGAAAGCATTTTTGGAGATTTCTATGCCGGCAAAAACTTTTAGAGCCGTTCCTGCAAAAAAAAAAAAAAAAAAAAAAAAAAAAAAAAAAAAAAAAAAAAAAAAAAAAAAAAACTGTTTCATTGTTATTTTCCACAGCATTGATTTTTTTTATGTTTTTCAAATCATACTTTAAAAATAATAATTAATTATGCTTTATTTGTCTTTTGTAAGTCGAATTAAATGCGCCTACATTTTGGAATTTATGAATACATATTTTATGCAATTCAGCCGTAGTCATCAAATGCGTCAACTCATAGCTGCAGGGTTGTGGGCTCGAGACTCGAGCTGGGCAGAGACAATTATGTTCACTAATGGCGGCTGAGGCACTTAAAATAGGTTCATAGTCGCAATATCCTCTACGTTCAAACGATACTTCTCGAGGGAGCAGGTCAAGCCTGGAGGTCTTTGTACTAAATTACTAGGTCCCTGAAGGGAAAAATCGAGGAAAATTACAAGAGAGGGAAATGTTACTCAAATCCATAGTCTCCCTTAAGCTAGTGTTTCTCAAATTGCTTTCGGTACTGCACACCTAGGTTACCCTCGAGGCACTTCGGAACACCCAGGGATACCTGGACACCCAGTTTGAGAACTATGGATGTAGAGGATAGGTCGTTCCTCGAGATGATTTGATATGGTTTTATTTGGAGCTCTACGGTGTACTTTTTTGTTACACGAGGCCTAATTATTTTAGGGCCCACTGCTTAAAGCCAATTCCGAAGTGCTATATACATCCATGTTAGAAGTGGGATTCGAACTCAAAAACTCCGAAACTCAAAAGCAGCATCCTATCCATTGGAAAATTTTTCAGCTCGAGTTGAACAGGAGGAAAAGTCTTAGCACATTCCGACAGTAGTGAAAGAACATAACTTAAAATTTAAGAACTTTCATGCCTACTTTAATATTTTCAGAATATTGCATGATTATGTCATTCTTGTCATACACACCCATAAGGTATAACAGCTTTTTTTGAAAAAAAAAAACATTTCGGCTATAAAATAGATTAATTTATTTTATTTTACCTGTTTAAATAAAATAAATGGTATTGGTCATACAGCCTTAATGGTGTAGATTAAAAAAAAATTGTATCGAGTGTATAAAACCCTATAATTGGGCTGTAGTAACTTTGAAATTTTTCAAGATGTAACGGAAATTTTGTAGCATGTTTTATATTGATTTCTGTTGATTTTTATCAAATGTAATACAATATTGTAATAACATTAGTGAAATATGCATTTTTAATGAATGTAATTATTTGTTTATTGAATCACAATTGTTGCATTTGTAATTCATTGTTTGACTACTATTTATATGCAAATTTCGTTTGTTAAAATTTTTTGCATTCTTTCTTCTTTGATTTTGCTGCTGAGTTGGCTGCGGTACCACCGGATGGTGGTCTTCTATCTTTCCCTGGTTCTTTGTAAACCCTTTTGGTGGTTGGCAGGGAAAAGTGGGCTTTTGTTGTTGTCATACGCACCTTATTTGAAAACGGTAACCTTAAGCTACACTTTATCCGTAGATTAAATATTTGTGTATTTGATCTTTGTATGGCGTCACTATTATTATCTATTCGGAACAGATGCATCTAGTAAGCCACGTTTTTTTCCATCCAGATTCGGCGTTTTTGTGCACTAAGTGTTTTCACTAAATTCGTGATCAGTGGGTCAAGGTGTTTTATGGTTCAACGAGTCTCATAGTAAAAGAGCTAAAATCTATCTTCCCAACGTATTTAAAATTGTATTAAAATGTTAAATTGTAATAAAATGTTGAAGTTTGCTATTTAACATGCAAAATAATGTCATGCTCTTCTTTGGCGATCCCCCAGATTTAGGTGGTCGCCAAACAGAACATGGCATCAGGGAGCGGCGTGTTAAGGCCATCAGTTTCGTCCATTCTGTATGCTACATTGAAAACAAATCATCTAGTTATTAATGATATAAATATTAAAAATAATTTATCTTTAGATTTTTTTTAAATGTGGATGCATTCTCGGGAATTACGGCAAGGTCTGTTATATTCCCGGGATTTCCCGGAAATTTCCAGGAAGTAAAAGAAGGCGGAAAATCAGAAACCCTATTTAGGATTTATTCCCTTATACCTCGGGAAGGTCTACAACTGTAGGTCTGAACACTTGACCTTTTACCTGAGTTCACCACAGGAGGTGCTTTACATCGTATCAGTTGGAAGAGAAAGTCTGGGGGTCTTAAGGTCGTGAACTAGCATTGTGTTCTTTACGTGTTATTTGTGAGCATTTGTGATAACCTTAAAACTATCTACCAATGCGACGCCTTTACCTGATTTCTCACAATTCACTCATCGTGGAGTAAAAACAAATCATTATTCTAAATTTTAGGATTTCAATCAAGAGGATCGAGAGTACAAAATTCTCTTTGTTTTATAGTTAAATGTAAAAGAAAATTTTTACATTTATAAATTTTCAATTATAGGCATATTATTATGAATTTTTCCCCAAAAATGTCCTTTAAGTTAAGAATATTTTTCATAGGGATAATTCTGAAATTTTTTTTTAATTTTTTTTTAAAAGATTAAGAAAATTTAAACTAAATGCAACTAGTCAATCTCTCATTCAAAATATTTTTCTCCTTTTTTAATAAATAAAACATTTTAAATTAAATTGTTTTCTAGGTTTATTTGCCTTTGTCTCCTATAATTATAACTTACAAAATTTTTGAATTGTTTTTAATGTTAATAAATATATCTTTAACAGGTTTCAAGGGTATCAAATTGTCAAAATTATCAATTTTTTAATTTTTTGTTCATTGAGTTTCAAGTATTTCTCACACATTTTGATACCATTACTGTTATACCTATCTCAATTGTGATGACAGTTATTCTGAATTAATTTTTTTTTAAATTAAATATTTTCTGATTTCTTGCTCAGACTTTCTCTAATTTTTGGTATTCTTATATACAAAGTATAAAAGACTCATTATAAGATTACTTGAAAGTAAAAGAATATATGTTTCTAATAATGAACTTAATATATTTTTATTAAAAATTGGATATCTCAATATGGGTAAATACTGTAGTGGCAAAAATGCAAGATTGAAGAGAGTTTTAAATATTTTTAAAAATTTTCTGAAAGACCGAAATTTTGATAATTTTTCGACTTATCAATAGATCTTAGGACACTGCTATTTACTGTACTGTTGGTTATTACTTATTTTAAGATATTCTATAGTTCTATCTATTACTCGAGTGATTCTCATCATTTTTTAAGCAACCCCTCTACTGAGCAGAAATGTGTTTGTAAAAATCCAGCCCTTTGTAAAAATCAAGCAATTTAAAATATTGGGAAGGATAAGTACTCAATCAAAAGAGGCAAAATGTTTAAGTAATTTTTTTCAATAGAGTTATATACCAAAATTTTTTAGTGAGCCGTAGCTCCGACAACGCTGAGATGAATGCTGTTGGTTAAATACATTTTTCGAATGTTGGCCCAATTTCAAACACGAGAAAGTCGGGTGGGGAAAATTATTGATCTGCTGGTTTATTTGGGTTTTTTTTAAATTAAGTTAGAAAGTCAAAATATGGTCATAGTCTCCTACCATCCCAAACAAGTTCACGCTCCATCAGCACCGTTCTACCGCTCCATGGGGGGTATAGCCCCTATTGAAAACCAGTGTACTAGTTACCAGTGAACCAGTGTTTTTCCAAGTTATTTAATATCCTTCAAATTTTCTACAAATTTGTATTAGATTAATAATTGAAAAAGTGGGTAAAAGTTTATAAACTTCCAAAAAATATTTTAATGAACTACCATGCAAATAAGCCCTCTGTTACTTTTCCTTTAATGTTTATAAACTAATACTGGCACTACAGTATTATATCTTTTAAATCAACTTCACTTTTATCTCATTGCTTTCTTACTATATGTTTACTGTGTTAAATTATCCATTTTTATATCTTTTTTATTCTTGAAATTTAACTTAGGGAAAAGTAACGTTAATATAGAATAAAGTTGTTAAAAATTGCAGGAAACACCGAACAGGGATTTTTTAAATATAAAATATTATTATTTTTCCAAATAAATCTCAAATAGGAACTGTTTGAAAAATATCAAGAACATGTTATTTACACGGCTTTTGCTACATAAATTTTGAGCACAGTAAAAATTAAGGAAAAATCTTTCTTATCAAAAGCATCTGTAATTCAGTTTGCTACACAGTTCTTTTATTTTAGAATTAGATAGCATGCAAACTGAGAAAACTTCCAAGAAATAATATGAAGGATAGATCAAGAAGAATCTTATATCAAGAAAATGTAGTACACAATTTGTTTTTCTATATTTTAAATTTTATGTGGCATCAATTACAAAAGTATTATAGCAGAATGCTTTAAACTACTGATTCTAAAAGTATGAGATATCACCTCCTAGATTGATTTTGGATTCATGGGAGCAGTGGTAGATTACAGTTCAATGGTATTCAATGGCATTCTATAAAAATAAGGGGACGCTAAAGCATTGAAAAAAAAGATGAAAATTTTGTTTGGGCATGTCACCTATTCACCGTAAATGTTTAGGATAGTGTTTTATTTTTGGTTATTCGGGTGGTTACGGAGAAATAAAAAGAATGGATTTGGTTTAGAGTGCTAAGGTCTACTTTTTGCAACAAGAGGGATAATGAAACCGGGACCTACAGCTTAAAGCCAATTCTGAACTGCTACGAACATCCCTGCCACTGTGGAATTCGAATCCACGAACTCTGGTACCGAAGGCCAGCACCCTAACCAATCGGCCATCATTCGGGTAAAAGGAATGGAAGAGATACAAGTAAGTTTATCGTCATAAGTGAAAGACTCGTGTTTTCAGAAAGAAAGGATGTCTTGAAAAGAAAATAAGGTAAGTAAGGAAAAAATATACATTATACTGGTTATCAACAAGTTGAACGTGTTTATGGGGTTGTAATTCATTGTTGAATTATCTGTCGTATACACTGATTGCCAGGATAAAAACCAACCCCCAAAGCAGGTTTATGTTTTCAAATGCCATGGGGGCCTAATATATCCCTATTCACCGCCGAACTTTATTTAAAATATTAATTTTTCAGCTGTTAGTACATACTACTGCAATATTGCAAGATTATCAAGATTTCTTACATTAATAGGTTCAATATCAAATCAGCTTAGATAATTTTTACTGCTGTTTCATTTTTCAAGCCTACCTTTACTATTTCTTAATTTTTATACATTTTCCTTAATTATTATAGTATATTTTTACACCATTACAAACTTTTCACATAATTTTATTATTGACTTTTAAAATTTTCAATTTAAAGTTTCAATTTATTTATTTATATTATATGCAGTCTTAATTTTAATATATTACCCAATTTTTCACTCTTATTATTTTACATTATAAGCATCTACATAAGCATAAGCAATTACATTATAAGTAAATTTCATTCTTATTATTTTACATTATAATATTTATTTTATTCTTATTATTTTACATTACATATTTTCATGCAAATTTTATACGATATTGTTTACATTTATACTTTTGAATTAATTTATAATTTGTCAATTGCAGAGTGTACTGTTTATAAAATTTGTATTATATTTTCATAAAGTACCTTTCTTACATATTTTACGCATACAAAAGTTGTAAAAGTGTCTTATTTATCATTTACATAATTTATCACCAATTCTCCATATGGTATGTACAAGTTGTTTATAAAAATAATTCATCTATTTATCTTATCCTAATATAAAGAAAAATATATACGCCACATACTTATATATTTTTATATACTTTTCGTATATACTCAGTACAAACGGTTCAAGAAGCAATCTTCAATATAGTTTAAAATACCAAAGAATGAAATCTACATATGGTCTGCTATGGTAAGAAGGGTGTTACTCTGCCCATCCAGAACATGGTCTGCTATGGTAAAATACTGAAAGTCTAACTAGACTTGAACCGATTAGTTATAGCTGATTTCGTATTTACAAACTCTGGTAATTAAAAGCAAACCATTTTTTATTATCATCTATTCAGTAATTTTAAAACCTCAAAATAATAGACATAAAATCCTTAAAATAATAAATATCAATGACAAATCAATGAAATAAATAATAATGGCATACAATTATAGCTATTGTAAAGACGTATAATGTCATTAATAATGTCTTCAAGTGCTACAAATTTTCAATTTTTTTTTTACAATTGCAGGATGGGTAACATTTCAAAATGAAGGGCTAATTGTGTCAGGGTACATAAACCACGGGTTGCATTCATTTTATAAGCAATCAAGCACCAAACCAACCCCATATGGCCATGAGGCCCTTCAGACATCACCCGGTGGTGGTGGTGGACAGATCGCAAGTATTGGGCCACCCTGTCCCCCCTTCCCGATCACCCTTGAAATACCCGGAGCTCGTCCGTCGCGCCGCAGGCGCAATCAGCGAACGCAGTAGAGAAGAGCTGAGAGAGAGGAATTTCGAAAACTACTCGATATTTATCGGGCCTCTTGATGCCGGAATTAGTTAAGATGGCACCAACCACACGGGCTTAAAGAGGAGCCAAAAGAGGAAGATTTAATTCTCATTTTATAAGACATTTTCGAGAGCAAGGGGTTGAAATGTTATTAATTGGATCTAAAAATATATATCCAGCATATGAAGATCCAGACGGTAATGATCCGAACTGTAATGATGAAAACCCTAAAAAGCAAGCAAAAATTTATCTCAATTAAATAGTTTGATTTGCAAGCCAATTAAAATAACGAAAATAACTGAAGTCATTGAACTATGAGTATTTTTTGGTCCTAAATAGTTGAGGCGAATACGCCAAAGACAACTGTAGATTACAAGAAAAGATTGAGAATATAGTTTGCACTCGTGAACATGTAATAATGATCATACACAGACACACATGCACATAAATTGTTGAACTTATAACTATACACGGAATGGAAAATAATCTGTAGCAGATACTTATTTGGTGTGTTTGATACTGAACTATACTGATTCCCAATTCATAATATGGGGAAAATATTAGTATTGTAACGATCCATTACATGACCCTAGCGAAAGAAGAACGGAAGGTGACCTTTCGCAGCGGACAATTACGGTTAACGGCAGGTAGAAACGGTCTGTCCTAACAATAGCTGTTTGTGTACTAGGTCCCGTCAACGAACCCATGACTCACGTTTACAGAAATGTAATTGAAAACTGTCCGTGTGCTGGAGCCAGCGCGTCTGAGCCATTGTAAGGGCTATTTGAGTGAAAAGACTCGGGTAATGATTATTAATCGAGGGACGCTGTAGTGCACATATGGCCCGTTAGCGGTAGCGAAAAAGGAATTTAAGTTGTTTGGGTTGGTTGATTTAAAGACGACCTTTCGACCATAATTGAAAACGGATCAGCTGATCCAGGTGGGAAGTGACCGCAAGATTGCGTCGTCCTGGCTCTGGAAGGTTCCGGAAGAATCACGTGAAGGGAACCGGGACCCCTATAAAAGAAGATTGGCTGATCCAAGAAGGAAGCTTTTTCTTGAGAGTTACTTTGGGGGCTGTTTTGTGGAGCTCGAGAGGAGTCCTTTCGTCTCTCCGATTTCTTGAGTTTGCTTGTTTTAGAGACCACCATCGTCTCTTGTTTGCTAAGAAGTGGACTTTCGAATTTGGGATCTCATTCCCGTTATCTCATTTTTTTTTCTTTGTGCATAGAAGTAGGTCGTTGAGAGTGACCCTTACTCTCATATTTGGATCGTCTTGCATCCCGAGTTTCCTCAACGAACTCCAGCGTGATACGCACTCTGAGCGCATGAACCTTAGTGTGGAAGCTGACTGTACTGATCGACAGCCGGAGGTTATAGTATCAGCGTTTCGTACCGGCACTAATTAGCGAACTGTTCCAGTGATTTAAAAGAACTAGCGTCACTGTATCCACGCATTGTAATTGTGTTAATGGTATCTCATCACGAGATCCCAGAAGATTTAGAATCTATTGAACCTGTACATGGCTGTACATAATTTATCCACCTGAATAAAATGTTTAATCCAGAGTAAACGGTTGTCCAGCCTTGTCATTGACGGCTTCGCCTACCCCCTACTCCAGGACGTCACAGTATACACTGGCCAAATGTTTCTAAATTACTTATGGAGAATCATTATTTGAAGGGGAAACATTGTGAGTATTTGTAAAATATTGCAGTTGACGTCGACATGTGCAAAGTTTTGATTTCATTTCATGAATTTATTTCAATGATTCGAAATGTTTCATTTCAATATAAATAAGTATCAACACATAATAATAGCACACGGTTGAGCTAAACAGAAGTATGTGTGCTTCAGACCGTAATTAGGTCGTGGCAAAGGTGGCATCTGTCACGGTCGCATCAGTTTTAGGGACACCGCACTATAAAAAAAATGGGATCCGAAAGTGAATGATTTGCCCTGAGTAGAAATAAGGAAAAGTTGAAAAATAGTTTGTTTTATAAATGATTTTTTAAGAGAATTTTCTTATTTTTTAAAAATTTTCTAGGGATTAAACTTATATATTCTTAAAATGTTTTCCAAACACACCTAATATGCCTTAATACAAATCCGGGTATTCGTTTTAAAGTTTAAAGTTATTAAAACTAAATTAAAATTTAGAGATTCACCAATTTTCTATGAAAATTCAACGTTCAAATAAAAATATTCTCCTCAACAAAATATTTAGTTTATTAGCAAAACAATACCTACAAAGAGTTTAAAAATATTTTTAAGTATTAATAAGGTGAAAATAGAGGAAAAATTAAAGATTAATGTACTAGGAACATTTTAAGAATTACCAAAATATTTTGCGAGTTTATACTGATTATATGATAGAAAAGAAAAACATGTTTACATATTTTTTCACTATATATGGTGGTAGGGGCACAGACCAGTTTTTTGCCACGGACGCTAAAAGACCTAGTTACGGCCCTGGTGGGCTTTACCCACTTCCAAACAATCTTTTTAAGCTTGTGTGTACTTGTACACAGAGAGAGATAGAAAGAGAGAGAGAGAAAAAAAACCTTCTCTCAAACCGAATCCGTGGAACTTAGCTCACTTTCACCCTCACTCCCGGGTCGGCTCGCCTGAAATGTTCTGATTAACGATGTGAAAGCGAGGCTGGTAGTCAGCATGAAAAAATGACGAGATGAGTGAAAAGGAACCGGTAATGAGACAAGACCGAAGCCACGCTGCTTGGCGTGGTTGCCGCATCTTGGCGCGTCATCACAGCTGCATAGATCGGTGGCATTACTATCCCGCTGAAACTGAGAAAATTTGAATTGACACAGACAGAAAATTTTCATTTTACATATCTTTTTGTCTTAATTCGAGGGTATCTATGAACTAATCGAAAGTTTGTTTATTAATATCGGTTAATTAAGCCCGGTTTATTAATATTCCACGGAACTGAATTTATTTAAAGTGTTATCACTTTATCAGGGATTACATTGAAAACCCTTGCATTTTTATTTCCGTAGGCAAACCCATAGAATGTCTCTCCCAAAATCAATAAAGTACTTAAAAATTAAAAAAAAACATTAAATTACTACTCATTTATTTTATAGATTCAAGAAATTAAAATTTAACTTTTTATGTTGATTTATTTTACTTTATTGTGCAAAGCCTCTAATTCTAGCAACAATGCCTTTCTTAAATTTTGACGCTTCAACCCCTTGAGGACCAACACGTAAATGCTATATGAGTCAACCATTGTGAAAACCGTTGTCGTTTACGCCATCTAGTAATTAAATCTAGTATTTAAAAATTAAAATAAAACTTTCAGAAATCCTATTACGCATACGCGACTCTTGTCTCTCAATATCAACCGCAGATCATCGAGTGGAAGCGACGCTGGACTGATAAGAGTGAAATCGCTGCGTCCCGTATATGAGACGTTGGTCGCAAAGGGGTTAAGCAGAATCCTACCTTGCATACTCCTTAGGGCTGACCTTAGACTTTAATGCCTATACCCTGTAGGAGATCATAAAAATGCCGACATTGAAGCTTTAAAAAAATTTTTTTTTCTTTGAAAGAAAACAAAATTATAAAAGTCCAAGAAATTTAATAACTTATAATATGCGTATAATCATATCATGCAATTATTTATTTCAGCATTAACTCTTTGTGCAGCTGAATCTGTCTTCTAAAAGTTTAGAATTTTGGTGTTAGTCTATTCCAGTTACATTTGAAGAAGTTGACTGAATACGTGCGCAATGTATCTTTAAATATACGAATGCCTACATGTCTGTAAATTTCTTTTGTATATTTTACAACCCATTTATTTTCAGACTCAAATAATCCAAATAATTATTTTCTGCTTTTACTATTTATTTATTATTATTATTATTATTTTGCGCTTTAGTTCAGGTAGTTTTATGCCCGAAGGCAGTCACCTACTTCATATACCTTTTAGGGTTATTCATTAATATATGTGTCTGTATGGTGCCCTAATTTGAAATTAGTGGTAACTGAGGCTTGAAGTGAAAAAATATCCCACTGACACACCAGTCGTAAATGTCTTGATTAACATTTATTTCACTTATCAGTTTGTGAAGTAGGCATTTTGATGTGTAAAGCATTATTCACAGATAGGAATACTATAACGGAAAGCATAACAAGCCTCTAAATGCCGTAATGAGTATCTCAGTTTAAAAGTTGGGTTTATGAGACCACATATGAAATGAACGTTCGTCTTTGATGCTATGGGCTAGTATTGAATCAAACTCATTAATTATTGTGCATAAATAAATAATCTGGCATAAACTTCCCCCAAACCGAAGGGCTTCTCCAAAATTAATGATCTTAGGTAGCTTCCCTGCGCGTAAGAATTTTTGTTGTTGTGTCTGATGCCACTTGACCAAACCAAGCACGATTGAGCCATACGCTACTCGTATTAGACCAAAGGGGGTGCTCCTTTTCATCCAACTAACACTGCTAGGGTGAAAATAAGTCTTATGTTCAAGTGCGTCGTCGTAATTTAGAAGCAGACCAAAGGAAACTTAAGGTTCCTTTGAATAGGCTTGACCTGCCACCACCAGAAGTATTGATTGAGAACTTGGAGGTGACCGCGAACATATTTTAAGCCAGTCACCTTTAACAAACACGGTGGATCTAGGCCGGCTCCAAACCTGCAACCCTCCAGTTACGAGAGCTTTGCCTTTGCCAACTGAGCTACCGCGGCTAGTAAGAATTTTAAAATATCTAAGCAGGATCATTATGATCCACAACAAGATGCAAAAGTTCTAATATCATGAGGAAATCTGGGCAATTTCAGTTACAGAACAGGGGTTCTGGGTAAAATACCAAGTCAAAAGTTTGACTATAAGCTGGTTGAGGTCCATAGTATCAAGTGGATCAAAACATTCTACTTGGAACATCTCTGGAGCTCCTTAAATATTATTTTCCTTTCTCCCACCCGTAACCTTTCTCAAAATTCTAGACCAATCGGAAAAGAAGTCACGTAAAGTCAACTGACTGTGAAAATCTTCCAAATTGTCACAAGCGATTTAAAGTCTTGTTAGCAACCTTCTTAAATTTTCGTAAACGCCATCCGCTTGGAATTAAAAAGAAACTCTCTTACAATTTCCCGAAAATGAAAGAGTCTGATCTTGATCATATAAATCATTAGGGATACTCCGGAACTATTTAGGGAAACTTAAAGTTCCCTTGAATACAAAAGACACTTGGCAAAAGATTCTTTTCCACATAATTTACAGAATTAATTTTCTCAGGCAGTAACAAAATTATCTAACCATTTACGGTTTTCTAGTCTGTAATATTTTCTCACACGAACATTTGATAGCGTTCACAGTAACACGACTCGATAATTCAACATTTTGTATCTCTTTATCATAATATATATACACACATTGCTCTACTTCTATTTTGAAATTTCTTTACATTTTGGTACAGATGTTTTCGTTTCTCAAATTTCCATTTAGTGTTATACTTTCCGCTTTTTCACAAAGTTTATTGTTTTTCTGTATTATAGTGACAGCAAGAAAGTTGCAATATCGTCCTGCCTCTCTGTACAAAAATGAAGCTCGCTGCCAAAACGAATTGCATGCAGGAGTCATACGAATGCTTGATATTTACCTGACATATAGAATTTGATTAAAGAAAATCAGTGTTTTACTGTTAGATTTCTTTCAGTTAGATTTCAGAAATTCCAGTGGGGGTCTAATAACGCAGGTCTATATAATATATATCTATCTATATATATATATATATATATATATATATATATATATATATATATATATGTGTGTGTGTGTGTGTGTGTGTGTGTGTGTAAGGAAAATTCTCAGGGTTTTCAAAACTTAAATCAAGGACTAAAAATTCCCGCGTCATTTTGCATTCCCCTTTTTAACTCCTAACCTAAATTGACCACTGGGGCTACAGTTTACGCCGTCAGAGAAGGGACCTGACCAATTATAATCCTACATGGCCCTAGCGGACAATTTAGGAAATTTCCAAATAAAAAGGAGATACACGCTGTCGGAGACAGATTTTTCTAGAGATATTTTCCCACAGATGTTGACCCAGGTGTTACGGGTCTTGTACATAGAACTTCATGCTAGCTGACCCTTCAGTTTGTCCTGTCCCTATGATGAAGTGGGAACCCGTCCTCCAAAGTTATCTTAATAAAGGTCTTTAGCTAAAACGGTATCATTTTTATGGCCATGACTGCAACCACCCATCGAGAAGTACGTCACATTACACACACACACACACACATATATATATATATATATATATATATATATATATATATATATATATATATATATATATATATATATATATATATATATATATATATATATATATATATATATATATATATATATATATATATATATATATATTATGTAACAGAAATGAAACTTAATATTTGCAATAAATTCATGCCCTTTGAATTGTAAACTAATTGTAAAAAAATTATACACATGAGGTTTTTTTTTCCCTCAAATGTTTTAATATTACTGGAAATAGTTTATAAATCTTTTCGGAAAGTTATTTCTTACTAATTAATCTCTGTATTATTCAATAAAATATTATTGTATTTTAGATTATAGATATATTTCATATTTTCTTTATGCAGTAAAACCTGAAAGCATCATTCATTAAACACAATAAAATGTTATCACATTTTCCATCTATATTGTGCCAAATAATCTCTCTCAAGAAACTATCAGTAGTCACCCATCACTGCTGGGTCCCATCTGCCTTGATATCGTATTTCCATAGTCCTAATGTCTTGGTTGAATAGTTTCCTTTGTTCACTAACTGTAGCAAGATTTTGTGCAATGAATTTCAAATGAGAATGTAAGAAGTGCATTTTGAACGACATTCGACACCCTGCGGATTGGTAGCATTTAAGAAGCTCTTCTATTAGGATTCTATAATTTATCCTAACTTTTATCTTGGTCTCCACCTTTGCAATCAAAGTACAGACAATAAGCTTTTTTAGCTTTTCAGCTTTTTTAGCTACTTTGTAACTTTAACATAAATCATCCACAAATATGACCAAATTTATTAGGCACAGCTGTGCAAGATCTACTCTGAAAACAATCTTTTTAACAAAATTTTTAAATATAAAACCCCAGAGCCACTCTTAATTGATATACCAGACTAACAAGTTAAAGCAGACATGCAAGTCTGACAAACAGATTATATAATTTATCCTAACTTTTATCTTACTCTCCAAGTTTGCAACCAAAATACAGACAACAAGCTGTTTTATCACTTTTCTATTGAATATCTACTTTGTGATTTTACCATAAATGGTTGGAAAAATAAAGGGTTGGCTACAGGCAAGTTTTTCAGAGATCAGGGCTACCACACTGTGAATGTTATAAAAAATAGGGGAAGAGCCATTTTCTGATACTTTAATACAAAAATGGAATGCACTGGAAGTTTTTACTTGCAGTTATTTAAATAACAATCAGAATTAATAGCAAAAATAATACATTGGACGTTGTTACCAACCATTATAGACCAATGTAATTGGTTTTTAAGCATTGCCTTTGCTTCAGGCATTACTGTTTAACATGTGATTTCTCTCAATGTTATACCTTCACTTGTGCAAATTCTAGATATCATATGCACAGTTCTTGTTGTTATTTGGCTGTATAAAATCATTTAAATTTCGGAAGTTGATGCTGTCGTATCTAATATATTATTCATCTATCTATCATCGGAACCTACGTAGATTTCGATACAGAGCCGCTGGCAGATATAACACCAGTTGACTTTGATATAAACTAAAGTTTTAAAACTTGCGAAACTGTAGTGTTAAGGCTTTATCACATGTGAACATGTACGTGTTGAAAAACAACAAACTGAGTTTAGGATTATTTTTGCTTTTAAATGCAATACGGATTTCTTGTGTGAGGCGAAAAAATTTCAAACGATTAAAGATTTTACCAAAATAAATCGGTTGAAAATTTTCTCTGTAATACAAGAAATCTGCACATTCTTGAGCTGATTTTTGAATGTGTGAATTTTCTGTATAACAGCAAAAATTTGTCAACCACTATATTTTGGTTCATTTGGCCTATAAGGCATTTAACCGATTGAAAATTTTTCTCGTGAGATATCCCCAAATTCCTCTACAGGTAATGGAGTCCTAAACTGGATTTGTTGCTTTTTTAACACGCAAATGTTGGCTTGGGATAGTGCTTTTACCAGATATAAATCTGTTTTAAAGTTAAAACTTTCAATACAGTGTTAAACTCCTTTTCTGAGATGCATGATATATCTTTATAATTTTAAAATCCAAATACCCCACACAGTACGGTTTACCGTCTACAAAATTTCTTTATGCAGATAATAATTATGTTCCCATTATTTTTTAAAGTTTTCTGCAAATTTCGAAATAACGGTCCTTGTATTAATAAGGATTCATCACAGACACCAAATAATTTTTTTAAGTCCTAAATTAAACTAAACTTTCCGGCTCTACAGCCTAAGTACCTCTACGGCCTTGACCTATGGTGCCAATCTCCATTTTTGAGACCAAGGATCTTGGTGCGAAGCATATGTTCCGGTTAATTAGTCAATCTTATGCAGAACCTCAAGTGTTTAATTTCCAAGCATGCTTGACCCTTAACTTGTCTACCCACTGAAGGAATGAAATGGTGAAAACGAAGTCCTACTTTAACTAAATAATGTATCGAAATTAAATATAATATTAATCGAAAATTTAAATAAATCTGCTTTTATGAGTGAAATTTACAAGAATACTCTCTGAAAATACAAAGAACTTAAGCCTCAATAAGAATAATTAAAAAGTTCAGCCAAACACAACTATTTCAAAACTGAATTATCATTCTTCTTAACTGTAAATAAAAGATAACCGTAAATAACGGCTCTAAGGAAGTTAACTCTGATTAAAACTTAACACCTTTTCCTTAATCTCTGAAACATCTAAAATAACTAATTAATGCATTAAGGTTGCTACACTATTAAATTTGGACTTACAAATGAATAAAAATATATCTAATGATTTTAAATTATACAAAAAATATGTCATATAAATTTTTATTACTTGCTCATAAAACAAGCCTGGCAACTCAAATGATTACAGCTGATTTTCCACAAAGTCATAGCTCAAATCTGATCAATATTTCAGAGTAAACTCGTATATACATAGAAGCTTGATTCCTTTTTCAACAATAAAGCTGCAATAAGAAACGAACAATCCATTCCTTTATGAAAAGAGTTGTAAGGTTAGATTTTGTATAAGTAAAATACAAACAGTAGGGACTAAATTTTTATAACTTGCCCATAAAACAAGTCTGGCAAAGCAAATGATTATATCTGATTTTCCACAAAGTCATAGCCTAAAATTTGTTAAATATTTCAGAGTAAACTCGTATATACACTTCAGCTTGATTCCTTTTTTAACAATAAGCTGCAATAAGAAACAAACAATCAATTCCTTTTCAAAAAGGGTTGTTAGGTTAGTCTTTGTATAAGTAAAATGCAAATACAGTCGAACTTCGATAACTCGAAGTCCCAGGGGACACACAAAAATATTCCACTTATCCGAAGTTCGAGTTATCGAAGTTACCTACCATTCCTCTCAACTGGCACTTAAGATGGGTCAATATGGTTTAAATGGTTTCATATGTGCCATAATACTATAGTTGTACGCATTTCATAGCCTATGTAAATAACAAGAGAAGAATGGGTTCAAAAAGTTTAAAACTCAAGAAATTTGGCCTCATTACATATTAATTAGTATACATACCATGTAAATCTCATTTGAAAAAAGCAATTATTTTTAAGGTTGTTGGCATTCACAAAGTCACCTAATTTTTTAACACAATAAATAGGGTGTTGTCTGTACCTTCGGGGGTCTCCAGGTATTGTTGTAAGATGTGAATAGTGCCCTGTGCTTGCTCGAGACCTTCGAGAAAGAAGGTTCTCGAAGGTCACGAATGGACTGGCTTTCGAAGTGTTGAACAGAATTGTGTTTTTTACCTGGGAAATCTATCACAAAAACTTCGACTTAGAAGATGTTCACTTCGAGTTATCGAGACAGTTTTTTAAAGAAAAGTATAGAAATGATTCGGGACTTGATTAAAAGTTCGAGTTAGCGGATTATTCGACTTATAGGAAGTCGAGTTATCGAAGTTCGACTGTAGTAGGGACTGCAAAAGATGGGAAACATGGATATATTCCTTGACCAAACTCCTCCTCTATGTCATTAATAAAATATTACTCTATGTGCGGACATGCTTCTTCAAAATAGTTTATTCGATTTTCTATTGAATCAGATATTTCGGAAATATTCACCAACCACATTAGAGAAATACTTTTGGATGAGCAAAGCATCCAGATGTGACACTGCTGCCTAAAAATCCACCATCCATGCCAAAGCGGTTCATTCTAACGCAGGTATTGTTTTAGGTCCAGTTGTTTCCTCCTACTAGAGAGTCAGTGCAAAGAAGATTTCCACCCTCGGGCGAGGGAGCACCTCAAATTGCTTCTGAATTCGAGCGGTCATGTTGCCATCTATCCGAAATCTGTTTCTCTGATTCCGCTGTTCGACTGTTACCTGCTGGCCACCGTGGGCGGGCCTTGCTCTTACAGATGATAGCGCTCCCCCAAAGTAGATTCCTTTTTACTTTTTCCGTTTGTGTTGTAAATAAATGCTATTAATTGATTACCTTGTCATGCGAAAGTCATAAGGGAGATAAGTGGAGACGATAACGAATAGATCCCAAAGACCTGAGAGGGACAGATTTGTTTTGTGAGATAGGATCTCGGGTGTCCCGATTTCAACAAAAAGCGAGCCAGCGAGGGAATACCTTGTAACACATGAAACGGAAAAAGGCGAGGCAGCATTAGCAATCGGATTTATTTGGCACATGAAATGGATTATTCTGTCGATTTGCCAGTATCAGGTTTATTAGCGAGAGGATCCGCTCTGCTGCAGAAATAATACCTAAGGGGGTGCAAACGAGGAATTCTGTCTGTTCTGTATAAATACCAAATTTCTAAATACAAAGTCTGTTGTAACGCCTTCAATATTCTCAAATGAGAGGTAACGTGAATAAAGGATCACAGTCAAAGATAAAATTGGAAATTTACTTTTATTCTTGATTAACTACGGCTATTTACAAAGGAATGTTAATTCCCAAATCATGTAGAACTGCAAAGGATGGTTGCCGGTATAACTTCCTCCCGACGATCACAGTCGAAAGAAAAACAAGAGATTTAATAATCTCTTACAAGTGGGGAGGCTTTTCAGGGTGCAATCAAACCCAATTTATCCCCCGTTCGGTATCCGAGACTCTGCCGCTCCCACAGCAAGCTGGCTCTGGTAAAAAAAAAAGCGAAAGCCTCCACAAGGTCAACACACCTACGAAAAAATGACGAAAAGTCGCAAAATTGTAGGCTTTTTATACCTGGGGGGTCAGTTAAGATCCCAGTTACTTGAGAACTCCAGCTAAAGTTACAGTTAAATTTTTAACTGAATTCTCATTTGCTGGTTGTCCCTTTACGGAATTTCCGAGCATTCATTAACGAGATCCATCAGGGGCGTATTCGTCTATTCAGTCCGATTGTCAAGATCCCAGACTCTACAACGCCATGCTATTGTCCTGGTATACAGGTGTAGTCCCATCAGCTGTTGTGGCGCTTGCTCGTACACAGGGGAGTCTTCACACTGTTAAGAAAGGTATAAATTTTATATTATTCCCCCTTTTTTTGTTATGAAGTTAATAACACCTTCAAAATATTAGAGATAATTGAAAACTAGGTTTGGTTTAGAGCACTACGGCCTACACAAGTGTTAATGAGAGAGGTACCTGCTGCTTTAAACCTATTCCAAAAGCCATAAACATCCCCACAAGCAAAGCAATTCAAATCTTTGTATTCCGATACTAAATAACAGTACTCGACCCATTTGGTTATCTTTGAAAAGTAGGTTTTTAGGCTAAGTTTTAAATTAAGCTTCTAAAAAATTGCTTAAAATATAAGAAAACGGAAAAAATATAATAATAGCTCAAGATTTTTTTAAGAATGGTCGAAACAGTAATGTGTTGCATCTTCTTAAAATATATATTGGGTTTACATCTTTTCTTATTTCTTTTACACTACCTACACAGTCTATTTTATTTCAGCTACAAATTAACATCGGATAAATCAAGGAACAAATCCCAACTATGATAAAAAGTTAAGCTTTTAACTCTTTGACGTACAGCCCATTTATGTCTTCATTTAAAGAAATCTTAGGCTTTGCAGTTTTCACCAGTTCTGTTATGTAAACAAATCATCCTCAGGCCTCGAGTTAAATGATGAAAGTTATTAAACTCTGACATTCCTGACAAGTTCAGGAGTGTGTATAAAAAGGGATAAAATAAGGGTTCCTATGTGTAAAAATAAATTTAACACTTAAAAATTGGAAATAAAATTGGTGACCTGACTCTTATTTCTCGAAAAAAAAAAAAAAAAAAAAAAAAAGAAGAAGAAAGTATTTAAACGCCAAAAAACAAAAAGCTAATATCCCTCTATAATTTCCCTCCTATTAATTTTCTAAAAATAGATTATTTTCTGGGCGAAATTTATCATTTCTACCATAATTTTTTACTATCTTTTAATAACCATGAAATAAAAAATGTTTTAGACTTTTAATTTAAAAAAAAACCCGCTCTGTAACAATAACCCTACTTAAACTGAACTTCAAAACAAAGTTATATTGGATTTGTATTGGAATTTTGTTTGGGAAAACTAATTCTAGTAAAAAGTATAATAATTCAGTAATAATTTACTGGACAACGTTCATACATGTAATAGAATTGAAAAATCAATAGCCGCATTACTAAAATTTTAAGCATTTTAATAATCATTGCAGTAACTGTCTGGCACAACACATCGCAATCCGTCGCGTGCCAAATTTCGTTTACTTTTCTCGAGCGCTTGGCGAGCGAAATGCTACAACCCCGGCATTCATTCACACGAAGTGGGGGCCCCATCTCGACAGGCGAAGTCTCTGGAACGGAGAAAACATGCCAGGTGTCAAGGGGGTGTCTCCCTCAGCTGCTGTCAAACAGTTTAGTCAACTCATTAGGAGGAAGGTGCCGCTGTTTATTTAGGGAAAGTTGGATAGTTTAGCGCAACACCGCCTCGTTGCGTTGTCGAAATAATTGCCTCTTAGTTGTGTGTTGGCATTCAGCGCGTTTTAAAAATAAGCAAGGCTGGGGAACGGTAGCATTGTCGGACGGGGGGATTTATTTCGTTCGCAGGAAGGGAGTCATCATTGCGGGGAAAACAAGACGCGTCAGAGCTGTCAGTGCTTCACATGGACGGTCATTATTGCTGGAAGAGGCGTTTAGACTCGAATGTTGACAAAGTATCGTGTAACCTACAATGGAGCAAATATCACTCCAGATGTCTGGGCACTTTTTCTGTTCCCCATTGGATTTTTCTCCTTGCCAATCAGTACGTATGTTGCGGGTTGAGGAACTTTATGGATGGTCATCCGATAGCAAATTCTTAGGGTGCGGTTGGTTGGTTATGCCTCCTGTCAAGCTTATAACTGACAACTGTCTACACGAAACCCGTCTTTAAGGAAAAGCGGCACATATGGAACTTAAAAATTAATGACTTTAACCTCTAGAAGCAAATAGTATTCCTTTCGCCTTTGGAACATACCTAAAGACGGGAAGTGAATTAAATTTACGACCTTTTTTTTCAACACAAATATATGGGATATAGATGCAGCCCTAATAGCACACATATCTAATAAATAGGATCATAGGAAGAAAATTAGAATTAGGAAGACAACAAGATGTGGCACATGGACTATTGGAAGAAACGATTAGATTCGAATGTTCACAAAGTATTGCATAACATTCTATGGAGCAAATGATACTAAGTCAGCGCACTTCTTCCTCACTGGATTTTCTCCCTTTCTAATCACTGAGAAAGTTAATAGTTGAGGGACTCTGTGAATGATCATCCAAAATAAAATATTTTGTCTGTGGTAGATTGGTGTCATTCTTGTAACAGGCAAGTGTTCAAACAAAACAGTCTTTGGGTCCTGCGAGACATATGGAATTTGAAAATTATGACTTTAAGTTCTAGAAACAAACAAATGACATTTATTTCCTCATTGGTGCAAACTTGAAGAGGAGATGGGAATTAAATTTACCACAATCTACTTCCAACACAAATATATATAAATTCCGTATCACAAGTACACATGCTTCTTTATAGCACAATGGGCGTGCATTCATTTGACATAAATAATATTGTTTGACTGTCGAGAGAACATTGTTAATGTCGATTAGCTGTTTGGTGGATCTTATGTGCTATTAGAGAATTTTCATGCCTAATTAACTATTGAGAGAAATACATCTGTCATAGACTAGCGAACATTCAATGTCTTTTCTACTTCTTGAAGAAGGGGTTTTTTTTTTTTTTTTAGTCGTAAAGCAAAGGAATTTTATGTTTTATAAAATAATTCTACAATATGTTAATGATTTAAAATTTAGTTAGAAATACGAAATTTTTTACTGTGATTTACATAAGAGAAAAAATATTTACGTCTACACTGAGAAATATATAAAATATGTGAACTTAAATTCCCGTTCGATTTAGCAATGGAAGATAGTTGTATAGGATAAGCAGAACACAAGTATTAGATTTTGGTTTCGGAAGAATTGATTCCTTTGCATTTTAAGTAAACTGTGTAAAGAAATAGAATAAACTGCCTTACGGCTGTACGCCTTTCATGCAGCTGCTTTGTAATAAAAGATACAATTTTTCCAGGTAACGTATTAAAATTCTGTCAAATCAACCTGATAATCTGAATGGAGTTGTATTGGTTTAGCTTTCCTTCGAGTACAAAACATCTAGAGACGTAGTCCTTCAACACTGATAAATGTTTTAGAAATATTTTTCCTAAGGTTCACTTAGGGCATTGCTATGTGTAGCATTCCCAATGCCCTTTACTCCCAATTCGGGCGTACTTTATTTATAAGCATTAAACCCTACAGCTCCGTAGAATTGTTGACATTTTATTATGGAATTACCCCATTGGTAGTCAACACCTCTGCCTGTGAAGGGTCATCAAAAATATATGCAATCCTTACTTAGGAGTTGAACCTTAATTCCCTTATTAAACGATAACCACGACAAAAGAACAACTGATCCACAATTCTAGTTCTTCCCATAAATAGGCAGTAAATTGCGAATTCTGAGACTAAAAAAAAAAAAATTAAACAAAATTTAACTAAAAAAAAAGTCTTTCAAAAACATATTGATTGATTAACTGCAATTAAAAGTTTAGATTTTTGATTGCAGTCAAGCACACTTGCGTGGTTTGAAATCTTCGTTTACACTCTACTAACTATTCTAGGCATTAGTTTGTTTCCTTTAGAAAAAAAGATTTATTAGCAGGCAATTACCCCTACTCATCTACTATAGACTATTAAAATTTCAAATGTTCCGTTGAATTGACGTGTACGGATGAAAAATTGATAAAAAATCCTAAAATGTTAAAAACTTAAAAAATTATTTTCAGATGATTTTGTTTTGTAAAGTTCTTAGTGTTATAATTATAATGAAGACTGTTACAAAATCTAACTTTAAGTTAAATTATTTTATCCTTCTCAATCAGGGTAAAAGAGGGGATATCCGTTTCATCATTATTGCATTTTATTACTTTAAAATATTTCGTAAAAAATTCCTTACAGCATCTCTAACATATTATATTAATTTATAAAATCAATATAACTTTCTCTAAATAACGACAGTTTTTTAATGAATGCCCCCGTTTATCCTCTGGTAATAGGCGTAGATAAAGACTATGTAAGTTGTCGTGTCATTTTAAGTTACTTCTTAAATCTGTAACTATCCTTTCCTGACGCAAAAATCTCTTGATAAACAAAAGATTATCACGTGATTGAGAAACTTGTTGGGTCTAACTTCAAAATTGATGTTTCAGGGTTTGTTGTTATATTGTAGCTCTGTAATTTATATTTCTTTCCTAGGAGTGGTTTGAAAAGCATTAAAGAGCGTTACAGTAAGCCTCCATTCTATTGGCATTTCTCTAGTACTTTTGATCATTGCTGAATACTAGAAGAAGATCTTGACCAAAAGGTCTTGTGACTGATTTGCTTGTTAAGAACTTTTAGAATTAATAAATCCTTTAATTTAAAAATATTTAAAAACAAAATATTAAAAAAAATAGTTCCTTACTTAAAAAAAAACAGGTTAAATAGTTCTTTACTTAACACTTGCAGGTTGGGTGCACGAAATGCTGTGATATATTTTTCGCTCGTTTACAGAAGTTGTTAACAATAAACAACACTAGTTGCTGTGAGAATCATTAAATAAATATTTTAATGACTAAAAGGAATATTTTTTATTCTGTTTAATTTTACGATATTCAGAAAATGTAAAAAAAAAAACTAGAATTAACACAATGTCTTTTCAATGAATGGCACATGTGAGATTCATCGGGAACGAGTTAAAAAAAATTATCTTTTTGGAAGAAAAGAAGATGCGTTAAACTTTAGCACATTTTTAAGCAATGCACCTATATAATGAAAATTGCAATAAAAGGGGTCTCTTAATATTTGAGAGAGACAGTATTTAAAACCAACCCATAAAAAAAGGTATTAGAATGTGGCCCGCAATCCGTATTGATGGGATTGTCTTGCTCCATTGATTTGTTATATTTATAGCAAATTTTTAATCAATGCACCTATCTAATGAAAATTGCAATAAAAGGGGTCTCTTAATATTTGAGAGAGACAGTATTTAAAACCAACCCATAAAAAAAGGTATTAGAATGTGGCCCGCAATCCGTATTGATGGGATTGTCTTGCTCCATTGATTTGTTATATTTATAGCAAATTTTTAATCAATGCACCTATCTAATGAAAATTGCAATAAAAAGGGTCTCTTAATATTTGAGAGAGACAGTATTTAAAACCAACTCATAAAAAAAGGTATTAGAATGTGGCCCGCAATCCGTATTGATGGGATTGTCTTGCTCCATTGATTTGTTATATTTATAGCAAATTTTTAATCAATGCACCTATCTAATGAAAATTGCAATAAAAGGGGTCTCTTAATATTTGAGAGAGACAGTATTTAAAACCAACCCATAAAAAAAGGTATTAGAATGTGGCCCGCAATCCGTATTGATGGGATTGTCTTGCTCCATTGATTTGTTATATTTATAGCACATTTTTAAGCAATGCACCTATATAATGAAAATTGCAATAAAAGGGGTCTCTTAATATTTGAGAGAGACAGTATTTAAAACCAACCCATAAAAAAAGGTATTAGAATGTGGCCCGCAATCCGTATTGATGGGATTGTCTTGCTCCATTGATTTGTTATATTTATAGCAAATTTTTAATCAATGCACCTATCTAATGAAAATTGCAATAAAAAGGGTCTCTTAATATTTGAGAGAGACAGTATTTAAAACCAACTCATAAAACATATATTAGGATGTGGCCCGCAGTCCATATTGTAGGGATTGTCCTGCTCCATTGATTTGTTATATTTATAGCAAATTTTTAATCAATGCACCTATCTAATGAAAATTGTGATAAAAAAGGGTATCTTAATATTTGAGAGAGACAGTATTTAAAACCAACCCATAAAATAAAAGATATTAGGATGTGGCCCGCAAGTCCATATTGTTGTGATTGTGCTGCTTCATGTTGGTGTTATATTTATAGCAAATTTTTAATCAATGCAGCTATCTAATGAAAATTGTGATAAAAAAGGGTATCTTAATATTTGAGAGAGACAGTATTTAAAACCAATCCATAAAATAAAAGATATTAGGATGTGGCCCGCAGTCCATATTCTTGTGATTGTGCTGCTTCATGTTGGTGTTATATTTATAGCAAATTTTTAATCAATGCACCTATATAATGAAAATTGCAATAAAAGGGGTCTCTTAATATTTGAGAGAGACAGTATTTAAAACCAACCCATAAAACATATATTAGGATGTGGCCCGCAGTCCATATTCTTGTGATTGTGCTGCTTCATGTTGGTGTTATATTTATAGCAAATTTTTAATCAATGCACCTATCTAATGAAAATTGCAATAAAAAGGGTCTCTTAATATTTGAGAGAGACAGTATTTAAAACCAACTCATAAAACATATATTAGGATGTGGCCCGCAGTCCATATTGTAGGAATTGTCCTGCTCCATGTTGGTGTTATAGGTCAACGCATACCTTGACTGGTTCTGCTAGTTCAGATGTTCTGGCCTGCCATACTTTTCTTTAGTACTTTGTTAATTGAGTCATTGTGTGCATTCCAAATAACAAAAAGCATTCTTCCTGTCAGAGTTTCTGTTTTATAAATTAGTGCAACCGTGAAACCTAATCGGGGTACCTCGCGACTAAACCCCGGGGGCTCTCTCGAGTCTCGATACCGGCTTTGCAGCTTTTGCCCACACGGCTTAAAATGCCGGTGGAAAAAACTTTTTTCCGACTGTCGCATGCTCGGTTGGGACCCATTTTACATCGGAATACGTGAAGTGACTCTTCAAAAAAATGAACTTTTTTTTCTTCTCTTTCTTATCCATGCTCTCTCCCTACCTTTTAACCGTTCTAATAGAAGTCATCGCAGACAGGACCGTTTCATCACTGTCGCCCGGTTAGGCCTCACGGACCTTTGAGCGACCCACCGCAGTCGGATGAATAATTGGGCCGAAAACAGCGGCTGGGCTTTGATGTGCGGCAATAAATCGACCTTATCACCGGCGATTCAGTGGCGGACGGCAGGGGGTGTCGCCCCTTCAGTGGCGTCTACCGGCGGTCACGACTCTGACCTCAGCGTTGTCACTCTCGTGTTCTGCCTGAACTTGAATTTATGTTTATTCGGGGAGGGTCGGTTTTGATGGATTTCTCTCCTGCACCGACCACTGGAGACAAGGTCCCTTTTTTATTAAAAGAAGAAACGAAAGGGACATATTTCATATTTCTAAATAATCACGACTTCATTCACTGGGTAGTTTTGAATAGAAAGTTAGAAACTGCGCAACAGTGGAACTGCGCAATAGGGGAAAATGCTGTTCAAGAGTGGGAACAAGAAACCTTTTTAAAGGCTATGAACAAGAAAAAAATATCACTAATAGAGTTCTTTTTTATATACACATACAGTCTACCTCTTCTTAGCAACTCGAGTTTACGTTAGGTTTGGTTTGGTTTGGAGCGTTACGGTCTGCTTTTTGCAACACGAGACCGGGACCTACTGCTTAAAGCCGATTCCGAACGGCTACGAACATCCATGCCACTGTGGGATTTGAACCCACGAACTCCAGTTCCGAAGGTCAGCACCCTAACCATTCGGCCATCGTTCGGCCGAGTTTACGTTAGACTGTTTACGATAGACTTTCACTGCGTAGTGAGATATTACACAACTGTCTGAAAAACACAATAGCTAGTTCCTGTGGTTAGTTACTAGATGTAAGAATAGAGTCATCTGGTCACACTTTATACTTCTAAATATTAATGACTTTATTCTTTGAATAAGAACTAAAACTAAGAGAAAAATGTCTCGCATTGTAAAATTGCGAGGTATTACACGTAGTGCTATTTGTAATATAATTACTAGACTTAGCAATATAGTATAATATAGTATACCAAAGATGTATTTATAGGGATCCGGGGGCTTAAGCACTGTCCAAAATATTTTCATTATAATTTACAAGATTATACAAGATTTTTTTAAAAACCTCTCAAACTTTGTGTATATTACAAGTTTTCAGTACAAGTGGTTGAACATTACTTTCGATAAGGGTTTGGGTTGATTTGGTTTGGAGCGCTACGGTCTACTGTTTTGTACACGAGGGCTAATGAGACCGGGACCTACAGTTTAAAACCGATTCCGAAAGGCTACAACATCCATGCCAGCAGCGGGATTCGAACCCGCGAACTCCGAGTCCGAAGAGCAGCGCTCTACCATTCGGCCATCGTTCGGCACTTTCGATAAGGGAGTCGGAAAGATCGAATCCTTCTCACTCATCGATACCTCCACATCGATAATATTGGTTATGAATATTTGTAGCCGTTTTGAATATACATAAAGTAAGTCTTAATTACCCCCCAAGCAACAAAGAGTTGACCTCACCATTAAGAAAAAACTGCCACCCTACTTTCCCCCGTACTATATGATTAGTCAGATTTGAGGATAATTTTGTCGCTTTTGTTGTAACGGGTGCATTTCAAGAGTTTCCTATTTGAATCCTTTTAAGCAATTTCTATGGAGATCGTGTAACAAGCTTGTAACAATTTCTATAGAGGTCTTGTTTGTGTTACGAACTCACCTTTTTAAATACTTTTTTAAACTTCATTTGGGTGTCAGTTGATATTTTGAAATAAATTTTTAACTACCTTCCTAGCTATCTAGAGATATGAAATCTTGCACATACGTTCAATTTTGGTGACAATACAATATTTAATCATAAAAAAATAGGTTGAAAAAAAAAGATAAAATTTCTATCTATTTGCAAACGGCATAAATAAAAACTCAACAAAGTTTTTACTTTTTAGCGCATATGTTACTGCTTTTCTTGTTAAATATAACATTTTTAAAAAAATAATATGTTATGTTTATAACTTATATTATGAGGAAACTCTGAAAACCCCAAGCAGTTTACTCGATCGATGGTTTGGCTTAGGACAGAACTGGCAAATCATTAATACATACACCCGACCGATCAAATCTACCACTACTGAAGAGCAGTACTTCAGCAACTTGGCAGGGGTTGATCCAACATGCATAGTCTAGTGTATGACAAAGTAGTGGGTATTAAAAACTACCTGAGATGAAATGTCTCTAATATAGAGTCCTTAGCGAGAAATAATCTTGAAAACACAAAGAAGTTACTTTAATTAATTTGGGGCAGGAATCAAACTTACGACTAAATGATGTAACCAACCGATTGCATCTTATTACAAAGCAGTAGTTTAAGTTATTAACACATCGACGGACACTTTCGTCTATAGCCGTCAAATCGAAGTTCACTATATGGAATGACGGCAATAGTCGTCCAAAACGAAATTTCAGACACTACGGTTATAGCGGTACAAATGGGCATTTGCCGGCGTACAAGTAGAAACCTAGTGTCATGTTTTGGAAACAATTTTTTTGCTGGAATTTCGTTTAACACCTGTTACACGACTTGCAGCTTCAGTATGTACGTGGTTGTGAAGGGAGTAGTGCAATGGTGTTTTCTCTTAAATTTATAGTTGTTATTGATTTCGTAAAAAAAAAACCCCAAAATAGTTTGTTGCATTCAAAAAATTGCTGATTTGAGTCATTAAACCTGTCATTTCAGTTTTAAAATTTTTGCTGTTATAGCCGCCATCGTCCCATTAATTAATGTCGAGAGTCCGCTGGAGCCATGACGGTTATAGCCGCAACGTAATTAAAGGTGCTGAATTAATCAAAATTAAGTTTATTTCAGCAGAAAGAGTAAAAGTATAATTATAATATTCTAAAAATTACAAAAAAATATAGTGTTAATTTTTGAACTTGAGTTGTTCTGACTGTCCGTCAATGTGGTAAGCAGCAGTTGGCCTAACATACACATTGCAGTACATATCAAAACAGTGGTTAGTAAAAGCTACTCATGAGGAAGAAATTGCTATCAGTCAGGAATCATGCAAAAATCATTCATTTATTCGAGTTGTTCGTTTTGGAATCGATTTCATGACCAAGTGAATCACCAATATGATAGACTCAACCGATTAGATCTACCTCAGTTCAAAAGTAGCACTTTTAAATTGAAGTATGCTTATTATAGCATGCGACAAAACAGTGGGTAGTAAAAACTCGCCGTGAGGTATTTTTCGAGTACGGGGCCCCTATCACCTCTAAACGAGTCCACAAATCTTTTTAGTCACTCCCTCGTGGCTTTTAACGCTTGTACTTTTGCCACTAATTGATGTAAAGGGGAATTTATTCTACCATTGACAATCGACTCCATTACGCGCCGCTTTATCTGCCGAAACAGAACAAAAAAATAAATAAACAGCAGTAATAAAAAACACAACCTTTAACAAATTACACGCCGCGCGTATTTCAGGTTCCCTAATTCATCCCCGTCTTTTTTTCGGACGATGATAAGAAAGGCATTCCTTAGAGTGACTGCCCCCAATCGGGAATCGTGACTCGAAAGGAGATACAAAAGGAGCGCACACGAGAGTGACTAAACGGCTATAGAATCAAGATGGTAAAGAATTGTAAAGGAGGAAAAAAAAAGAAGAATCGGGCAGAGGTTGGCTCATCATTAGGAGAAACCGCAGCCAAGGCCCTCAAACACCGTTTGAAGGTTTTTGCGCAAAACACTTCATCGATAAACTTTCTTTTTTATTTGATAATCTTCCCAACTTTAAATCCGTTTTATTGATTAGTTATTTAGCAGTTAAAATGGAAGCGGAAAAGCAGCCGAAATAAATCAACGACACAATGAGAGGTGTCAGCTTTGGTCATAAATCAAAGCGAGACGGAGCTTGCAACAGGATTTATGTGAGACCCGTTCCGCAAAGACGTATAAATGATTAAAAACATCACAGGTTCGGGTAAAGTTATGATCACTCTAGAACCTAGAAATTATCGATGATGACAAGTGAGATGAATGAAGAGCCTGGAAGAAAAAACAACAAAGAAAAAAGAAAGAAAAAACACAACAATTAGCCAGTAGGTGAAATTCATGTCACATAAGAACCATATATTACCCCGACAAAAGAATAGGAATATCATTTTATAGGATTATAAGCGACATTGAAATTTTCTTACGTTCTACTAATTCATATTCCTGGAGAGCAGGTTATTTACTTCATGTAGAATACGGATGTCTCATATATTATTTTGACACTTTTACCTTAAAAATAATTACTGTTTACCTGTTTAATTATGTCATAATCTCAAACCCTTTAAATATCGAATGACAGACAGAGGTAAAGCATAAGCTGAATTATACTACAGTTAATATGATTATTAAATATACATTCCGAAAAGCTTGATGTTATAATTTTTTTCTTGTTAACAATGATTTTTCCTTTTATGTAATTATTTGATCTCCAAGATGCTAACTTTCTCATTGGTTGATTTCCCTCAGATTTTTCGTAGCTTGCATGCGTGTTAAAGTATGGTTGGAAGAAGTGGTCCAATTATTTTTTACTTAACTCTTTTACTCCAAGAAAGTAATCATGGTTTACCTGTACAATTATATACCATTATCTAACCCTTTAAATATCGCTATCGAATGAAAAACACAGGTTAAATGTACACTTGTTAAATTGTACTTCAATAAATATGTTTGTTAAACAAACTTTCAGAAAACTGTGGGTGCCTGTAGTATAACTGAGTTCTCTTTAACTGTGATTTTCACTTTTATGAAAAGATTTCATCCCAATGATATTAAGTAACTCCTTGGTCGAACTCCGGAAGATTTCTCCTTGAGGTTAATCTTGTTGTTATAACTAGTAGTTCTTGGCAAGAAGTAGACTAGTGGATAGCATAACATGTTCGAGTCTAGTGGGCACTCGAAATAGGAGTACCTTCCTGTATAAACAGGGACCAGAAAGATAAATATGCTGGTGTGAAAGTTTTCTCACTTTAATCAGGGTAGACGTTAACATATAGGTATGGAGTCAAAACAAAACTTCTTATCTGAGGATTCAGTGATTCTTAGGTGAAGGACTACTTCTTCAGAGATCTTATATAGCTAAGAAGCTTTCAGAGTTTTCTTTCCTGAATGATCCTGCTTTCCTTTCCTTACCTCAGACCATTCAGGATTTTCGTATATACACATAACTTTCCTCCTCGCATTTCTCAATGGAAGTAATTTCCCTAAAAAGACTTTCAAAAAAAAAAAAAAAAAAAAAAAAAAAAAAAAAGTCATACAGTACAGAATTTGCCTCCTATTCTACGACAGATAAATGAGTTTAAGAAAAGGGCTGTTTGATAAAATTAAATTTTATTTACGGTTTGTTTAATTTGGAATACGAAGGTTTTTTACAACACACAGTCTGATGAAATTTCCTGCTTAAAATAATTATCAACAGGGGAAAACATAGTTGTAAGCAGTTGCACTCTTACACTCAAACTCAGGTACAATAAGGAATCCACTTACCTATTCGGTTCTCAAGAGTCATTCCAGGAAGACTCATAAATTGTAAAGCAATCTAAAATTTTGTCATGCATTCTAACACACGGACTCGGGTACCGCAAGGAGTTGACTTACATCTTCAGGTGTCAAAAATTCGACACCTGAAGAGGTAAATCAACTCTTTCAGGAAGACTGTTAAATTGTAACTCAATTTGAAATTTTATCAAATATTGCAAACTTTGAGCTTGGACTATTTCCTCAATACTTCCTTTGTAAGTTTGAAACAAATTTCTGACTATCAGTGGCAAATCTCACCATTAGCATAGAGTATTGGATTCTTTTCAAGTGAAGAAAGAGGCCTTCATATAAACAGTCCTCATTTAGAAAAAATATCTTAATGCAATCACTCTATATTAGTTTTTACTTTTATGGAAAAAGACCTCTTTGACTCATTTACTATTGCAAGTAATTAAAGGCAAAATCCATTCCATTTATGTAGTTGGCGAAATTTGGAGCATAAACTAGTGAAATATCTACCAATAGTATCAATAACAACCTTTTCCAGATATGTCTATTCATATATACTTAGTCAAATTATGTATAAAATTATTCGAGAGTTATAGGAACTAAGCAAAAGGAATTAATAAGAATAAAATGTTGGTATTTAACTACTGCTATGTAAAACCTTATAAAAATTATTACAGAGGTAGGACATAAAGTAAGGGCATTTTTTATCTCTTCTATTCTACAGATCTCAATTATCTTTCTGCTTTGCATATTACCAGTATCTTTCCCAGAAGGTGAAGGAAAAGGGAGTAAAGGAGTACAGAAACCACGGTATCTCTTTCCCCAGTTGGTTTTTTCTCCAACTAATCTAACCACAACAGCAAAGTTCATTAGCGATGATTATTCGTCTATATTTTTTCAACTCCTCATATCAAGTTTCGAGGGATTCCGATGCTATAAATTCTTCGTGAAGGAGGAATATCATTCTCTAAATCCAGTCATCCCATCCTTTAAAAAACCGCTTTTCAAGACAAGATGAAATAAAACACATAAACACAGACAGATTTCTATTCTTTATAAGTCCATGGTGTCGTATGTCTTCAATCTCAACACTATTCAGAAATTTTTTAGAGAGTTTTAGGCAGTTTACACTTGACATTCCCTATTCAAAATAAGTATAGAGAAATGAAGTATTAAAGAAATAATACATAATGGTCAGGTCTTCTCTAAAAACACACATCTTCTCTCTCGGGTGACATATTTTAAGAGGACAGTAAAGAGACACAGAAAGCTCGGTCTCTCATTCTGCTTAGGTTATTATAGTTCAGAACTAGTTAAAACACCTGTAGAAACACTCTAAATTCTGTCAAAATATCCTTTAAGTTATAAAATAAATCATTTAATAATAATTATTTTAAAAGAAAACGATCTATGTAAAGTAAACAAACATAGTGTCGTGAATTACCTGTTTTCATATGCATGTAGATGTGTTGTCCATCATAACTTTCGCCAGTCAAACATAAAACTCCACAAATAAAATGTTAGAACATTTTAACACAATAAATTCACATCGGCCTATTCTCGAGCAGTGTTACAACTTCTGAGCACAACAGCTATCAATTGAAACCCATTTTACGAGACTAGTAATAGCAGTAGTTCTTTTTAGTCTAATAGAAGCAGTAATTCTTTACAATATAATATCTAAATGTTGAAGATATTTTAATAAGCAATGCGTTTGGTGTCGAAGCCCAGTGGTGCTGGAGAAGCGCTTGGAGCTCCCACAAACAGACGACCAAGCATACTTGGGAACTAAACACTGAGGGTTCCGCGTAAGGTTGACCATCTAACTGGAACACCTGCTTCGAGCCTCAGGGCCCTTGGGCTAGGAAACGGAGATTGGCACCGTAGGCCCTGGCGCCCTAGAACTGTTGTTTTCATTGTTTACCAATGCACATGGAGATATTTATAAGCTATTTAAGTTTCGTATACATACCCTAAATATGCTCATATATATATATATATATATATATATATATATATATGTATATATGTATGTATATATATGTATATATATATGTATTTGTCTATATATTGTAACGTACTGGGAATGTAGTAGGCGAGGCCGTTAATGAAACAGGCTAGAAACCTAGGTAATCTAGATTAAATATTTTATTCAATCGAATAATTTATGTACAGGTATATACAAATTCAGTAGGATGTTAACATTCGGGGATCTCGTACAGAGATGATATTCACACACTAAGGATGCGTGGGATACCGGAACAGTATGGCTAGGGCTTCCAATCACAGGAGTTGTTCACTAATTAGTGCCGGTAATAATGCTGACCCGATCACTCCGACTGACGATTAGCACAGTTGGCTTTCACAGCAAGGTTCGAAAGTTCTGAGTGCGTATCACGCTGGGATTCATGAAGAAAATCTCAGGATTCAAGACGATCCAAATTCGAGAGCAAAGTCACTCTCGGCTGCCTACTTCTATGCAAGAAGTTAACTAAAAATTAGCAGATAACGGGAAATTAATTCCCAAGTCGAAGGTCGACTTCCTAGCAACAGAGACGCTGGCGGTCTCTAAAAAAAAAAAAAAAACTCCAGACACGGAGATACGAGCGGTCCTTGAGTGACCAGGCTCTATCAGGTAGAAGCCTCGAGAAGAATAAAAAGCCCCTCTTTCTAGTACTGTCCTCCCTTTTATAGCGGCACTCGCTCTCTTTGCTCGGTTCTTCGGGAAACTTCCAGAACCAGGGTGATGTAATCTTGCGGTCACTCCCAAGCCTCGGATCAGCTGTTCTGTTTCCAGATGTGGCCGAAAGGCAGTTTTCAGATCCACCGACTTAAACAACTTAATGGCCTTTTTTGCTACCGCTAATGGGCGACAAGGTGCACTGTAATTATTTACACTCTTTTCACAGCGGCGTTCCATTCAACAGATTTACAATGCCTAGACGATAAGGCGCCGGCAACGAACAGTTTTCAATTAAGGTACTTAGACCACCTGGTTCTATTTGAGGCTAATCGTGAGTCCACGGCGAAAGGTCACCTTCGGGCTCCTCGTTCTTTGGGGTCATGTAACGGATCGTTACAATATATACATACATATATATATATATATATATATATATATATATGTATATATATGTTTTTAACTGTTAAAAAAGAAAAAAATTCGACCTCGAGATTTTGAGGCATGACAGTTTAATTTTTCCTATATCATAAAAAAAATTACATGAACACACGGTAACTGTATATATATTAATACATTGCGTACGGAACATGAGATTTAGAAGGCCGAACGTTGTGGCCGAGTTACGAGATTTCTCGGTTTTAGCAGTCTGAACCTTGTGGCCGGGTCACGAGATATCTCGTTTTCATGTTTTTTCGGTTGAATCTAGACATAACCAACCAGAGGCCAAATTTTTGTTATGTTACTAGAAGAAGTTCTCATCCAAACAAAGTTCTGTTTATCCAATGGAAAAATGAGTGAAACAAGATACTGCTGCAAATTGTGCTGAACACCATTGCAAAAAGGAAACCACTTTACCAAAATTCACACTCTAAATCCTTATTCAAATCTGTGAAATAAATGATAGTTAAAATATAAAACAACTTAAGTAATAAATGGATGTTTAAAATATATAGTAACATTGAAGAATACTTTATGTAAATATGATACCAAATTTAAATTAAAAATGAGCATATATGCATCATGTTCGTTGCTAAGCATGCTACTAGAGCGTTCTAAAATGGGTGGGCCCCGGAAGCACGTTTACTGAGTAGAGTGCCATGCGCAATATATTAACAAACTAAGTAGGAGGAAATTTTCATATAACTAGTTAACCAAATTTGTTGACCTTTATTAACTTCTCAACCAAATCCGTCAAATGTCAGAGTTACTTTACTATCACAACACCTACTTATAATGTGATACATTCGTAAGTGGGAGTAGACAAAAAAGTTGTCTTGAGAACATTCCCCAATGTTTATTTTCTTTAATTGACTCTTACAAAAATTTATCTCTTATGCAAAGGGAGATATTCTAGATCAGGGCTATAACGAGAATTAATTTTCGTTTGACTGAAAAATAATGGAAGCCATGATGGCTTCACATTTTGAGACATTATTTCAGAATATTTTCACTTTAACAAAAGTTTTAAATGTGACATATATTGCAGCAAAGTGATGTTTTCGATTTTAATTCTGCAGTTGGATCTAATTTCAAAAGTTAAAGATATAGAAATTTTGTAAACCTATTATCCGTGAAAAATATTCAAATAATAAAGATATGTATTTGAAATATTTGCTTTTTTTCCAAACATAATAATTTTTATTCAATATACCTTAATTTAATTGGCATGCATGCTTCATTGCAGAAGCTGGGTAGAATATGTGAAAACCCATTCCTCAATATTATAATTTTATCAAATATATTTTGTGTGTAACATATTTGAAACAAAACAAGTAAAAACAATAACACGATTTTAGAGCAAAATATATAAACTTGAAACAGTTTTCTTATTTTTTTTTGCACGTATTCCACAAATGTGAGCTTGCTATCCATAGAAGATCATTCCCTCCAAAAGGTGCAATTGTGGATTACTTCCTATGGCAGCGGTATCCATAGAAGATCATTCCCTCCAAAAGTGCAATTGAGGATCATTCCCCAGGGTAGCGGTTATCAAACATTTTTCTGTGGGGAATCTCTGGAATACTCCCAAAACACTCCAGGGTGCCTCTGTATCTAGTTTGAGAACCGTAGAGATAGAGAACTGGTTGCACCTCGGGATAAATTTATTAGTCATGCGTAGAGTTTTTGGACAGTAGCTCAGTGGGGATAGAACACAACTTAAATTTTACCTTTTAAGTATCTTCATATATTCATAATAATTTCACAAATTATATCTTGTTGCAGCAGCCTTGTCTGACGGTAGTGTCACTTAATTTTAACCTTTACGTGACAGGATGTTTCTCCATATTCGGAAAGATAATGACGGGCTCTTAGATTCAGTACCTTCTCTTATGGGCAATTTCTTTGCTACTGCCACTTCGTACAACGATAAACAGGAGGGAAGAAATAAAGGGTATTTTCAGAGTGGAATGTTAAAATAACCCTACGGAAACAGGACAGATACAAGTGATTCCTAACGATGGTTCTCACCCACCCGTTTCGTCAGGATATCCTGAGCTGTGGGGAAATGATTTGCTAGGTGCATATTTCATCCAAGCCCGTACTTTTGAGACCATGCATGAAATATCAACCAACCGTCCCCAAAAGGTTAAAACTGTAGTCCTGTGATATACCAGAGGCAATAGACAGATCCATAGCCCTGGCCTCTTTTGAGAATAAAAAGATTCTCTTAGCACCACAGTTTTCCTCGTGAAATTTTGAATTGTTTCATTTCTCAATCAAGAAGCCGTTTTCTTCCACCATCCAATGTATGTCATTTGGGTTTTACACAAATAACTTAATATCTTTAAATGCCTTAATATCTTTAAATAGTCGTTCTAGAAATCAAGCTTAACTATTTGAAATACTGTTTGATCAAATATAAAAAGATGAAAAATTTTTCAATATATAATTTTGAAAATCAGACACGTATTAATTAATAATAAAATAAGCAAATAAGAGATTAATAATTGTCTCAAATAAAATAAACGAGAATCATTGGCAGAAAGTCTAAATAATTGATAGGGTTATCTTTTTGTTACATCAAAAACTTACTGCTTAAACCCGTACTCTGCACAGCTGCAAATGTTCATGATAAAGTAAGATTCTAATTCATGTATTTAGCTTAAGAAATTCAGGGTTTGTCAAAAAACAGTTAATAGACCACCATTCATCATGTGTTCATAGGTTTTGCATCGGTTTTGATATTTGATCCCAGTTTGATTAGTCCTCTTCCAGCAAAAAATTGACTGTAGTGTTCCCATGAACCCAAAAGATTTTTGGGTAAGACGATCTATTCTCTGTTTGATGGTCACATACACAAGATCACCATTCATAATACTAAAATTGCCAGAGATACAGTAGATCCAAACTGAGATGGAATGATTGATTCGATGAGAACTTTGAAAGCTAACGAATGGAGAATATTATTCTCTAAGAAGATAGAAGGTAGGAAGTCTTTTAGAAAGATCGTGGGCTAAACTGAGCAGTGTCCAAGTTTGGGTTTTTCTACCAATAGAAGAATAAGAAATACAAAGGATTTTACAATGCAGGAGAATCATTTAAGTCTGCCTGACTAGTGGCAACTCCTCAACGTCTATTTATCTTCACACTGGTTGTAAGAAGTATGCCGCTATCTAGATGCAAGATATGGGAAGCTACGAGAGTCATGGATACATACAAATGTTTCTCAGATGAAACGAGACGTCTGTCTTATAGATGATGTTTTTAACAAAAACGTGCTTGAGATTAATTAGAACTCGCGATAAAAAGGCCATAACAGGACAAATATGTGCCCATTTTACATCCACTTAGTACAAATAGATGAGAATACAGTAGGTTTGCTTTGCTTTTATCTCCACTTTTCAGTTACTATACTTCTTGCTAGAAGATTTTATTGTGCTAGAGCATTGGTACATATATTATTTTCATTTGAAAAGGCTAATTTGGGAAACTTTTCTCACGAGAACTACTTAGAAAAATTAAGCTTTATTTTTATATTTACAAACAATTTTAATGCAGTGTTTTACTAGTACCTTATACTTATTGAGAAAAACATTTTTTTTTCTATTGTCAAATAGAATTATTTGAGTTTGGCAGCCACATTTTTTTCACAATACCCACAGGGACCAAGATCCTTGGTTTCTGTACCATTATTCTAGAAAGGTTAAATTATTTTTTTTTTAAATTTCTTATTCTTCCCTATTTAAAAGCAAGGGCATGTTTTAAATAGATATGGATTATATTTTTCAAGTTGAATTGAAACTGTAATCGATGATATCCTGTAAAAATCTTAATGCACTAAAGAGTATAAATAATAAAATATAAGCAACAATTATTGGTTTTGTTCTTTTTAATCGGAATAAAAACTGATAAATATTTTAAAAATTAAGTAGGATCTAAGTACATCACCAAGTGTTGAAATTTATGACACATATCTAAAAAGCTATAATAAAAAATCGGATGTAAAGAAATACGGTCTAAGCTGTAGAGAGAATATATATTTTACAGTATTGTATAAAGGACGATAAAATAGTTTCAGTTTGATGGATGAAAAGTACAACTTTAGTATGGCAGTTCTTCATAATGACCTTGCTATAATTTTTTTTTTTAAATTCCAAATTTATGTATTTGCAATAATTTAGGTGCATTTCTAACCGTCATACTCCTAAGAAATTTATCGACAACTTTCGATATACATAATAAAATAAAAGTTGGCTAAAATTAATATATTTCAAAAAACAAAAATTTCCTTTTTAGAAATTGAATGGATTATTATACATATCTTGTACTGGAAAAATGTATATTTAACTAATATTACTTTTATAGCTATATTACAAACAAATGCTTATGATAACAGCTAAGTTTCACTCTAAGGCTTAAAAGGTATCTTAAAAATTAAAATATCTCAAATATATATAAAAGGGATGTGCGATAAATATAATCTTTTCTTAAAACAACAATGATTAATAACTTTTAAAACTATTCAGATTCTATCTTGAAATTGTAAATACATTCAAATGTACTGCTAGTAACATATAAAACATTGAATCTCATTTATCAAAAAGAAAATAAACTAATGTTTAAAGTTTTCATTCAACTTAAAAAAGATAAATTTTGAAAAATTTTATTACATTGTTTTTATTAACCCTTTCGTGGGCCCATTTATTTCTCCTACAACGTTTTCAAATTTTCAAAACAGAAGTGCTAATTATATTCAATTGATCAAACAATAGATGGCAGCGCAAAACTGAAACGGGAATCAGTCTTCCCGCAATTATAACAGCAAGGTCAATATATTATAATGGGTTTTGCTCTTCGCACATGTGTATTTTGTAAGATCATGTAGGTGGGAAGTAGTCATCCCACGGCTTTCGAAAGAGT
>CM063508.1:45097218-45141218 GCA_032207245.1 Pardosa pseudoannulata
TTGTTGACATGCAGGATATATGGATTCATGAGGTTGTGTCCATACCCGTACACGTCCATCCGCTTGATACAATTTGAAACGAGACTTGTGAGATCAGGCAACGTGTTTCCAGTCATCAACAGTCTAATGTCGGTGGTCACGGAGCCAAGCGAGGCATAAAGCTTTGTGTCGTGCAGTCATCAAGGGTACACGAGTAGGCCTTCGGCCTTCGGAATAAGGTATCGGCCTCCGTAGTGAAAGGTTGTGTGTTCGTGTTCCATCCGGTACGTTTGAAACGATCTGAAATATCGAGATGGGTATAGAATATGTCTTAAGTATTATGTGGGAGATAATCTCAAGATAAAGAACACATTTTAGGTCATGGTCATGTTATTTTTTAAATTATTTAGGCTTGGAGAGCTACGGTCTTCTGTTTTGCTCATAAGGGGTAGTGAGAGAGGTACCTAAAGCTGAAAGCCGATTCGGAATGGCTGCAAACACCCATGCCAGCAGCGGGATTCGCACCTGCGAACTCCAGTATCGAACAGCAGCGCTCTATCATTTCGGCTCTTTATTTAGAAATTAAAAATTCTGAAATATTTTTTGATAATTTTCAGCTCTTTCACATCACACTCTCTTCTAGGCTTCTTTGGAGCCGAACGATGGCCGAATGGTTAGGGTGCTGGCCTTCGGAACCGGAGTTCGTGGGTTCGAATCTCACTATGGCATGGATGTTCGTAGCCGTTCCGAATCGGCTTTAAGCAGTAAGTCTCGGTCTCATTAGCCCTCGTGTTGCAAAAAGTAGACCGTAGCACTCCAAAACCAAACCAAATCTAGGCTTCTTTATCTTAAAGAATAAAATGTCGACCAGCACAGGCGAAGACTGTGGATTCGAGACTTTTTAACAACCTATGAGACAAATTTAATTTAACGAAATCTAATTGCTAATCAAATGCTAATTTTAATCTTTCTTTTCTTCAAAAATATTTTGATTTGCAGGATGGATACATATACAATTAGTTTCTTTCCAGCTTTTAACTATATGCATAAAACTTTCAAACTTTCTAAGACTTTCTTTTTTAGCTTCTTTATAGATATAATTCGACATTTCTTGTTTCATAAATCTATATGGATTCCCCTTTCAGACATGAACATTGTTTTTCCCTTTCCCATCAGATGGTTTCACACCCACCTAAATAAAAGAATGTTAATAAAATTTCTAAATTTCTGTAGCTTTGATTTAAATGTTTTACTAAGTAAAAGATTGTGTTCATTTTTGTTTTTTTATATTAAAACTCGAAAAATTATTATATTAATTTTCAATTTTTTTAATTGTTTTCGAAGCTCCTGTGACCTAATGGATAAGGCTTCGACCTCCGGAGATGAAGGTTGTGGGTTCGAGTCCCATCAGGAGCGTTTGATTTCATCTGAAGTATCTGGATGTGCAAAGGCTATCTAATGGCTATTTTGTTGAAGATAATCACAAAAAATGAAACAGCTCATATTAACTCGTGTTCATATTATTCTTTTGATTATTTAGAATTCAAAATTTGAAAGTTTGTTTTTCAGCTTCTTAGCATCTCTCTCTCTCTCAAGGTTCCTTCCACGTTGTCATAAATTGACAATTTTTCTTATTCACTTTAATGTGTTGACCAGTAAAAACACACGTCAGTCGGAAACAGACTCCACAATTAATATTTTAAAACACTTTCAATACGCACAAATTTATAAATTTACATCGGCTCATCATAGAGCGGAGCAAAGACTTTTTTAAGGCCCCTCCACACTATGGTCCACTGACAGCCATTAACACCGTCTGGAGAGAGTATGGCTTATCGTGGTCGATGGTGACAGACGATAAAATAGCCTTTGCTGACCATGACTTTGAAGCAGTTTTTCTCCCAAGGTCAAAGACAGCCAGATGCGCAACTAAAGTGCGTAATGGAAACTAAGGACTAATCCACTCTCTCGGCTTATTTAGTGGCCCAGCGTGTGGACGCAACCCGTGAACCATCATTGAAGGTCACCATCAGGAAATGGTGAACAATTTTCCATAGTGTGGAGGCTACATAACACCATAATCATCAAAACCGAAAGACATTATACATGAGAAGTAGAAGTTGAAGTTCTATTTTTAGTCTCATTTTTAGAAGTAACAGTTAGGGGCTTATTCTGGACGTTGCGAGTCGGTCCGCAAGTTCATTGTGACGTCACTTTGATCGTTTCCTCGCATAATGTTATCAATTTGACGTCAAAGTGAAGTCACAACGAACGTTCGAACCGATTCGCAACGTCCAGAGTAAGCCCTAAGGAATGTAGCAGTTCTTTACAGCGTAAAGAATAACGTATGGACCAGCGGAGTTCCCAAAACCATTTCACAAAAATACTCCATCCAGAGCATCCTTTTTATATGTATTTTTCACGTGACACATAGTAGAATATTTACTACATACGACATTGAAAACGAATTATAAAAGGAAATTAAAATCCTTCAGCCAAGGGATGTCCCATACTTTAACAAGATCAGCCTTCACGAGATGTTCTCCCTTTTCCTGTCTACAAAGCAAACAAACATAGTATCATCCAATTACTCCCCCCTTTATTATTTATTTTTATCTAACAATCGACAAATTGCTGTAAATATCTTCAGCTTCTCTTTAGCAGTTTGTTGTAGGTTTTGTGACGTACTCGATAAGCCGACGGTCTTTAACCTCGGATGGTGAGGGAAGCATTGTAAATCTACGTAAGGTACTGAATAAAATTGCTTCAAAAAACACCTCACAAACACCAAGGTCTGAAGCAAAGAAAATATCCATATCAAATTATGTTCCTTTTATTGTTTAAGGTTTTTAAGTTTAACATATTTTTGTTAAATCTTCTACTGATATGCATAAACGATATAAACTACATATGGACTTTATATTATGAACTTTATTTAAATCACCTTAGTTATATATATTAACATTAATAATAATTTCACTATGCAGCATGCACCGAGTCCATGGCTGCATGATGATAAATATTATAACAACACATTGGCCAATCTTGCCAATGCTTGTTGCCAACCATAAAAAACCTAATATAATGCTGCCATACAAATAACAAAATACCAGTTATATTACAATTTTAAGATCTTTAAATTTAACATAAAATATATGTAACAGTATTTAGCTTCTAATATAAAATTACTTCCGTTGAGACAGAGAAAAAAGCTAGTATCACTCCTCACTACTCCACCTACTAACTGAAAAAATTCACAGGTGTTCAGTAACCTGTCAAACCAACAAACCCTTCTATTGCCTGACTAAAATTCAGCCTTCCATTTTGGCCTTAACCAGTCCGAAACAGCTCGCTTGGTGCCTGTGGAAAGATAACACAATTTTCACGGATGTAGAACGCAACTTTTTGTTACAATCTGTCTTTCTTCACACTTTCTTCTCATGAAGAAAACTGGACCCGAGTGGAAGTCGTACACTTCCCCCTTTTCCCATTTTCCCCCTTGCACTTGAGTCAACTATATGGATCACCAGTTCAGCAATTTCCTTGCCACCAGGCTAAAAATGGAGATATTTTCCTTTTGATATCTCCGATCAGGGTATTTAATGCTGCCGACCGCATTATATCCAAAGTTCTCCATAATATTTCTCTCAACAATCCCCATTGTAAATAACACTTAAAATTCCGAATGTCAATGGAGATAGTTAACGGAAAAGTAATGGTTTTTAAGCCCGTTCATTCGTTGAGAGATGAGTGTTGAATTGTCTTGGTCCCCGTCTATCTCTACGTGTTTAGCATAATATCCTTTTTATCGACGTGTGTATGAATAATGGGAATATTATAAGAACAACAAATTGGGTACTCAAAACTGCCGTACTTTCTATGCAAATGAGGCAGTCAGGTAAAAAAGAGCATTGGATCGGAAGAGTTTGGCTAAAGGGGCGAAATTTTGCTGTTGGAACTAAAATTATCCTGTATGAACTGCTTTACCACAAAATATTTGCCTCACCTTTACACGTCAAATTGTTTCTTATCCTTTTTATTAAAAAAGAGACATGACAATCTTTCACAGCATTTTTAAAGAGTGTAATCGGATACTTTCTATGAGATGAAATCGAAATGAAATATTTTGTATGTGATCGCCTTGTAGGATCACTTTGTATGTGACCATTTGATCAAAATCAAATACTTTGTATGTAATCATCGTCTCACACAAAGACCAAAAATATATCGATCCATTTTTGATTACATTAATTAAAAGATTGAAAACATGACTTTTATTTGCCGTAAAGAACATGACGTGATTGAGGAAAATAAACCTCATTTTTGGAATTAACATCGAAAATCATGCTAAATACTTCTCTGAAAAAACAACACGAAAAAAGATAAAAAATTCATACCAGTATTATTATCATTATTATTTGTGTACATTTTTAAATTAACTAATTTACGACTCCTAATAATAAAATGTTAACAATAATGACTTCTTTTCAATTTTCGCCTCAAATATACACTGGTGTGCAAAACTTAAGCAACTTTTGCCATAACTCACGAGAAATCATCTGAGAGATAAGAAATTTAGAAATGAGGGAGAGTATTATGTACGTCAAAGATGACGAAAGCATCGGCGCTGAAAAAGGAATAGGATGCATACGGTAAGGAATCAAACAAAAACAAGCTTTATAGAACGCATAGTATCGTGACTCATGATTGTCTATCCAAGAGGAAGAACAGCAAGCAGATGTTCCTTAATATGGAATATGCCCTCCCCTAACTGAAAGGTTGCTTCGCATCGTCTCCGCATACTCAGAACCAGCTGGTCTATCATTTCTTGCAGTAGGAATACCCATTCAGTAATCATCATCTGTTTGAGTTGTTGGATGTTCTCCGGAGGATGTAAAAGTGCTGCAATGCGTCTCCCCAAAGCATCCCACACATGTTCGATCGGATTTAAATCAGGGGAATAAGCTGGAAAATCAATTCGAGTGATATCTTCACTTTCCAGTAGCTCCTCAACAGCAAGAAGCCTATGTTCCCGTGCATTGCCATTCATAAAAATGAGAGCTGGGCCAATGTCACCTCGGAGCAGACGCACATAGGGAAAGCGAACCACCTCACAATAGCGAACCCCGGTTACAGAACCTCTGTCAAAAACGTGGAGCTCAGTTCGTCCGTTCAGCATAATGCCTCCCCATACAAGAACTCCAGGAAAACCGTAACGGTGTCTTTCCTTGATGTCACTATCCCAACCTCTCTCCAAATCGAAACGCTTTGAGAATCGCTTCTGGTACTGAAACGACTCTCATCCGTAAAGAGGACAAGACTCCATAGATCAGTTGTCCAGTTTTTGTGATCTCTGCACCCCTGTAAACGATGACCAAGGAACATCTGCTTGTTGTTCTTCCTCATGGATAGACAATCATGAGTAAAGATACTATGCGTTCAATAAAACTTGTGTTTGTTTGAATTCCATACCGTATGCATTGTATTCCTTTATCAGCACCGATGCTTTCGTCATCATTTACGTACATCTCCCTCATTTCTGAATTTCATGACTCTCAGATGATTTCTCGTGGAGTTATGGCAAAAAACCCACCTGTTGCTTGAGTTTTGCACACCAGTGAACTTATATACATAAATACACACATACAGTATGGCCCGCGGAGCCTTAAATTTCCCAGTTCTATTAAAATTCAAAAAGTTTGTAGGTGCTGCCATCTGTTGAATTATATGTACACTATATATTCTAAGTAGAATATTTTGTTTTATTGGGTCACCATGATCATGCAGCGCAGAAAAATGGCTTAGTATTTTATTTTTAATTTCAAACTACAAATAAAATTTTTCCCTTTCTTCATTCAATAAAATATGTAGTGCCGAAAAACTACATTGAGGAAGTAATGTGCTGATATTAGTTTTTACTTAGTGCTTTTAATGCAAAACTAATCTAAACCAAAAATTAAACTTTTAAAATGAGAGATACACTAATCGATTTGTAGTTGATTAGTGTATTAAATTATGTTTCTATTTCTTCTATTTTATGTTTTTATTAAAACTACAAATAAGAAATTTTTAGACTATATTTACAAACTTGTTTAATATAGATTTAAAACTGGGAATCAAATTACAAAATAGTTAAGAGCTTCGTTATCGGGATACATTGGAATATAATACCGAAGACCTGGACGGAGACGTGATAATCTTTAAGTGCAAATTTTCTGGCTTGTATTTGAGTCAAGTACGCAGGTTAATACGCGAAGCAGACGTTAAACGAATGCAATAACTTGAAAAAAATATTATTTAATACGGGATATTTAAATTTTATATTTAAAGAAAAATAAATATAAATTAATAAATATAATTTAATAAAATAATTAAAAATAAATAAATAATTATAAATTAGTAAATTACGACTAAATTAATAAGTATAAATTAATATTTTAATTTTATATTTATTTTATTTTATTTATTTATTGTCTTTCAACAATACATGTTACTCCGCGAGACAGAAAAACGGTATTGCCGTCGTGGATATATCGGCAGAGAAGAATTTTAATATTGTTATCGCAATACTTAAAGTATATCAATATGTGATAATATATTGATAAATGATCACGCCCTAGTTTGGATATTGCTGAATTCATCAGGCAAAATTATCATCCCATTCCTTTATAATTTCAAACAACTTGTTTATTTATTTATTCAATAAATAGTGTAAAATTTTAGTTAATATAACATTAAATAATTAGATATGTTTTGCCTTCTATAAACTAATGTAATATATAACATTCATTATGCAACTATGATTCAGTAAATTAATTCTAATCCACTTAATAAAGATAAAGGTATTTTCTAGCTATTTTATATGGAATAAAAAATTAGCCACATATTTAATATCAATCCATATAAGTAAAAATAAGTAAGTATATAAATAGTACACCAATTTCTACTACAAATCTGCTAAATGAGCAAAAAATAATGAATAACATTATTTAGACTTCTTAGTAAAAATAACTACAGAAAGGATACAAGAAATTATTTTTTAAAATTTTATTCAGTAAAAAGTGGAACACAAATTTAGAAGCTGGGATTGTGAACTCCCCCATATCTCCCATTAAAAGAAAACAATCAGGAGTCATTGAATGCAAAAAAATAAGTAGACATATAGAGCTAGTTATCTATAAACAGCTTGAAGTGCATATAACAAACCTCCTGCAGTTTTTTAAAAGAATTTAACAGATATAGCAAATTGTCCATCATTCACAAATTAAAAATAATCTTTATTTAAATAATTAAAAGCATGTAGATTGATAGTATTTAAAAGAAAAGTAGGACTCAATAACTAATCAACACTGCAATCATGCTAATTACAAACAGGGACCCAACTAAGACACTTTAGGTGCCCAGGGTTCAATCCAATTTTTGTCCCCCCTTCCCAATTTATAATGACAAGCTAATAGCATATTCAGATTAATATAGAAACTATTACAATAAATTAGGAACATATATTAAATATTTTTTTCTATATTCTGCATAATTTCCAGATAAAAAATTATTTGTTGATTTAGATTTTAAATAATTACACAGACAAACATTGATAAAGATGCATTTATGGATTAGGTGGCAAAAGAATACAAAATAACCATAAAATTATCATCCAACACCCCCTTTCTTTTACATATTTAGATGAATTTGTGGAGTGAAATGATCAAGTACAAGTGTCAATGAAAAATTTGCTACTTCAAATTCAAATGTTATATTTCATTATAGTTGTTTTTCATTTAAGTCTGTTTATCGTCTGTTTATCGCAAGTATGTTTTTCATTTAAGTCTAAGTATTGTTAGAATTTTTCATATTATATATATATATATATATATATATATATATATATATATATATATATATATACAGGGACATAACCAGAAATTTTCCCCTTCATATGTCAAAATTAATGCAGAATACCTTACATATATATGTATAGCCGTCCTTATGGGAGATTATAACACCCACATCCTCCCTATGCTAGGACAAATGTCCCTATGCTAGGCCAGTGTGTAAACATATATAAAGAGATACATAGATCATTAAAAAATCATATAGTATATGATATATATACTGTATATAGTATACATTTTTGTGCCTACTAAAATTTTTGTGGTCATGGCATTAGCCTGTGGTAACTATGCAGTATTCAGACCCTGATTACAAAAGAGAAAAACTAAAAAATAATTCTGTGTTAGAAAACACGTATAAGGTATCCATCTACGTTGAAAATGTCATTTTTTGACAAAAGTCATAATTTTTTTCTATTTCTCTGTTGTAAAATTTCAACTCTTAGACTTCTAAATCTGTTTTTGTTTTGTCTCTACAGCATTTTAAAGAAAAGTTACAGCTGTTTAAACATCAGTGACAGCTGTAAGAACAAAAAGGAAGTAGTGATTTCAGAACCGGAAGTTGTGAATTTAAAGCCTATTAAAGAGCATTTTTTGGACAAAACTTTTTAAACTTTCATGAAGATTAGTTCAAACATTTTTGCAGTATTTTTAATAATTAGCAACTTGGCAATTAGAAAGTTTTGAAGCAAGAAAGTATGGGGAATTTTAAACATGTATTTTAATTTTTTAACAGTTAAAGTTGCTTTCATAAACTTCAAATGTGTTTTTCTCAGATGGTATTTTTAATAAAATGTTGAAACTTGAAAGGTGATTTCTCAAAAAGTTCTTAAAATATCGTGTTGAAAATTATTATGAATGCTTTTGATAGTATTTACTAGTAAATGATCTAAAAGCTTTAAATTTGGATAATTTTTAATGATGTCACACTCATAGTTAGATATAAAGATAATGAAAATTCATTAAAAATTCAATGTGTATGATTTTGAAGGACCAAAATTTTTTACCAAATGTAAATTAAGCAAAGATTTTAGGTGATTCACTAGTCCAGTGTATAAGAAATATGTTGCATAAAAAATATTGAAATAATTTAATTTATTAAAAAATCAGACCTTTTGAAAAAAACTGATATTTTTACTAAATTTTCTTTATTTATTAGAAATTTTATAAAAACTTCTCCAGAAATAATTTTTTTAAGTGCAATTCTCTATGATAATATAAAAAATAAATCAAAAAATGTAAAAATATAAGTTAGTTTCTACATTTAAAGAAAAAAGTTTTCTGAATGTAGACGGATACCTTAAAATTTCTAAGACTATCTGAACATTTACATGTTATATATCCAGAAAAAATTCTTTAAATATAAAGTCTTCCTATCTCTTTGAATTTTTTTTAATACCGTTAGCAATACAGACACATGTTTTTTTATGCCAAGCACCGCTGTATAGCTGTTACTCATTTAACACAACTTAGAGTGGACATGTAGCTTAAGGAAGGCTACAGATTAAAGAACATTGTCTCTGCTGGTTCCTCATAATTTAAAAGAAGTCCCAGGTTTAGCCTGCTTTCACCAGTGGAATCATTTAGGAACTTCAAGGACATTGGGACCATGAGCCTATTTTAAGTATCCCACCAACCATTATTGAACATGATGGAACTTTGTGCAGCTTGAGCCTGGAACTCATAATATTCCAGTTATGAGATCCATGTTTTTACCGAACTGCTGTAACTCTATATCCTTTGAGTAATTCACAATAAAAGATCTTTCCAGAATCAACTGGGTCCACTACTGAAAAATTGAGAATTTTAAAAAACAAACTGCATGTAAATAATAGAAATTAATAGTTACATTACAATAATCTATCAAAACAACTGGTAATTAGAATATATTCTGGGGACCATAAAAAAAGAGAATAAAGTTAAAGTTATTAGTTTATTTTTTTATTCAGCACTTTTACATAAAAGTTGTTATTTAGGGAGGGATACAGAACAATGTTTAGGGTTCTACAACAAAAGGTTTAATCTAAAGAAAAATTACTCAATCCTTTTCAATTTTACAAAAGTTAAAATAACTATCAATAAATAAACTATTGCCATTGTTTAGTTGAGCACTTAAACCATGATAAATTTTTATTTTATTATCATCACTCAGTAACTCTTTATTCGGATATCAAAGATTTCAAAACATTTTCTCCCAATTCAGTGTTGAACCTTATTACCAGTAAATATATAATCTCAAATGAATAGATACTGATGACTTACGACTTAGGTTAGGGCGGCTCACAAGTGCACCAGCACTTCGATCCATGGTCTATTGTACTAAAAGCTCCCCAATAGATACTGATACTGGAACAACTTATTTAATTATATACAAATGAGAAGCAGCTGTTTGAAGGATACCAGGGTTCCAGCTCTTTTTCCAAAACAAAAACTAAGGACTTTCTAAGGACCAAAGTAACTTTTTATAAGAACATACTTGAAATACACGACATAAATGCATAACCTTATTTTCTGAAGAACATATTTTAATGATTATGAACCACACAAGGCATGTTCAATAAATGTCCTACAATATTTCAGAATTAAGTTTCTAAAATGCCTAAAAACTGATTTAAGATAAATCTATTTGATAAAAACTAATTTTGAAAAATGTACATCTAAAGTTTGAGTGATCAAACTAAAAATAAATTCTGAATAAAAACAATATTATTAACAGTACTTTCTGAGGGTTTAAAAATGACTCTGATATATATATATATATATATATATATATATATATAGAGAGAGAGAGAGAGTCATTTTATTAATTTATATATATATATATATATATATATATGTCGTGGTCCAGTAAACATACTAGAGTCCTGACATCAGCTTCATATCTTTATTGAAATCTCAGAGCAAACTACTCATCGAACATCTTTAATGGCGTCGCATAATTGGTGCCCAACCGCTAACAAAATCAGTTTTTACTGCTTCGAGGAGCCACAGATCTGCCTATAGTAATTGCTTATCGCTCTCTCTGCCCATATCACTGCGCATGAGCCGTATTTATGTGACTAATAACGCAAGGCGTGTTACTCCCATTAAAAGAATCCCTAATTAAATCTCTTAAATTACTCTATATTTTAAATCCTGACATATATATATATATATATATATATATATATATTTATATATATATTCCCACACAACCACATAGAGCTTATAGTCGTCTAATAGAGATCGAAATTCATCTATGACATCCAGGACGTGCTATAGAACTCTATAAGATTAAAAAAATAGATGTCTAATGGTCGTGTGTGATTTCGACGTCTGTTAGATATCTAAGACGTATTATGTACATCTATAAGTCCTCTAGGTTTCGACCTTTAATAGACGTAGCCTGTAGGGTCAATGTCTGTACCATATTTTGATATAGACGTCTTATAGAGCTCTTTTAGATCACCTCCTCCCAAAGCGCCATCTATAGTCTGGTGAACAAACTACTACGTTGTATATTATTATTGAGTATGGAGCGTAATCTTCATTTGTTTATAAGTTCCAGTAAGTACTAAATAATAATAATTCACATTGTAAACTACACACAAATTATATTGTATTTCCTTATACTGCCTCTAACTAGAGTTGTCTTTACTATATTATTCTGTCTGTTATGCCTGTTAGAATATTTTCTTATAAAGTTTTCTTTTCGTTTTTATAGATTTAAAAAAATTTAAAATGTTTCTACAAGTATACTATGAAGTTTTTCTAATAGACATATGTCAGAATATTTAGCAGATTTTATTGTTAAAATTAATAAATTTATTCAAAGTGGTATGGAATATTTGAAGGTACAAATGTACTTTACCAACCAAAAGTTTGGTACTTTTTTAAGATTTATATATAATTGTGTTTGTTTATATGTATGTGTGTGTGTTTATAGATACATGGTTTTGGGTATTTGTGTGTATGTATATATATATATATAGATAGATAGATAGATAGATAGATAGATAGATAGATAGATAGATATAGACACATGGTCATTTGTGTGTGTGCTTATATGTATGGGTATTGTGGGATATGTATGGATATTTTGAGTATTGTGGGAATGCAATATTTTATTTATATTAAATGTGTGCATGTAAAGCATATATTTAATATAAATATGAACCATTCTTATAGAATATAAACAATATTAAAGTAAACCTAGCAATATCTTCTAAAAAAGAAAATTATTTATTTTATTTTAGGTGCAGGTAGGTGAAATGTGTTATAGAAGTATCTGACGAACCAAGAAATTTAAGTTGTTGCTAAAGGCTGGTGTAAAAAGTGTGAAAATATTTTGTATTTAATAAAGAATTTTAGTAAAACATTTATACTTTCTTGCAGTAGTAAAAATGTTTTTTTGTTAAAAGCAGAAAGATATGATCTGCATCCAAACAGTTCAAAAACTGGTTTGAACTGTCAAAAACTTACAAATAATATCAAATTTTAGATATTGCATTACCTTTAAAGGGAGAAAATTATTTTCAAGCAAATATAAAAGGAATTTTAATATTCAAATTAATTTTCAGTTTAAAAATGTATATTCATTAATTAGAATCTAGAAAATCTTATATTTTTTTATGCTTGAGTTACTATAATTATATTACTGAAATTTATTGTAAATAATTTTTTCATGAAATTAGTTCAGGAACTATGTTAAAGATCACTATTCAAATTTAAATTAACTAAGGGAATTTCCATTATAGACCTTTTTTGTTGTTGATAAAGCATTAACTGATGGTTTATGATGATTTGTTATGATGATGCAGATAAAATTGATAGATTAAAAAATGTTTACCAGTGTACTTGCTATTGAAAAAAGGGAAATTTACAAACAAGGAAACAGCAAATTAGGTCAGTATTGGATAGATGTCAAAATTGAATGCATTACAGGAGCTTAATTTTTTTTTTCCAAATGCTTGTAATTTTACCCCACAAGGTACCACAAATTTGTAACAAGGTTTTATATTAATGACGAATGCATAAAAAAATCAAAAATAAGTGTAGCCACTTTAAAACAAGTTTATGATGCTGTATTGTTGAATTTTTCTAGTATAATGTAGCTAAATATTTAAGTGATGTATGACTCTTTGTATGTTACTGATCTTTAAAAGCAGAAGAAACAAGAAAAATCATGAATAATTGAAGTAAAAAATAGGAAAGGGCTATCAAATGAGATAATGTTACAAGCATAAAATTCAAATAAAAACAAATAGTTAGCTAAAATAGAATAATTTAAGAAGTTAAAATGTTTATCATTTGGTTAATATTTTAATTCTTTCTTATGTCTATCTGCAAAAGACAAGTAAAAAAATCTTAGTTTGATAAAAAATTAGTACATATATTTTGTTGGACTTTATTAATTAAAAAATTTATTAACTTTTTTTTAATAAATAAAAGCATATATTAAGATAATTTAGGTAAAGTAAAGAAAAGCATGAGTTTTTACTCTCAAAAGCTCCTCCAGAAAATTTTTAAATATTTTTTAGATGAGCTTTATAAGTTTATTTAATTCAGTATTCAAATTTCTTTCTGAAAGTTAATTAAATTTATTTTTAAACTAAGTAGATATGCATTATATTATGTGTTATCCCAATATTTGATGTGATTTTAAAAGCTTCCAATTCATTTATGCTAAAATGGCCATCGTTAAACTATTGAATTAGATAAAAATTATGTGTTCTTTATACATTTATAATACATATGTATATTTGCTCTTAATAATAAACTTGATTTATTTTTAACAATTTGCATTCGACTAGGACACTTACGCGAAAATAACTGCTACAGTGATTTTAAAAGTAAATTTGTGGAAGTATAATAAAATGTATAAAAATAAAGGTATATATATTATTTTAGTAATAATCGGGATGCAAACTCAAATTTTCGGGTTTTTTTCTAGGCAAAACAGTTAAAACTTTCTGGGTTTCCATTACAGTTCTTTTCATGATACAAAAAACACACACACATATATGTAAATATGCCTGTGTTTATGGTTTGTATCATAAAGAAAACTGCAATGGAAGCTTGGAGAAAGATTTAGTTTTTTGCCTGGAAAAAATTGGAGAATATTGAAATGAGTTAGCACCCTGATTATTACTTTAACATAAATACCATAATTTTTTGTACATTTTATTATACTTCCGTAAATTTACTTTTATTTTTAAAATCACCGTAGCAGTTATTTTTGGGTAAGTGTTCTAATAGACTGCAAATTATTCAAATTAAATCAAGCTAATTTATTAAGAACAAATAAACGTTTTGCAGGGGAATAGCACGTCCTTTTAAGATCTAAAACATCTGAAATAGCATGTCCTTTAGAGATCTAAAAGCATCTAAGTTGCGTACCCTCCAAGTCGAAATTGTCGCTCTTATAGACGTGCTATAGAGCGGCGCGTAGATTTCATCGACGTCTTATGGATCTCAAGGAGAGCACACCTCAGAACTCCTATAGAGCTCCATACGACGCGACCTGGATATTTTTCGACGTCTTATAGAGGTAGGGGTTTGTATGAGGTGAGGTATTATAGACGTCTGATAGAGATCGGTGTGTTGTTTGGGTTTATATATATATATATATTTATATATATATATCAGAGTTACTTATATACATATGTATATACTAGCTGATTATACCGACATTGCCTGATAAAGAAGAAAGTTTTAGACTTTTCTATATTGAATGCAAGGAAAATTAAACTTCCATAAGGAACTGAAATATCTACAAACTGACCTCCTCCATCTTAATTTTATTAAAATCTGCATGACTGTTAGCTATTAGGAAAGGGCAGCTGACTTTATACTTTAAACCTTTTAAGTATACGAAAGATTATTTATTTGTCAAATAAGTAACTAAGAAAAAAAAACTGTCAAAGAAGAAAACTAATAGGAAATCACATGATGACAGCAGATCTCATCGTTGGAGATATTTATTATGTTCCAATTAAAAAATTAAGGAGTTTTTAAGGACTTTTGATGAAAATTAAGTAGTTTTAAGGGCCCTTAAAAATGAAAGCTAAAAGAAGTTCTTAAGAACTTTTAAAGACCGTCGGAACTCTGGGTACTACATATTCTAGTTACAAAAACACATATTTTATATACTGTACTATACATACAGAAGCAGTTTCCAGTTTTCCTATATAGTAGAATGTGGCTTTAGTGCAATTATGATCTTCAACGAATATTACTCACAAACATAGAATCAAACAAAAACCCATTTCATTTATAATATCGAAAAGTAATTTTATTATAATTTAAAACACAAGGTGATAAATCAATAGACGGTATTTTAATTATAAAAGTGTTTTATTTATATTTTTACTATCAAATTTATTTACTATCAACTACTAAAATTACAATTAAAGTTAAATTTGTCATTATGTAGGTATATAAAGTTATTTCACTTAGAGCTTCATTTCAAGATGTTTATTACTCTGCGGGGTAATATGTGTGGGAACTTTTATTCTATATGGAGGGCACTTATGCAGAAAATTTCATATGAGAATTCAAATCGATATTTCAGATAATAATATCAGATGATAAATGAAGAACAGTTTTAAAATTGTATTGAATTGATAAGGAAAAGCCCATTAAACATGTTTGTTTAAATACAGCTCTTCCTTATGTCCATAATACTATTTGACTGTATGACTTAATCATATCATATCGTCACCACCACAGACTACACTATGGTCTATGCATAGACTAAACTGATTAAACTGCTTTAATCTAAGGGTCTATGTTAGTCTGTGGTCACCACGTGGTTTTACCTTATACCTAGAAAGCAATTTGTTTACTATTTGCTATATACCACGTGGAGAGAATGTGAACACGTGTAATATATGCAAATATGCAATTTGGATCAACTCAACTGTAAACACAATTATTTACGGTCACAGTTAAGTAAATAATAACTGATAAATTTATCAAAATCTATTTTTTATTTCTGTGATTAGACGTAGTTATTTTCAGAGATAAAAGAAATTATTATTTTTTAAATTTAAATTACACTTGAGTAAGTTGATATAAGGTTTATAAAATATGTTTAAATATTAAAAGTTTTTTTTTCACGATAAAAAATTTTTGCATGTGTTTAGTGATTTAATAGGATAATATGTTCAATTAAAAAATAAAAAAAATAATTTTTGTTCAAACTGTAAAGTTATCAAAAATAAAAAAATAAATATGGCTGATGAAAGTAATTAACGGTGTTTGTAACTGAAAGTTTCTGTAAGCAATTTGATTGGTCAAAGACGTTTTTTTGACAAAGTCTAATAGCCAATAAAATTATTTCACAACGTTGCGCATTGTTTGATTTTCATATCTGTCCAAAATAGGTGTTTAGGTAACAAAAATCTAAATAATCACTTTTATATCGCCCAAATGTAACTTCATACCAGTTGAATTCCGTTCTTTTGTAAATTATAAGTAAGAAACCTTTATAAACATATTTTATTCTATTAGATAGTTATCTCCACTTTTTTAAAAACTGTATATAGTTTACATATTCTTAAAATTTTCTGTTAACAGCTTCTTTCGGAATACGATGGATTATGTGCAAAGGCTTCAAATTTTAGATCCTGAGAAATTAATCGAGTTATGTCGTATGCACTTAAGTTTTACTTTAGATCTTTATGACTGTGAATTTTCTGCATTAATGGACTCCAAGAACACCAAGAAGAAACCCAAAAGTTATTTTAGTCGCCTCGTCAAAGGTAAGTTTGCTGTTTTTTTAAAACTCTTTCTTTTCTGTTAGAATATTAATATTTAAATTTGTCTTGTAATTTTTTGTTCTGTTATTTGTTATATGTGTAAATTACACACAAAGTGCATATATGCATGATATATACAAGTGTATAGAAATACACACACGTTAACTTAAACATATATTCCCACTTATTATGTTATAAAAAATGTTTCATTGCTTGAGGCTCTTTTGCCATCATTAGTAGTATTAATGTCTCATATAGATATATTGTTTCATAATTTTATTAAACTTTAATTGAAATTAAGGATGAATAGCTAAAAGGATGAAATAAGTAATTATAATTAGAACCATTTTTGAGCAATGCTCTTCTAGATCTTGTTTTAGATTTTTGTAAAGTGCTATTTTAACTTAAAAGTTTCATTTGAGTATTATTGATAATGATGCAAAGTTGTGTATTAACTTATAGAAATGCAACTACAATTGATATCTCTTTCTGCTTTCTGGAGAAAGGACGACAAATTAATAAAGATATAACTTATTAAATAAAAATAAAACATTTATATTTATGTTGCATATAATGCTGAAGTAGTTTTCTTTGATACTGATCTTTTTAAGTATTATATATTAAAACTATAAGCATATATGTTAACTTACCAATACAGAGTGTGAATTTATAGGATTTTCAGTGTTGGTATGTTAGTAGCTATGCATAATGTATGTTATAGTAGTGTCCTTAGTTTTGTTTTTAATTTCATTATAACATGTATATTTATTTATTTCATTGTGTTGATTTCAGAAAAACTACCTGAACAAGTCATGCCTTTAAATCAAGACACAATTTCTCATATTTACCAGATTATTGAATATTTGGGAAGGGACATAAGTAAGTTACCTTTTTTTTAATTTTAATTATTAGTATTATGTATATAGTCTGAAATTTATCTCATTTTATAGTCAGTTTGGAGGGATGGGGCAGATAAAGGTTTGCAATTTTGGAGAACATTGCAAAATCTCAATATAACAAATTTCTTGTAAAATTTATTAATCAATGTACTTTATTTACTTTTAGTTGAATATTATTTTTATTTGAAGTTACATATATATATATATATATATATATATATATATATATATATATATATTATTGCTGTATTGTGATAGGGGTACAGATGCATTATAGACGCTGTGTGTTTTTATCGCCAAATTTGGCATTTTTTGGGGGGGAGATGAGTGGGTTGGTGTGTTTGCCCTGACTTTGGTGATAGGGTATGGCAACTCTAATGTGTTCTTGCACCCCATTGGTGCACAAGATTTCTGACGTCAGTACTCGGCACTATTCCAGAAATTTGCATCTTAGCTGTTCTTTTGGTTTACAGTCGCCTTAGTCAGTTTTTTTTTTTTTTTTTTTTTTTTTTTTTTTTCCCCCTCTTATTATTTTCTGGGATTTAGTTATGCTGGGATTTAATAATTTAGTTTTTGTGGGTGTAGTTATTTCGGTTCTTACTATTTTTGAAATTGTTAAAAAGTATCAGGATATTCTAAATCAAACAAGATGCTCTGGTTTGGAACATTTTGTTTTTGTTCTTATTTTCTGGGATGTAGTAATTTAGTTATGGTGGGTGTAGTTATTTTGGTTCTTACTATTTTTGAAATTCTTAAAAAGTATCAGGATATTCTAAATCAAACAAGATGCTTTGGTTTGAAACATTTTGTCTTTGTTCTTATCATTTTCAGGGATTTAGTTAATTTAGATGTGGTGGGTGTAGTTATTTAGGTAACGCGTACCGCCGTCATGTTTTTCTACTTGGCGATTTTTCAAAACATGCGTTTTTTTGTTGGTTGCCAAAAAAAACGTGGCAGGCGGTACTGGCATCTATAATGCATCTGTTCTGTGATAGGTTCATAACAGTAATTTCTTTTGTAATTTAAATTGTGAATTGTTTCCAAGAAAATTCTTCAATCTCTGTTTTCAAGACCAAGAGTCCTGGAGAATGAAATATATATCCTAGGTAGGGGTCAAATTTATGCAGAACCCCCCATGTTTAGGTCCCAAGCATGCTTGATCTTTAATTAGTCTATCCGCTAAAGGGATGAATGGCTCAGTCAACCTTGCCCAGTCCAAGGATCAAACCTCAGGACTGTGCGCTATCCCAACGCTACTGGGCAAAAATAATATATGATTGTTATTCCTACTTTTGCTTACTCAGCTGACAATTAAACAGGCTTGCAATTCCGTCACTTTTCTTACCTTTAGTCACTTTTTTTACAATTGATCACTTTTAGTCACTTTTTTAAGTAAACAGTCACTTTTTTCATGGTGTATTACAGCAAGTCTGTTGTTGAAAAAAGAAATTCTGAATTAATAACAAAATATTTTAATAAAAGATCAAAAATGGGATGCTCTAATCTTATTTTTCTTATTAAAATGTAATTAGTCATATGGTTTCCAGAATTTAGCGATTTTAAAAAGTCGTAAAGAGGTTCCTGAAATCTACATTTGTACTGAAATGTACATTTAATACATTAAAGTAATTTACTTCAAAGCACACATTTCTCTTTTTCTTCACAATTTTTGTTTAGATACTCTAATTTAGCTATGTGCATATTTCAAAACATCATTAATATATGCAGAAAATTGTGATTCTAAAATTAATGTACTGTATGTATTCAAATCTAATTTATAGATTTTCTTGAATAAAAAGCAATGTTGAGTTGTGTTAAACAAAATTTTTTAACGTATTTTGTATATGACGCTAAAATCATGTCTTGCATGAATCATTTGACTTATAGTTAAAATAAATAGAAAAATCTTAATAATAGCTACTGTAATCAAGAGGAGAAAAAAAAATCGCTTTTTTTTTTTCAAATGTTTAGTCACTTATTCTGTATTATTTGTCACTTTTCTCACCTTTTTGAAAGTACCTCAGCAGTTGCAAGCCTGATTAAAGGATATATCCAGTGATACCATTGATTAAATTGTTTATTTCCATTCACCTTATAAATTCTTTGATTAATTATTGCCTAAGTACTGACAGAATATATAAATCATTTTGAGGGAATACAAAACTCAAGATTTGTTGAAATATTTTGCAATCATCCATTCATCTTGAAATTATAATAATTGTTTCAAAAGCAGGTACTGCTCATTCTTCTGATTAGAAGAAATGAATTTCTTTTTCTAAAAAATCTAATGGCTGATAATATGCAGGAATTGTAGTTACTGATAATGACAAGGCTGTAATAGTTTCAGTATTTATGTATAATATAAATACAAATTCTCCTCAAATTACTTTTGCACTGTTATGTAAGTTGGCTAAAATTAAGTGGTTAATTTGAAGGAAATTTGAGAATATTTTGTTAATTAGGTTTAAGTTGATTCTCAAATTAAAAAAATAATAATAATAAAAATTTCCTTACTTTTCTTCTTATTAGAATCACGCTTTTACTTTGCCTTAATTAGTTCGCAATTGTTGTTTGTAAGCTATATTTCAATGGTGAGGAAATGTTTCCAGAGTTAGGTTTTAAGCTGAAGCCATTGGGATGCATTAGTGAAAATATCATCTATGAATCATATTTAAATATTAATTTAAAACTTGTTTTTATTGAATAAGTGACCAACCCAGAAATTATTCATATATAAGAGCATGTAGCCTCAACCATGTCAAAAGCTATGTTTATGTTAGAAAAAAAATGTAAAGATATGTTTTCAGTTCTGTAAGTGAATTCAAGTATTTTGTATATTGTATAAAGCCAAAAAACAGAGAAGATGAAAAAAACAAAATCTTTTAAATAAGAAAAATGTGGATTTTTTTTTTCTTTTCTTTTATTTATTTTATGTGGACTTATTTGGCATTACTTGCCAAATTAGTTAAAATTTTTAATGCATTGGATGAATCAAAATATTTTTCATTAGCCTTGACATTCAAATTAACCAAGTTAAACTATGTTATAAAGTTGTTACTTTTTTATACATTTAAATCAGCATATGTTTTGACTACTAAATGTGTATAAATATTTTATTTTTGTTTTTCTAGATGTGAACAAAGAGGGCCTCTTTCGCAAAACTGGTAGTTTAATACGACAAAATGAACTGAAAACTTTACTCAAATTAGGTGAAAATATTGATTTTTCTTCAGGACTTTATACAGTTCATGACTGTGCATGTGTGTTGAAAAGTTTTTTAGCTGAAATGCCAGAGCCATTACTTTCTGAAGCACATTATTCTGCTCATTGCCAAATTACAGGTATGTATATAAGAAAAATATCAGCTGAATGAATGTGATCTAAAGTAAAATTATATTTAATTATCATAGCAAAAAGAAAATTTGAAATTAAGTATGAATTGGATAGTGATTTCACTGGATATTGAATATCAAAAGTTCCCTTTCGTTGTGAACACCAATATCAAGATATTTAATAAAAATAGCTAATCCCCCCCTCCTCTCAATTCATTGAAAATATATCAAAATTTAATTTCTAAATACTGCTTGTTTAAATATATATACAGTGAGAGTGTGCCCAGCAAGTGGAAATTACTAAGGAATTTGACCATTCTGGAACTATTAGAAAAACTGAAAAAGAAAAATTAAAAATCAGTAAATTTTCTGAAAAAAAATGAAGACCTTGTGCATTTTTTTTAAATAATTATTTTATTAAAGTTAAATGAGAGTAGGGATAAACTGAAAAAAAAGGGAATCTTCAGAAAATGAAGTTCAAAAGAAAAAATATCTAACTTAATTAAAAAGCAATTGGAACAAAAAATATCAATAATTAAAGAAGTAAAAAGTTAATTAATGCTATCAGGTAACAAATTGAATCGTTAAAATAATAATGTACAATTTTTGATAATATATTAGGATGCATTGTTTAAATATAAATAAAATGTGAAAAGCAGAACTCTAAGAGTTATCATAGTTATTATTAAAATAAAATTAAGATCTTGTTCATACAGGTTATTCTGAACATTCCAAAGGCAGAAAAGAATATTTTAAAATTTTAATTGCATTGGGATTTTGTTTATATTACTATTTGTAACTTTATTTAAATATAAATGTATTGTCTAAAAAATAGTTTTATATGAATGAAATTATCTATGAAAATAGTGTGAATCTGTGAATTTATCAGGAAAATAATTGTAAATTAAATGGAAATATCAGCAAGTTCTATGTTATTCTCTTTATACCCTGGGTTATCTCCCAGTTATACATCTGTTTTTTCTTGCCCTAGTAAAATCTGATGGACAAAATTGTTGAATTTCTCGGTATGTTTTGGGTTAAAGAATGCAATATCGTCTTACTTAAATGATAACAATTTAGTCAAATGAATTAAGAAATTTATAATATTTTATGGGTTCTGTTTTTATTGATGAACATTTCTTATATTAGTCTATTTCTGATAATAATTGAACTAATTAGGAGACATATTAGTATGCTTGTTACAAAAGTGTAAAGGGCAAAGACAATTTAGTCTTTTGCAGATTAGTTTTTATGTTATTAATGGTATATATATATATATATATATATGTTGTGTGTGTTAAAAGTTCTTCACATTTTTAATCGTTGTCTTACATTTTTTGTGGCTTCAAATTGAGTTTTAAAAAATTCTATGCCAATTTATTATGATATTGATATGGCAAATAGCTCTACTGTAGTTTTAACATGATACAAGATACTTAGTTTATCTATGTATATAATTTTGCATTGTTGTGACTTAAAATAGTGAAATGGAAAAGAAAAGTACATGTTTCTAATATGTTTAATTTCACAATGGTTGTAGGTATATAATACTTTGCAAATATAAAGATTGTCTAGTTTGCTAAGTCTAAAAACACGCAACATATAATTGTCTATGTGAGAAGCAATCAGTATACAGATGAACTGATCTAACTCAATAATATAAATGTATTGTCTAAAAAATAGTTTTATATGAATGAAATTATCTATGAAAATAGTGTGAATCTGTGAATTTATCAGGAAAATAATTGTAAATTAAATGGAAATATCAGCAAGTTCTATGTTATTCTCTTTATATCCTGGGTTATCTCCCAGTTATACATCTGTTTTTTCTTGCCCTAGTAAAATCTGATGGACAAAATTGTTGAATTTCTCGGTATGTTTTGGGTTAAAGAATGCAATATCGTCTTACTTAAATGATAACAATTTAGTCAAATGAATTAAGAAATTTATAATATTTTATGGGTTCTGTTTTTATTGATGAACATTTCTTATATTAGTCTATTTCTGATAATAATTGAACTAATTAGGAGACATATTAGTATGCTTGTTACAAAAGTGTAAAGGGCAAAGACAATTTAGTCTTTTGCAGATTAGTTTTTATGTTATTAATGGTATATATATATATATATATATATATATATATATATATATATATATATATATATATATATGTTGTGTGTGTTAAAAGTTCTTCACATTTTTAATCGTTGTCTTACATTTTTTGTGGCTTCAAATTGAGTTTTAAAAAATTCTATGCCAATTTATTATGATATTGATATGGCAAATAGCTCTACTGTAGTTTTAACATGATACAAGATACTTAATTTATCTATGTATATAATTTTGCATTGTTGTAACTTAAAATAGTTAAATGGAAAAGAAAAGTACATGTTTCTAATATGTTTAATTTCACAATGGTTGTAGGTATATAATACTTTGTAAATATAGAGATTGTCTGGATTGCAAAGTCTAAGAACACGCAACATATAATTGTCTATGTGAGAAGCAATCAGTATACAGATGAACTGATCTAACTCAATAATATATATATGTGTGTGTGTGTGTATAAAATGTCTTGTTTGTTTGCTATGCATTCTTAAAAGGCTGGATCAATCATCATGAAACTGAGCTTACTTATTGTATGTCAAGATAATGAGAGATAAAATGCTTATTTTTTCCCTGCATTGGACCTGGTGACCTTATAGTATAGCACCATTAGAAATATTTTTCTTTTAATAATATGCTAAAATCATTTAATTTATTAAGTAACTATAGGAGTTTTGTTGTAGCATGATAAAGTTATTTGCTAAATTTACTCATATATTATACTTGTTCTGACAAATTAATTTTTTTTTTTTTTTTTTTTTTTTTTTTTAAATAAAGCTTTTTAATATACAAAGTAACATTTTCTTTTTTCCTAAGTTTCATCTATAAGGAAATCTGAAAATTATTCTAGATTTATATTTTCATTATATTAAGGCCATCTATGCTGACATTTTTTCTTTACAGACATGTCAGAAAAGGGAATAACTATGTCTTCTAGTCAACAAAGAGCTGTGTTTGACAGACAGATAAAATCTACAAAGCTTCTTCTTTTACTACTGCCAACAGACAACTACTGTCTTTTGAAATATTTACTCCTACTGCTATATCAGATCCAAAATTCCCAAGACAAAAATAAAATGTCATCTGAAAATTTAGCAACATTATTTGCTCCTCACATTATATGTCCACGAAAGGTATATATTTCTTTTTATAAGTTTCTTTTATGAAATATTGTAATATTTTCTTTAACACCCTTACATATATTTTATCAGAAATTTACTTTGAGTTTTGCTAATGACTTGAAATGTGATTTTTATATATGTATGTGTACATATATATATTTATATAAATAATCTGTATGTATGTTTGCTGTTGATTATAAGAATTATCAGTGTACTTTCAATTTTATTTTGCTGTCCACCCTGCTTAAGCTTTTAGTAATTAAAAGTATTTTTAAACCTTACATTGCAGATAAAAATAACCTTAAAATTATTCAATGTAACCTTCTTTATATCTTTTAGATGTCACCAGAATCTATGAAGGATAATTACCCTCGTTTAGTAAAATGTATTACTTTTCTTATTGAGAATGCACCATTTCTGTTTGAACCACCAAAAGAACTAGTTCAAGATATCAAAATACACCTTCAAGGAATGTCTTTTGAGGGGCAAATTCAAACTGTAAGCAAAGAGGTTAGTAGTGTAGTACATTTATAGTAAACTATTTTAAGTGGTAAAAAAGTTGAAAATTTTTTCTAAAGGCATCCTTTACATTCATCAGTATCAAATTATCAAAATATATTTTCTTTTTAGAGTTTAATTGAAAATTAAAAAGGAAAAATTTATTACTTAACATATATTATTAGTTAGCTGAAAATAAGTACATAGTTTGTTATACTAATTACCACCTGAAAATCTAATTCATGTAACAAAACAAATATACGGTTAATGTCAGTTCCACCTGTGCATTTATTTACTTATTGAAGCTTACTCATCCTTTTAAGCATGCAATAACTATAGAAATTTTCTTTGTTAGCACTAGTCTCAACAGTTTTATTGTATCTTTTTCAATATACTAAAACAATAAACTTTAATTTCGTAGCAGTGATAGTAATTTTTTTTCTAATTATATAATTAACCCACTAATAACTTAAGGAACACTCATTCGGATAATATCTACAAGCAAATAGTAATCATCTGCTGTTACCGTGTTAAAGTTATTTTCTTCAAATACTTGCAGAATTTCACCTTTCAATTTACCCTTTTAAGTTGATAAGCATCTTGTTGGTTTCTATCCTGAACGATGTCACTAATTTGTTTCCATTTGATAATCTTTCATTTTTCAATCCTATCATCAGCTTGCGTGTAATTTTAAGGTCATTAATTCTAAAAATTGACATTTGCAAGCTAAAAGTACATATATATTGTTATGTAAGACTTATACATATTATAAAACTTACTATGGAGCAGTTACAAGAAGCATTAAGATTGGTTTGTGTACTGCATATAGAAACTTTAACACTTCCAATATCAATTAAATATTTTTTTTTTTTTTTTTTTTTTTTTTAATGTGGACAGTAAGGCTGGACCATATCTGAATTTCAGTATTGTGATATATCATTCACAAATTATCAATATTTTCAATATATCACTATGTTCTAATTCACATACTATTTTATTATAGTGTCTGAAATAAAAGTATGTTCTGTATAAAATACAAACACACAAGTATATATATGTGTGTGTATTTATTGATTATCTTAAAAACAAAAATTCAGTTTCTTAATTTAACATATTTAAAAAATACATAAATTTATGAAAATTCCAATAAAAATTGCAAATTTCTTTCCTGCATATCTGATCTAAAGTGTGCATTATTCTAAACTTTCAGAAACCGAAACAAATTAATAGATAAAACAAGAAAATGTACATACATCATTAGCTATGAAAGAAAAAAATAAATGACAAATGAAAAGGGTGCAAATGCATGGTTTTCATTTAATATATCATCGTATGTCTCACACTTTTGAGGTATGTGAGATAGTACGATGTACATACAGATGTCACAGTGAAACTTGTCAAAATTGATTCATGCATGGTTAAAATTAGTATTTCCATTGAAATCTGATCACTGAAATTTTTTGCAATAACTACCTCCTTTAATTTGGGCAAGAAAAAAATTAATTAAAAAAAACAATCAGGAACTAAAGCAGAAACTTTTATTTTAAGGACATTTCAGTTATTGATTGTAATTGGTTCAGGAATGGACTTGCTAATTTATTTAAATTCTTGCTTACATATGGATTACTTTTTAACCCACTGTATGTATACAAAAATCTATTAATTCTTGTGTCAGTTATATTAAAATATTTATTTTCACTGTTCTCATTTATTACATGTACATAGTTTACATTTATTTTTCATGTTTTTCAGATCAAGTTAATTTATGAATCTGCCAGTGTAATATAACATATTTTCTTGCATTTCATTGTAGGAATCTTCATCATATTTTTCATTTTTCTTTATGGACTGTTTTGCTCTTCAACACAGGAGGTTAAGTTAGTACCATGAAGCAGCTGAATGTCATATTCCGTTTGTGTGTGTAATGATATATACACTTTTAGTTTCATCAGATGCAGCTTAATACTCTTATTTACATTTGAGAGAATTTGTAAATAGAAAAACATACCTCATTTTCAGCATTTTAGTTGTGTTCCAGAAATAAGAAAATATAATTCCAGCAATGAAAAATTTTGTTGGAATTTAGTTGAATGTTGAACTCCTGGTGATTTTTTTGTGAGCTGTCCATGCCTGTTCTTTTATCCTTGTTATATAGTGCCAACTTCTAAATACTTTTCATTTTATCATCATGCACCAGATCTGGAATAAAATTCTATTTTTAAATTAAATAATATTGTCTCTCTTGTCTTTAGTGTCCTGTTAACTTCTTACTCATTTGTAATAGCTATTAAACCCAAGAAATTAAATAACATAATTTGCATGCTCCTTAAAAACTCCTTATTTTAATGGTCCTTCAAGCCATTAATTTTCCCATTGGGTTTGAACAAATTAATTTTTTATTCGTAGCGAAATATAAAATAAATTGCCAAAAATGAAAGCCAAGCAAGTAACATTTTAAATGAAATACAGCTACCACAATTTTCTTTTTCAGGAAGGTTTTGAATAAAATTAAGACTACTTATAAATTTCTTAATATCTCTTTTAAAAAAAAACTGCACAGATTCATGATTTAGTAGAATAAGACAACAATGTTATTCTGTTGGTGTGTAAAGAATTATGCATGTGTAGTTTAATGAAACTCAACTAAATGTTTACATTTAAATTTGGGAAAAGGGTTCATTTAATAAAAATGTGCTTTTTTGTGGTGTGTGTGTGTGTGTTTTCCTGAAATAAAAATTTACTTACAGTAATGAAAATTTTTGGGATTTAGTCTATTAGAGAAAAATTGTGATTATACTTGTCTTGTGAACTATTAATGCATAAACTATCCTTGTTTCAGATCCAAGAAAAATTGGTACTAATTTATTACCTTTTTTCCTTTTTCATCATCATACATCAAATTTGGAGAAATAAAGATATGTTTTTAATTTGCTCTCTCTCTCTCTTGTCTCTTGTCTTTAATTTGCTATTAGCTTTATATTTCTTTTTACATATTTTTCACATGTTTATATTATGGAATGTCTAGGTATGCACATCCATATCAAGGTTTTTAAACGTATTAAAATATAACTACTCAAATATCCAGTTCCATTAAACTTGCTTGGTACAAAGCAAGTTTAAATAATTTCAAATCGTTTTTCTGAGCTATATGTTGTCTTGATATGTGTTATAATATTTATCTTCTTTCTTTGTATTTAAGTTTTACATAAATTATTGTAAGAGGTACACAGTTTTAATTTTCTTTTCTGATTTACCAAGTGTCCAAGTTGTAAAGTTTTTGTTATGAATCATGTTTGTTTATTTTAGAATGAAGCTGTGAAAACTCTGATAACATTTTGCGACCGTACTAAGTTACCCGAGACTCAGTCTTCTGATTATACCAGCAAGGCTTTGTCAGAGCTTCAGAGTTACATAGAAACACTACCAAATTCAACAAGGAAAAGGAAACTAATCAAGAAGGTTACAGATTTAATGTTTTTAACATTGTGTCATTTTTATATTTATTGCCTGTTAAAAAGTTTCTCTTTACATTGAGCTTCAGAGGTCAAACTAACCCATATATGTTTCATACTGTTTTCAGGGGTTGTAGACCTGAAAATATCAGGTGATTTGTAAACAATGAGAATAATCAAGAAATTCTTACAAGATCTAGGGATTTTGGGATCAAGTCGTAAACAATTGATGTTGCATACATAGATTTTCTTTATTTTTACATCCAATATGTGGCATCAGTCAATAATTGGACTGCAGAACATGTAGACATGCATGTGACCAATTTTTAATAAAAAGAAAAAATATTTAGGGGTGAAAAACAGTTAGTTTTAATGAATACTAAATTTTAAGCAGTAATTGATTTATAATACATTGAGTCAATTTTAAAAAAATTCTTATTTTTAAAAAATACTAAAAATGACAACTAAAAAAATAATGAGATTTATAAAAAGGGTTTTAAAAATAAGCTATAGTATATAATTTTGATACCAAAATTTGTAGTGTAGTTTATCTTCTATTTAGCATTATTAGCATTTAAAAGAAATTATGTAAAAGAAAAAAAAAAGAATCATCAGATATTGTTAAACTGACAAATAAGAAAACTAAAAGAATGCAGTTTCTGGATGCATTTTGTTACTTTTTTCTAAGATGTCTATTTTAATTAATCTTTTGAAAAATATTTATAAATTTAATTTTTACTTCGTTATTCATAGTCAATTATATGGCGCAGTCATATAAACTTAATAGTAAACTTTTATGCATTATTTGTATTAAGTTATGCATCTACTAGGAAACCATATTGATAAGGGGTAGCCGAATACTATTTGGTACACAGGTATCTAATAACTCGGAACCAGCCCTGTGTGGCACTATTGCACTATTTTCAATTTAGGTAATGAAAAGCACTTTTTTCATTTAATTACTCTCAATTTATTTTTGAAATCATTAAATTAAACAAATGAATAAAGAATTGTCAAATTAGTTCGTAAATCTACAAAATTATATCATTTTTGTATGTAACAAATATAAAATTATTTGAGGTTCTTGGACTTAACAAGAGTGGGTAAAGAGAATATTTATATTAAAGAATAACAACATTAGTGTCTTCAAGTACTTGGTTTCATCAGATAATTTTAAAATTCTTTTTTTGTGGCCACCCTGTTCTTACTATTTAAGCTATGGTATTTATGCATATGTAGTACACCCTGTTCTTCACATGGAAAAATGGTGAATATTTTTACTTTGTATATAGTGCATACCATAAATTTGACATACAACTGAATTTTCAGATTGTAAACCAGTTCCTACAGGGGCAAGGCCGAACGATGGCCGAATGGTAGAGCGCTGCTCTTCAGAACTGGAGTTTGCGGGTTCGAATCCCGCTGCTGGCATGGATGTTCGTAGCCGTTCGAAATCGGCTTTAAACCATAGGTCCCGGTTTCATTAGCCCTCGTGTGCAAAACAGTAGACCGTAGCGCTCCAAACCGAACCAAACCAAACCTACAGGGGCAAAATGAATTAGCTTTTAGCAGTATTTCAAAATTGTTTTTCAGACAACTTCATTCTCCACTCCTAAGTCAAAGAACTAAGAGAAACCTAATTCTGAATCTCTTAAACCAGATCCCAGAAAATGATAAGAGTTAAGTTCCAGGCAACATAGCAAAGAATTTAAGGACTACCAAGTAGTGTAATAGGAGTAAATAAAAAGGTGGGAATATATCTATTGAGTATGGTTTTTACCATTTTATTTTATTTCTTACTAATCACTCCCTTGAATACTTGTTTTGATTCATACATTTATCGTATGATTAGTTGAAGCAGTTAAAAATATTCCAAGTATAATGCACACCTAGAAATTTTCCTTGAATATATAGCAGATTCTTTTATATAAACATGTATGTATATATATCTTCACGTACTGCACTCATCAGCCTAACAGGCCTCAAACTCAATCTCATTGATTCAAGTCATGTTTCTTATTAGTACTTTTTTGATGAGGCATGTAAAACAATCTTAAAAGTATATGTAGCATTAAGAATCTCTCTTTTGTTTGAACTTTAGTTTAGTTACTAAGTACTTAAATGAAAGTGATTGCATACCTTTTTAAAAAAGCATTTAAACTTTAACAAAAAAATATATATGAGAAATTCCTATTTAACATAATTACTGAATTTTACTTGGCCTCTTTCGAAGATGTTTTATTTAATGGTGGGTGAAATTTAGTACTTCTGAATGTTATTACTAGAGACTGTATTGTACAATTTCAAATGTTATGTATTTATGTAATATTTTTAAAATCATCCTAATAAGGAATAATTTTTTTTTAAATTCCCACTTTGTTGTATAAAGTGCCTCAATTCGGAGAATGCAATAATTTCTGTTTCCTATGGACAAAACAATATTCAATTCTATATTTTGCTGTGGTTCGTACATGTGACTCATGGTGGATTTTAGACCTCATGTCTACTCATTTTCCACCAACTGACATTTTCTATTTCTCCAAGAACCCTAAGCTAAGTTAATTTCTCATGAGAGGGATTTGGTAACCATGACTTAGGCCAAAATGATGCTAGTCTACAATCATTCCTTTAACAGATATTATGGTGTTAACATCACAAGTTTGGAGATGATTAAATAAAAAATTAGTTTGAAAGGACTTTAACTGTCTTCTTGAATTTTTGTGTATAATTTTAATGCCTGCTTAAAGTGAATAAGTTGCTAGATTTCTGGGGATTTTGCTCTAACCATCTCCCAATTTCCAGAGAAATGAAATAATGAATAATGTTCCCTTACTCCTTTCTGTCTACTTTCAAAGCAAATCCAAAAGAAACTGAAAAATCAAACGTCATTTTCAATTTTTTTTTTCAATTTTGATTATGAAAGCCACAGTCTGTAAGACTGAAATGTCAGTTAAATGTTAAAACTGTAAAAGAGATGCTATTTTCATTGATCATGGATGAAAATATATCCAAGGGAGGCTTACTTGTTATATTAATTTAAAAAAAAAATGAATGCTTGTCATTATTAAAAGAAATTCTTGTAATTTAACTAAATCTGTTTTTATTTAATTTTTTTCAGGGTAAAATTTAAAACTTTTAAAATGTTTAGTGTACTTTTTTAATATTCAAAAATTTTTATTTCTTATTTTTATAGAAGTGATTTGATTCTCTGTCCAAAATGTCATTTGCTAATACTTGGTTTTGCATCCCACTTAATGTGTAAGTCTGCAAAATTTTCCAGGGACATTTTCTCACCTCACAAACAACCCTGTATATAGAATCATTTAATATAATTGGATTTGCTTGTCTACATAAACATAATGATTTTCATAAAAATTAAATTTATCTATAAAAATATGTTCATTCAGTGACTATTTCATAATTTTTGCTCATATATGAAGGCTCCCTCCTGAAGTTATTCCCATAGCACCAATGTTATATTTTCCTGCATTATATCTGGATTGTTTGTTTTCTGCATCTATCATTGAAGAAGTTTGGACCCATTGTTTTGTTTTTCTTGGAGTATGATTTTTGTAGAATTTAGGAGAATTTGATTCAATGAACATTTAGTTATAATAGAATGCTTAGAGGTTGTGCAGGTAGGCGGGGAAAAATCAGACTCGCCAGAGATCTTTCCTAGATCACCAGAGGGCTTTATAACACTATGTGATCACCAGCACTTAGTTTGGTCATAGCACCATGAGGGTCACCAGTGACCTCATTATCAATTATTATGCAAATTAACTTCTGTATAATTAATATATCACCAAAATATTTAATATGAGGAATTCATGTCCAAACATGTGAAATTAGTGTGGTATTCAACATGTTGAGTGATGGGTTGTGATGGAATCATTATTGCTTCAATGAAATATTTGGAAGAAATAACATTCAGAACAGCTAGACTTATCAGTGGTTATTTTTTCGCAGAAGTATATGTCAAAATTAAAAGCCTTTATGTACATGCACACTGACAGTGATAGCATACTTACAGAAATAGTTAAAAGACAAGTCATTCTTCACAGCCAGGTGATCTACATACACAAAACAAGTATCAAATACTTTTTTAAATATGTTATTCATCATTTTACGCATAAGTTATAATTTATAAAATTTTAAATACAGCTGATTTGCATTATAAGTGAATAATTAATCTTTGTTATTTCATTAGGTGAATAATTAAGTGATTAACCCTTTGCCTTAAAACAACATATGGGAGACATGATTGTACTGCTGTGCCTAAAATTAGAACCTCGTATCACACGTCATGATTCTATCTGGCCAAATGTGAAAAGCTCGTATTAGTAATAAAACAATACTGCTTACAAAATTTTGACTAATATTATACCTTATTCATTTATAGGTTATTCACACAATAGATTACATAGAAAATATTAAAAGACTGAAAATTTTTACTTTTGTTATATAACCAAAACCATAGAAATAATATGTGAAATAAAATCATTAATAAATTTTTTTAATAAAAATGAAATGAAATATAATTATCAAATTCTGTGGTTTTATTTAATAGCAAATGCAGTACTATTAATGCCCACTGATTTGCTCACAATTTAGCCCATGATGAAACTGCTTCTGGTCACGATGCATAAGAAAAGCTTTCATCGAAAGTGGCACACATAATCCTTGCTCAGTTCATAAGGCAAGAGGTTAGCTTATTGACTGTGTCACATACTTCACAATATTTCTACATCCTTTTCTCGTAATCTTCATTTTCCATTTTTGTCCCTTTGAAAAACAATCGTTTAAAGTTCTATTGTGTTTGTATGGTTACAATGGTGTCATATAAAAACATAATTAAAGCAATGCAAAAACTTCATAAACCTTTATTTTATTATATGAAATTATCAATTTATTGGAATAATCAATTATAATAGTTGACAGTAAGAGGACTAATTTCCTAACTGTCAAGGCCTGCCACAGTAGTGGTTTATGTATTGTCTTATCAGTCATATTAATCACCATTATTTCCTTCTTTTGCCAATGGGGGGGATAAAAGTCTGAACATAAAAGAGAAAAGATGTTTTCACAATTCAAAATCTGAAATTGGAAGCCATACAGTAACGCTTTTATCAATGAATGGGATATTTAGGCTGTAGGTATAAAGCCAAGACACTAAGATGGTTTTCAATTCAATTGTTTATTTAAATTAGTTGCTCATATACCTCATGTAGATATGCTTTTTCTATTTCAATAGGCTCAAATCCCACTGGCAACATGGTTGTTTGTAGCTGTTTGGAGTCTGCTTTAAGCAGTAGATCCCATTCTAATTTGCTCTTGTTACAAAAAATTGACCATAGCAATCCAAACTAAACTAAATAGATATGCATCAGTTTTAGTTCAATAAATAGATAATTTACAGTCGCTTAAATGGTAATTCAAGACACACTTTGTTTTATTATGAACATGACAACCTGTTCTATTTTGTCATATGAACAGCAGTTATTGAGGGAACTAACATATTTTTGTATACATGTATATTTTATGTATTTTACCCTAGAATCCAGAGTAATGACTTTTGTTGATAAAGTATTAACATATTTCATTTCCTTAATTTTTTTTCTTTTTTCCAGTTTCAAAAAGAAAATAACAATGAAACAATTGGTGAACCAGGGAGGAAACATTTCAGAAGCCGGTCAGTTGGAGATGCCATCAAAGTAGGGAGAAATATTAAACTGTAAAAAATAATTGAAGAAAATTTAGTGTTTTGTGTTTGTTCAAAGTTGCATGTATTTTAATTATTCTGTGGAAGACTTGAGTGAAATAAAATATATTACTTAAAAGTTTCTGTAATCCTTAAAGGAAGATCTAAAGAGCACTTTGAATACATTCAAAATATTTTTATAGCTATGACTTTTCTGTACATTATATTAAGTATTTTACCGAGAAAAGTCTAGTGGATAAGACTTATTATTTTTTAAGATTTAATGTACTATAGACCTAATAATTTTTATGAAAATATATCTCAAACTCAAAATGCACATTTGATACTTCCAGAAATTATACTTATTCTTAAGAATTTACTCCTAAGTGTTCAGTATTTTAAGAAAGTTATAAGAGAATTTTTAATCAATAATAACAGAGGTGACCAAAATGCAGGTTGCATGCAGCCATGCTCTGTAAAGTTTTTAAACCCATTATAAAATTTATACTTGAGACAAATATTGTATTGATTTTAGTAAATATAATATTACTTGATTGTTTGATTATTGTTTCTGTATTATTAAAGTATAGTCACAAATGTTTAACTGTTCTTGTTAATTTATGAATAACAAAACTATGATAGTAATATATTGAATTAAATTTTCCCTAAAAGTATTTATATATACACTCAAGAGCCAAAACATGACCACCCCTGCATTTTGCAATGAACTCGTTTGGATGACGTGGAAGGCATGTAATCAGGTGGAAGTGGTATTTAATTGCTGCTTGAGAGTCTAAAGAAACATTCTGTCACTTTTGTGTGTGATGGGAAAGGCTGCGGATCTAAGCGATTTCGATAGAGGGCAGATTGTAACGGCTCGAAGGCTTGGAACAAGTATTTTCGAAACTGCACAACTCGTGGGTTGTGCGTGATCTACAGTTGTTAGTACTTATGCAAAGTGGATGAATGATGGTGAAACCATCAGTACGCGACATGGTATTGGATGTCCACACGTTATCAAAGAAAAAGGTTGTCTGAGACTGTCTCACATAATGAAGCAAAACTGGAGCCAGACAGTGGCTCAGCTAACAACCCAATACAATGCAGGGCCAAGTATCGGAGCATTCAGCAGACACTGTTGGATATGGGGCTACACAGCAAACGTCCAACTCGTGTGTCTTTGCTGACCAAACGTCATTGCCAACTGCGCCTACTCTGAGCCCGGGAACATTGTGACTGGTCAATGGGTCAGGGGAGAGAGTTGTCTGGTCACATTAATCAAGGTTTGTCATTCATCACGCCGATGGCTGTGTCAGGATTCGCCGTCTTGCACAGGTCGGTGGTGGCGGTATTATGCTTTGGAGAACAATCTGTTAGGCGGCTCTTGGACCCGTGGTTGTGGTAGAGCAGACCATGAATGCTACAGGGTATCTGAACATCATTGCACTTCTACATGGCCTGCTGGAAATTGAATGTTCCAACAGGACAACGCCCTGTGTTACAAGGTTAAAATTGTGTTGGAGTGGTTCCAGGAACATGACTGAATTCCAGTTAATGTCCTGACCACTTAACTCACCAGATCTCAATCCAATAGAACACATTTGGGATGTTATGGGACGGCAGCTCAGAGTTCAAAGACCACCAATTTTCAATATCTCAGATTTGCTTAACTATTGCTTAAACATCTGGTATAATCTGTCTCCGGCCATCTACCAAGGACTTGTGGTATCCATGCCAAGACAGATTGAAGCTGTTGCATGGGAAAGGTGGGCCAACTTGTTATTGGCAGGTGGTCATAATGTTTTGGCTCTTGAGTGTATATACACACATTCACACTGTGATAAGTGATCATAAGAATAAAATGCATTACTATTGCAGTCTACAAAATCTGTTTGAGTTGGAAATTTTATAGAATGAATACACAATACATTACTTAAAAAGGTTATTTATTTATTTACATAAAGAGGAGGATTAGTTTTATTGGTATATGTTAATCTACTTATGTTTTGTATTTTCAATATTAAATTGATTTAAAATTATAATGTTATTGTTTTTAAATATTTTAAAAGAATGACATATAATTATTGACCTCCTAATGGGGAAGACTTATAAGGCCTGGCTTGATTCTGGTAATCAAAGGCAGGCCAAGGAGCTTAACCAGGGTTATCCCTGGATGAGGGCTAATGAGCTACTTAAGCTCAGTAGAAAAGAGCTAAGAGTGGCCATTGGTCTGTTGACTGGCCATTGTTGCATTAAGAGGCACCTCAACATTATTGGCATTATGGATAGTCTGGTATGTAGGGGATGCCATATGGTAGAGGAGAGTTCATCACATGTTTTGTGTGAATGTGACTACTACTGCGCCAAGAGATTTGAATTCCTTGGGTATCACTTCATCAAGCCGTGGGAACTGATCAACTTCCCGGTTAAATTGCTGCTGAGATTTATCTCAGCTATTGGTCTCTCTGAGATCTAATGGTTAATATTTCTTAACCTTGTGCTGGAACTCTTTGTTCCAGTGAATAGGGTTTTTTTCAGTACAATAGGCCTTGGGCCGCAGTGCCCCCCTTGTGGGCCACCCTACCCTAATTCTAATTCTCTAATTCTGATGACATATAATTTAACTAAATAATATATTTATACAGAAAGTGGACTTTGCCATTTTCAAATCAATTATATATGTTATACATTAATTATGTAAATTTTTACTAGCAAGAGGATGAAAGTTTTTGAAGGATTTTTGTAGGGAAGAACTGTTTTTAGATTAAAAAGTTCATAGCAGATTGCATTCATTTCTTAATTAACATTTTGTCTATAATGAATGAACTTATACCACTTTTAAGGGAAACATATAAATCAACAATGTAAATTAATATATATATTTGTATATATATACACACATATTTATTTATAGACAGTTACTAATTTATCAACTTTCACGTGTTTATAAATATGTAGATAAAACTTTAAAAGTGATGTAATAGATTAAAATCTGCATTTCAAAGTAATAAAAAGTAACAAATATTGTTCTACTTTTTTCCATATATACATGTCATTCTCTAATTATATATATATATATATATATATTAACTGAATTAATATTTTATGTAGAAACACTTGTGGAAAAGTTCCTACAAGAGAAGAGATGAAGGAAATTTTAGTCATTCTACATTTGACATGGTAATAATTTAAATTTGTGTTCTCATTAAATATGAGGAAAGTCTCCTTTTAATATTAAAGTAAAATAAGTTCAAACTTTGTCTTATGCATGTTATAAAATTATAATTACTTTGACTATAAAATTTGATTACAATGTATAAAATTTATTCCCTTCCTTTTGTGTGTGTCTGAAAAAACTGACTCATAAAACAGCCCATAGAATGTTAAATTATATAAAATTTTAAAAATCTTCACAGTATGTAAGCCGATACATATTCCTTTTAGTCAAAAACATGCTCACAATATTCAAAATGGTAATGATTCCTCAAATGACAGTGTGTTTTTAGGTAATAGCTTTATAAAACTGTAACTAAGCATCATAATATATTTTAACAATTTTAAAAAATATTTTTTTTTTAAATAGTAAATTGAAAATATGTTCAACTACATATTTGTAATGAATGCATGCGAAAGAGTCTCTTTTTTTCAGTTTTAACTACTTTTTTCAAATTGTCACTTTTTTTTATAATTGATCACATTTTTATGCTTTTTTATGTAATAAACAAATAGTATACACATTTTCAAAATAAATATTCAATAACTGTGTTACTGGAAAACTAATTTAGTTATACTAATATTATTTATTTTTATCTTTTACTACTGATCATACTTAATTAGGGTATCAAACCTTACAAAAATATCAATTTTTAAAAAGGCATTGTAACTTGAAAAAGTATGAGAACTGCAAACATAGATCATTTTTCATTATTAACATAATTTTTAAATCTTGGTTTATGTAAAAAGAGATTTTTTCTTTTCCCTCATTTGTAGATTGCTTTTCTCCACATCATGTCTCATTTCCCTTATCATTTGTTACTTGCCGAATGATGTCCAAATGGTAGAGCACTGCTCTTACGTAGTGCAGTTTTTGGGTTCAAATCCCATTGCTGGCATGGATGTTCATAGACATTTGGAATTGGCTTTAAGCAGTATGTCTTGGATAGCTCATTGGGAGATTGTGTCTGCAGTGCTGTTGGTGACAACTGCCCTCTGACACACAACTTTCATATTAAGAAACCCTCTGACACATCGAAAGAACTCTGGGCAGAGAGCCTAATCAAAAACCCGGTACTGATAAGGAAGGCCAGGAGCCTGGTTGACTAGCTCACTGCTAATCAAGGCACCATTGTTCGACCATGAAGATTTTAACCTAAAACCACACCACAAGGGTCAAAGTACCCCTTCACTAATGGCCATCACAACTGCCCTGTGCAGTTATTGCTTCCCTCACCAACACCTGCTCTCATGTCAGAAAGTTCCATGTAGTACACCAGGTCAACCGGACTTTTAACCTGAGCAGGACTCCTGCAGAGTATCCCTGCACTTTTGGAAGCTGTATTAGTTGTAGTTATTTGTCTAGATTGTTTACATTTTTTTTCATGTTATTTTAAATTTTATGGGCAGAATGCTGATTTGGACCCTGTGTAACGCATTGTTGCCAGACAGTCAGACCGAACTAGTAATTCCACACCCTACACCTGACTTCAGATGGGTAATAGGTTACAGGTAGTACACAGCTTTAAGCAGTAGGTTTAAGAGCTCTCATAAATAAATATAGTTACATAAACCTAGCCTTTTCTCTTCATACAAAATATCCAATTTTAAATATGCTTACATTTTCACTCTCTTTTTCTAATTGAAATTTATATTTAGAACTTATTTTTTTAATAGCATCTACAAGCTTCAAAATCAACTGATTCTATTCCATCTGACTCCAGCAAAGCAGCTTCAATGGAAGCATTGTACCTGGAAACGAAAGAGTCAAGTAAATTTGCTGAACTTCGGAAAAATTTCTTACGAGCCTCACGGAAGAAAAAACTGCAGAAGCTTGCAAAAGTTAGCTAAATTTTGCAAATTCTTTTTCTTGGGAAGATGAACAAAATTGTTAGCTTAGTGGATGTTAATAAGACTGCTAAATTCTTAGCTATTTGTTATTATTTTCTTGTATATTTAGTTTTATTTGCTTTTAATTAAACTATTATAGAAAGTGATAAATGTATATTTTTTTTTCTACTTGGTGATTTAAAATCACTAGTTGTTATTTTTATTAAAGCATTGTAAATGTAACATATTTTTTCCTCTTTTTTTTAAAAAAAAAATATTTTTAGATATTATAAATAACATGGATTTATTCTGAATAAAAATTATAATTAAACTGAGCAGTGTGAATAATTATTTTAAATTATAAATGCTTTTTCATCACAGTGTTATTGGTAATTCTTTTGTGAATAGGTATTTAAAATTTACAGATCAATTGTTATGGTTTGTAGTTTCGTTTATATTGTACTACAGGTAAAACATTACAATGAATACCGCCTAAAAAATACAGCTAAATTTCTTTTCCCTTTAACGCAATTTAAATACTGGGAAGAAAAATAAAACATCTCCAAACACATTTATTAAAATAAAGTTCTCATTAAAAAGTTCACAAAATTTGAATCCTTTGCACACAGATGAATCTATATTTGACTATTTTATATGACTGACAACATAGAAGGGTGTGATGAGAATATAAATAGTTGATGACTTAGATTTGAATCTTAGGCTAACAGAAGCATGTTTTCCTTTCTTTTTTATCTGGTATCAATGATAATTTTCTTTCTTCTTTGAAGTCTGCTGAATTCATTTCAACTAATAAATTTATCATGACATCAAATGCCTGAAAAGAAAAAAAAGAATTCATAAACTATGCAAAAGAAAAAAATTATAGTAAATATCAAATATTTTAATACAAATTATGTTGTTGTTACTATAAAGTTTTAATTGGCTAGACCTCTTTCCTGAGAGTGTGAACTATTGCCCCAGTGGTCAGTTATTTACATAGGGGGTTAAAAAGGAGAAGGCAAAGAGACGCGGGGTATTGCTCTTGTCTTTATACTTGAAAACCTCTGAGTATTTTCTCAGGACGTTATGAGGGCTTTCATCTATAAATTTACTTTGTTATTTACTTTGCATTATAACAGGAAATGAAAACATATCGAATGGGAAAACTGAGCCATTTGCCAGCAACAGCTGGAAAATGCGGTGAGTGCACAAAAAATTTACATCTATTGCAGAGAAAGCTTTGAAAAATGGGGTGGAAGAATTTTAAGTCGAGGGCACTCCTTTAATTAAAACATTTTGTGGCTGGGAAAATTGATTTTAAGGAATTAGAATGGGAGAGAAGAGGTTTTGAAAGAGATAGTTTAAGTATAATAATTTTGATATATATATATATATATATATATATATATATATATATATATATATAACATAACAGTTGGGCTGAAAAATTCGTAGGCCAACATAGATTTTTTTTTTATATAAAATTTGATTTTATTATTCAATGTTGTTGCCTTCAAGGGAGAAACAAGGGTTATAGCGGTCGTACAATTTTTCGATACCATTTTTATAGTACAATTTGTCTTTAGCCTCAAAAAGAGGCCTCAATTTCGGCGATTACTTCTTCATCGGCGCTAAATTTTTTTTTCCAGAGAGCATTCTCTTGAGGTGTGAGCACAGGAAAAAGTGACTGGAGGCCAGATTTGGAGAATACGATAGATGCGGAAGCAGTTCGTATAATTTTTCAATCGTTTTCATTCACTTGTGACACGGTGCATTGTCTTGTTAAAACAACACTTTCTTCTTTAAATGGGGCCGTATTTCCGCGATTTCGTCCTTCAAACGCTCCAATAACGCTATGTAATAAACGCTGTTGGTGATTTTTCCCTTTTCAAGGTAGTCGATGAATATTATAACAAGCTAATCCCAAAATATTGATGCCATAACCTTGCCAGCTGATTGTTGCATCTTTCCGCGTTTTGGAGTTGGTTCATCACGTGCAGTCCACTCGGTTGACTATCGATTGGACTCCAGTGTGAAATAATGTAGCCATGTTTCATCCATTGTCACATATCGACGCATAAATTCGGGTTCATTACAATTAAACAGCTTCAAACACAGCTCAGAATCATTAATTCGTTGTCGTTTTTAGACGATTGTGAGCTCGCGCGGCACCCACTTTACTCAGAGCTTTTGCATACCCAAATATTCTTTCACGACGTGTCCGACACACTCTTTTGATATCTTTAGAGTCTCAGATATCTCGATTAGCTTCAATTTACAGTCATCCAAAATTATTTTGTGGACTTTTTTTTATGTTTTCGTCGGTAACAGCCTCTTTGAGGCGTCCACTGCGTGCATCCTAATCAGTGCTCATTTCGCTTGGTTTAAATTTAGCAAACCAGTTTTCAATGGTTGATTTTCCTGTGCAGAGTCCGAATAATGTTTATGAAGCCAAGCCTTGGCTTAAACAGTATTTTTTTCGCTAAAGATCAATGCTTTACTAACACACGAAATTCCTTTTTCTCCATTGTTTTCAAACTAATAAAAGTTTCTTCTCTCAAAATACTATACCTCACAAATTAATAGTCCTTCAGCTGTCAAACTTATACAAGTGTCTTTGGAAGGTTAGGGCTAGCTGAAAATCATAGATTTAAGGCTAGTAGCACCATCTATGTGTTAGCCTACGAACTTTTCAGCTCACGTGTTATGTGTGTGTCTATGTCAAGATGCAAATGAATGAAAGAGAGAAATGGTGATGAATAAATATCAATTATTTCTTACCTCTGAAATGTTTTCTCCTGTCAAGGCACTACTTATGAAATGTCTGTCAGTGTAGCCGATTTCGTCGATGAAAGCTGAGATTTCGGTTTCTGGTATACAGAGTTTGGAGGAAGTGTCGCACTTATTTCCAACTAAAAAAAAAATAATTATTTAAAAAATGAATCGTGAAAAGAGGATTTATTGGTTAAGCTATTTTAATGATAAAGACAATTCGTTACGAAATTCGAAAAAAAAAGTACTATTAAAAATCTGGTTAACACCTAGGAAAAAAAGGTGTATTCTTGGAGTAAGAAAAATATGTTTTCTTGAATATTCCTCGTTCAGTAGCGTCATATTAAAACCAAAATAATTCAAGTTACAAAGAAGAGAAAGAGTGAAATTTTGTCAATATTTTTTTTAATTTAAGTTTTTTAAAAGAATTTTTATAGTAGCTGCTTCATGTCCAACCTTCAGCTTGGGTGTATATTTATTAGAGGTGTCACGCGGTCTTTTGAAATCACTTTTGCGAGTTATTTTAATTTCAAATAAATAAGAATGTATAAAAGTGTTATCCTTCGCAAAATTTGGCAATTTATTTTTGTATTTGTTTAATGGAAAAGTACCCATCTTTTGGAAATTATAATTACATTTAATTCCCATGATGCTTTTTTATTAAACAAAAATACAACGCAAGCCAGGATGAATTAAGCTGGAAGGCTATGTGAAAGCATATCAATTATAATGATACCAACATTTGGGCGATAGTCATGAAGAAGTTAGTGTGCCATATAAACTTGAAATTAAACAGTCAGTTTAACAGAATTTTAATTACACATAGCGTTTTATCTTCAGGTAAATTATGAGTTGCTAATCTAAGAATTAACTAACCTCTTTTTTTTTTCATTCTGTAAAATACAGCAATAAAATTCAATATTGCCATTTTTTTGTTGACAGGTAATGGAAATGTCTGTTATACTGTTATACACATGATAGAATGGATTTTAATATTGACAATAATGGCCTGGGGTATCAAAGAACGTTTGTCCAAAATTAGGTGACTCTACTACTTTTCCGTTGAGACGTAACACGTCACACATACATGTTGACGTGGAATAAGAATTTAAGACTTCGTCCGCAGGCAATTCTCCATTGTGCTACCGGATTGGAATCCGTAATTACAGTAGTAAAATATAAAAGTGATATTACTGCTGCAAACGACATGAAAGTAAATTAAGTTTTTGATATTAACAAGATCTTTTATTCTTTATATCTTATAACAATGTAATGTGAAATTATCGCCAGTCTTATCGATTAACGTCATTTGGCGCTAATCTTATATCTAAATTCAGGGTGATAGTTGTTTTGTTTTCTTATTATATTTTATCGCTTACTAGTTGAAAAACTCACTAAAACAACTTAAAATATTGCAGAAAGATTCAAAAAGTAATAAATAATTATGTAGCATTTTATATAGTAAATTGAAATACAAAGCTACTTATCTATAAAACTTCCATGGGGTTAGTTCTAGTGTATGGTTCCGAAACTTAATCTCTAAGAGGAGAGAATACAAAATCGCAGATTTCGGAAGGAAAGTTCTGAAAATCATTCTTCGTGGTGTGAAAGAAAATGGCATTTTGCGAAACTTGGAAAATTGTTTGAAACTTATTTTTTATAAACTTGGAATACTATAGAACTTGTGGAGAGCCCGAAATTAAAAGAATAAATTTGGCTGTTCATGTCAGAGGGATGGACTTGAAAAATCCTCTGAAGAAACTTTTCGTTGTCTAGCCATTTACGTCCCGCCAGAGAGGGAGGCCTAAACTTTGTTGGGTTGATTCAATGGAATCAAATTTTAAAGCAATGGAAGTAAGGAACTGGCAGACAAGAGCAATTAGTCTGCTATCCTAGAAGAGTGTCCAGCAGGAAACCTTGGCAGTCGTGTTATTTGTGTTGAGGATTATATAATAGATATCATGAGTGAACCATCTTTTAACCATCCATGGTGGACCACTTCGTGTGATGTTCGATTTTGTCATACGCCTGCTCTTATATTAAAAGTAATATTTTTCAGTTTGCCTATTTTTGTATTAGAGATTTCAAAATGTTCTAGGTACATAATCTTTTATGTATCTTTTATTCAAAATTTACAGATTGTCTGTTAATGTGCTTGTCAAAAAACCATGCATTCTTATTCTGTGCAAAGTATTTTCTAGAGTTACAGAAGATTAATAGCGTGAAACGCAAAAACTGTTGTTAAAATACTGTATAACTTGAAATAATTATATTATGTAAGTAGTATGTGACGCCAGTTATAATCGAATCCCAGTTTTGTTTCTATATAAATTCGAATGATGAAATGAAAAACATTGGTATGTTGTGCACTAAGACATTTTTAAGGAATATTGTTGAACTTTACCACTCCTTTTCAGGTGGTTGCCAAATAGCGGCCCGTGGAAGTCCAAGTAGTGATTGGTTGTTC
>CM063508.1:45141318-45163818 GCA_032207245.1 Pardosa pseudoannulata
ACAACGCCTATAAATACCAATGTTTGCGCATTATATAATTATCTCAGGCCTCACTAAAAATAAACGTTGCCAAAAGTTTAAAGTAAGAATTAATTTGTAATCTTTTGTGCTAAAAGTAAACAAAACCAGAAACTTACGACATAGTAATGGACTTGAACTTCTCTTGACCAGCTGTATCCCATATCATGAGTTTGATTAAGTGTCCTCGAAATTTTCTGTGGACAGGTCTGTAGTCAACGCCTATCGTTGGTGTAATGTTTTCTAGATAAAAAAAAAAAAAGTATAGAAATATTACAAAAAATTTTTAAAACATGAAGTTTTCTAGAATTCGCCTCTTCCGACTGTGGAAAAAAATTACCATTTTATGATAGAACTATACCAGGAATTAACATATCCTGTTGGATTCGTCTATACAAATTAATAATGTCTTTTCCTGAATTCTAAAACGCACGTAATTCTCGTATAACTCAAGATTTAGCTCACTTAAATTATTTATAATTGTAGACGTATTATATGAAATATATTTCAAACTCAAGTAAAAAAAATATGCCATAAAACTAGTTTGTATTAACAATACATTTTTATTTTTTTTCCCGTGGGACAAACAACAAAAAGAATTGCTGTTAGCTGTTAGATTCATATTAGTAAAATGCCCTCAGTAATATTTTACATTTTCTACAGACATTTACAGTTGCAAGGAAGTAAAAAAATGGTTTATCTTATAGGTAAAAGAAAAGTATTTTACAATGTCACGGGATTTTATATATATATTTATGAAACCAAAATATGAAATATAAAATAAAACCAGTTATTTCCTAACCCATCTTATGAACCAGCTCAGTATTTTTATCTTTTTCTGAAGAGAGGATATTTATTCTATGGGATAAACAGGGGAGAGGAAGCGAGTAATTCTTAAAAATAATAAAAAGGTTGCGGTTTAAAAAATGCTTGGAAACCACTGTTCTAGTTGGTATTGCACTAATTTTGTACAAAATATTTTTTTAAAAAATTGTACTGGATGACAAGCAAAAGCATACAACTTCATTACGATAATACTTAACCCTTTCGACCCTACTTTTGCATTATTTAAATTTCGCTATGAAAAGTAGTATGATTCAATGTTGACATGCTAAAATAATATACAATAAGTTTAATCGAGCCGCGGTAGCAAAGGAAACGATCTCATAACTAGAGGATTATAGGTTCGGGGCTCGAGCTAGCCTAAGAATTACCGTGTTCGTTAATGGTAAATGAGGCACATACAATATGTTCGTGGTCACAATACCCTCCAAATCATCAAACGATATTTCTGATGGTAGCAGGCCAGGTCTGTGGGGCGTCTGATTGGTCCATGTTTCGAAATTATAAGGAACCACTTGAAAGGCGCATACCTTCGCCTTAAATCCGTCCAAGTGGCAATGGTAACAATAATATCAACAACAGCTTTTCCTGTTCCTGGAAATTTCCTGGGACGATGTATCCCAATCCTATTGTCAGGTGCTCTGCCTGGTCCCTGCTTGTAAATTTCAAGGAACCACTTGAGCTAAGACGATTTTTCACCCTAGCGGTGCTCGTCAAATGAAAGGCACACCCCTTCGCCTGAATTCGTGTGGCATTTGGCTCACAGACTTGGATCATCTGGTCACTGCTATCTGGCAATAGCAACAACTTTACTGTTTCCTAGACATCTCCTGGGACAGTATATTGCTGTTGTTACTATTCCTAGATTGTCTAGCAGACATAGACAATCTCCGTAAATCCAAAAATACACAAATCTAAAACCAATAGAGGATCCCAAAGGACCTTGTCCTGTTTAAAGTACAAGCAAACTAAAATATGGTCTGGGGTCACCCTGTCAGCCCCACACCAATGGCACTCAGAAATACCTTCTATCCCTACTTGAAAGTGAGTGCTCTGACATGGCCACACATTGAGACAATATGTTCCAATCCTACTGTCAACTGGGACTATATGTCCCAATAATCTAATATATTCTTATACAATAATAGCTTTCATAAATGTTTCATAAAAACAAAGATAATATATCTTCTTGAACTCATTTTATCACAGATGGGACATGTTTGCCTACTGTTAAATACGATTGAGACAATGTATTCCCCAAAAAGAATTTAATCAAAATTTCTTATATCTGACAATAAAAATGTTAAATTACTATTTAATAAGAATAATAGGAGTTATTTTATACTAAGTATGGACAAATTTAAAAAAGTATAGACAAGTATAAACTTGAAAAATGGGCAAACACAAGTGAGTTATTAGCAGTCTGAAAGTGCTGTTATGTTTCGTAAGTCATATTTCTGTTCCTTAATTTCTGAAGAACACTGAAAACTTAACAACTGATTTAAAAATGTGTTTTATCTATCCATTAAGGAATAGGGAATATAACAACTTGAACATATATACCCATTAACCCTTAATTTGGCTAAGTCTGGCCGCTACACAGGACATGTATATTTATAACTACTATATAACATAATTGTCAGTGTTCACCACAGTGGACATTAATTATCTCAAAAATGGAAAATGATATTTTTTTTTGTTTATTTTACAGAGATCCTAATGTCTATACAGACATCAGAAAATAACAGAAATTAAAAAATATTTGAAAAAACATCTTGTCAAATTAAAGGTTAAGACCGAGAGTATTAAATGATTATTCAACTAAACAGAAATAATGATTCAAAGAACTTACCGGAAAATTTGTCGTCAGCATACCTATGAAGAATACAGCTCTTTCCAACCACTGAAAATAAAAAAATATCGTTAAATTAACGAGTTATTAAATAAACGTATAAGTATTTTATGAAGTATTTTTACATTCAGATTTGACAGTTGATCGGTTACTTGGGCAAATAAGTCAATTTAAGAAGTATACGTTTGCTGAAATCTCGATGTATTTAAATATACATTCGCCAAAGAAATTATTATCATGAGAAATATTTAAGCCAGTTTACTTTTACTTAGTTATAAAGGAATACAAGATACTTTCATGATTATTTAACTGTTAGAATCATCAATTTTCTACAAATCACGTTATGTTTCAAGGCTTTCAAGGCAATGGTGCAACTGGATTCTCATGGGCCGAGCCCTCCAATGCAGAGATTTCTAACAGTAAACATAAAATAAAACATCTAATAGACTAAAGAGGGGGGGGATAGTATGGTGGATTCGTGGGTTCATAACATAAAAAAAACTAGTGAGTAGAAAGCTTAGGGATTGAAAACACAAAATGTTTATAAGGCTAGGGACATCCGTACTCTGCGACAAGAGATGGAATAAGAATTTTTGTATTTCCGGGTGATAACCTTGGCCTCGCGTTATGTTTTTATAAAAGTTTGATTTATTAAAAGGAGAAAAGACAAAATAGTGTTATTAAATTTATTATTCTATAACGTAAGAGTATTTGATGGTTATGAGTAGATTTTTTTTATCTAAGAGTAATGGCACGAATTTTTGCCAAAACTAAAGATATTTAGCATTTTATTTAAGGATAAATCGCCAAATATAGCACATTTGTTTCTTTAGTTTATGTTCAAGTTCACGATGAAACTACATTTAAATAACTGTATTATTTGATTTATGAAAATGAGTTGTTTATTTTCAAAATTTCTTATTATACTGTTAGTGGAATATAATCTAAAAACTAATATCAATTTTGATATAAATATAATCTTTATCTGGTAACATTAGTTGCACATTAGTAGTAACACTAGTTACTCAGTCTGAAGGTTGAGGCCATAGCGGTGAGTTATTAATGATTTGACATTAGATTCAGTCGTTTGTTTCAGTGCTATAATTCTGATTTGATTTTTAAGTAGCAATTTTAATATCAATAACTGTTTAATTTTAATATTTATTATTAACGTTAAAAAGAAATTTACACCACATACTCAAATCTATTAATTTTGTTGTCTCTAATAGTGAATTCTGTACATTGTTTCGACTGCATCTGTAATGTTATTGAATAATAGTTAACTATTCGTTTGAGATTTATTTATATCGATGAAATATTTTTCGATTTCATACAATTCGCAACTGCACAATACAGCAATTTCATGCAACGTCACGGACTACTTTATGCCCTTTCCATTTATTTTTATGTTTATGACAGCCAATAAGCAAACAATAATCTGCCCTTCTGTTTGAGACAAAAGCCAGAATCGTCATACATTGAGATGTGTCCTGCTGCTTGAAATTGCCTTATATAGTGTAATCTCATCATAATGTAGTATAATTTTTAGCACTATATTTAATGTAGCTCATTATCATCACTTCCTTAACAAAGAAGAAGGTGAATGCCAACATATATGGTTTTACGGAGTACCTGGAAGTACGAAAATACACTACCCTAATCTTCGAACCACCCAAACGACCCCAAAGATTAAAAAAAATTAATATAGCACATCTGTATAAGCGTTTAATTAAACGAGAAAATATATTGACGTATTTTGATCTAACCCAGGATTGACCTAAGAATATTTCTCGAAAAGCCGTTACTCTCATCAAATCCAAGAGTAAAACAGTGCGTTACTTTAGAGCAGTGCTCCGCAACCTTTTCTCACCTATGATGCACCAAAATTCTTTCTAGAATTCCGCGCAACACCAAAAGCTAAAGTATATAGATATTAATTAATACACATATTTTACAATAAATGTTGATTTTTATTTGAAAAGCATACATACATAAAACTATAACATATTTATTTTTACCCAATCATAAAAATTATTAATGTGATAGCTGCGCTTGTTTCAATGGACACAAAAGTTTTATATTCCATTCAATATTCGACAACGCAACCCGAAGTACTTGGTCAAGATCTTTTAAGAATTTTTTTCAAAGGGAGGGGGGGGGGTGAGTATATACTCACACACAAACACACACCAAGTGAAATATATAAAAACGTTGAAAAATAGACATTATTAGGAAAAAATTGTCATTGTGTATAAAATACAGGATGAAAAATTGTAAAATGTCAAATACATCTCATGACACACCAGTGTACCGCGGCACATCAGTTGCGGAGCACCGCTCTAAAGCAGTGTTTCCCAAAGAGGGGTATGCGTACCCCCAGTGGTACAATAGAGTATGATTAAGGCACAACTGAGGGGTACTTCATATTTTTGTGAAGTAGCTTTCTCAGTATTTGTAGAGATTAAGTCGAAAAAAAAAACAGACTATTGAACGTGGAACCGTCCAATAGTTAAAATTAACAAACAGGGAACCAAATTATGACTATCTGTCATCTCAGCACAAACAATTTCCACACTGATCCAAATAAATGTTACTTACAATATAATTTTTATTAATATTTTATGAATAATTTTATACTTCTTATTATTTTGTGTGTGTCACCAAAGAAGAATAAATAAATATAGTTGCCGTTGTTCCTCATGCCACTTGGACAAACGAAGAACGATTGAGCTTGGAGGTTCTCGTATTCAGGCCAAGAGGTGCGCCTTCCGTTTAATGAGCGCCGTTACGATGAAATAACGACTTCTGCTCAACTAGGCCCTCGTAATTTAGAAGCAGGGACCAAGCAGAAGGCCCAAAGACTTGGTCTGCCACCATAAGAGGTATTAATTGAGAACTTGGAGGACATTGTGACCACGAATATATTTTACGTGCCCCAGTCCCCTTTAACGAACACGGCGGATCTTGGGCCTAGTCGGGTTTCGAACCCTCAACTCTCAGTTACGAGATCGTTCCCTTTGCCGACTGAATTACCACGACTCCAATAAATATATTATTGATTGTTATTAAAATAGATATTTTTTTTTCACGAGGGGTACACATATGTCAAAAGTTTGGGAAACACTGCTGTAGAGAGAAAATACCTTGACGGTGACATTATTAATAAAAATCAGTACCGTGAGCTAGGAAGGAAAAATGCTACATAATAAATTTAAAAAATTATCTGTTTATTCTATCTACTAGCATATAGCCCATATCATATGACGGGATCAGTAAAATTTTTAATTTTCCAGAATTGTAAAATACCCCCATGAGACAGGTAAAAAAAATGCTTTGTTTTTTGACTGAGTCATCTGGTACACGTTCAATGATTTGTTTATCTTCATACTCCTCTGAAATCTCCCAATACTGTGTATGCAGTTTAGAATCAAGTTGAATTCATTTAGAAATATAATTCAAAGTTTTCTTAGCTACGTAGAAATTATCATTAAGTTCTTTCCAATTTTTTTTTGCCACATCAATTAATGGAAGTAAAGGAATGAAACTATCATTTCCACTACACCCTGGAGGTAGATAGAATTTGTTGTCAATACCGGTAATAATATTTTCATCGCAACAAAAAAGAATCGATGATTAAATTTAAAATTATTACATACGTACCTAATCTATTATGTAAGCCAAATATAAAAGAAAATTAGTTACGTAATATCTAAGTTTAGTGATGAAACGTATAAAAAAATATAGACGATATTTAACTAATTTAAAATAAGAAATGATTAAATGAGATGGTTAAAAGATGGCGTCATAATGCTAAAAAATGTTATTTTTATTTATTTATTATGTGAAAAATTGATAAATTTAATCACCAGCTCTTATCCTGGGTAAATAAGGCTTGAAATGATGGCATTAAATGCTAGAAAAGGGGATAAAGGGAGGATTTCAAATGTTGCTAAACCAAACTCATTAAGAATCTAATATAGGTACCTCTATCCGTTCCAAGTCCAACCGCTTCATAAATTCGAGAACAGGCGGACAGATAACTTAGGCTATTATTATATAGGAGATTTGTTTATTCTATCTATTTGTTCTATTTGTTTTTATCTATCTGTTGTTATTTGCTGTTATAACAAAAAACAAATTATCAAAACTAAGACAGTAGTTAAACGCCGCAATCCCTAGAAAATAATTAGGATCAGGCGTGATTTGAAATTTTTGGGTCAAAAAATGATATCTTACAGAGCTTTCAACTAAATTACAAGAAATTGAATTAAACAATCTCACATTTTGATTGAACTACAAAGATGAATTCACACCGCTTTCATAAATACTGATTATCTGATTTCGACTGGATATCTAGTGATATGAAATATTACCCAACAATTCGTATCCAAATTATTTATATCGTTGAAGGCATTTTCCATTGCATGACCTGTTGCAATAATACAACTTTTTTTTTCGTAACTTAAGATACCTGATACCTTGCAAAGGATAGCTTACCCTGACGGGTGTAAATCGTTCGCGATACCACACTGGACATTTCCCTCAATTTTGAACATCCTCATGAATGTTTGTAGACGTTCGGAATCGGCTTTAAGCTGCAGGTCCCGGTCTCATCAGCCCTAGTGTTGCAAAAAAGTAGACTGTAGCACTCCAAACCAAACCAAACCAAAACTCAGCAGAAGGAATTTTAGCTCCTAACCAATTTCCCAACTGTCGACCTCACAGTGAGGCGACTTCCAGATCAACAGATTTCTCCTTTACGTCTTCGGGTGTACAGGAAGATAGATGTCTAGTGAGCTTTTAAGGTTCGAATTTGGCATCCCAGGATTCTATTGCAGCTCGCTGACAACTAAATAATCTCGAACCCAAATTTAACCCTTTGCCTGTCTTGTGCATCTCATATGATATACACATTTGGTTTGGTTTGGTTTTGGAGCTCTACCGTCTGCTTTTTGCAACACGAGGGCTAATGATATACACATCTAATGCTTTGTATATCACATATCATACACAAGAACTATATTCTAAACAGAAAAAAAAATTGGTGTAGCCTCTTAAATTTAGCTACTTTATAGTTAGACGTATGAAATTTAAACCCTTTTATTACGTTCGAGGTATAATTATTCTCTCATATGGGGACAGCCAAAGGGTTAAAAAAGCACTGAATGTTTTATACCACTTTATTAGATTTATAAATGCTCTTTATAAAGCTTTATACTTTCTTTAATCCGATTAACTACACCACTTTTATGTTTCTGACCGAGCTACGAAAATTTAATTCACATTTTTTTCATTTATAGTGATTATGTGACGTCATTTCAAAACGAATTTTCAAAGGGCTGTAGATATTTCGAAGTATAATTTGCGAATAAAATAGCGGAGCCGAAAGATGTCCGTATTTAGGGAACTGATCTTTGGTACCAGAGTTGGTGGGTTCGAATCCCACTGTGGCATGGATGATATTTGTAACTGTTCGTAATCGGCTTTAAGCAGGTGGTCCAGGGCCCACGAAAGGGTTAATTAAAAATCTTACATAGTCAAGACTGTTTTCAGTTAATTAACTAGTTATTTACATAAAGAAACAATAAGTAAAAAGTTAATTATTTTTATTCAAATGCAAACACAAAAAATAACTAAACCAAAGCATTTTTTTTCTTTGTTGTCACTATTTCGCAGAGCGAGCATGTAGTTATAAATGGACTACGTTTTTTTTCTATATACCTTAATAAAATTGCTCATCTCTGTAAAGCCTTCAAGGATCAAGGTCCAAGGCCTAGGTGAAATGGATTACCTTAGCTGGGCCCTCTAGTCCAGATATTTCTAACAGTAAGAAGAAAAATGGCAACGAGCAGAAAATAAAACAGTTAAAAGATGAAAGAAGGGGATAGGGAGATGGATTCGTGAGTTCATAACATAAAACACTAGAGAGTAGGTGGCTTAGGGACAGAAAAAAACACATATATTGCTCATCTCACATATATTATTCATCATATAAGACCTACAAGACTTACAAGATGTAAGATCAACTGGATTGCCTGGGACGAGCCCTCTAATCTAGAGATTTCGAATGATAAGCATAAAAATGAGGCGAGCAGAAAAATTAAACAATTAAAAGGGGAAAGAAACACATAAAAATAAACGAGAAGAAAGTTTAAGGATAGAAGACCAAAAATAATAAAATGGCCAGAGATATCCGTACTAAACAATTACGTGAATTAAATAAAAATATAAAAATTAAATTTAAAAATAATAAAGAAGATTTAAAATTCGATTTAAAAATAATAAGGCAACAAAGGAAAAAATAAAATAAAAGAAAAAAGCAGATAACATTAAATTAATTTTACAAAAAGAAAATGGAACATTAAAAAAATACGGGAGAGAAATAAAAATATTAAAATTTAATTTAAAAATAATAAAGCAACATAAGAAAAGAAAAAGCATAAAATACTAATTCAATTTTTCATTAAATAAATTTGACATCATCGAGAACAGATGCATCGTATAAATGCGCGATACCATTTATTAAAATATCCAGCAATACATTTTTACTGGTACTTTTGATAACGTAGTGCTTATGAGATTATTGAGGCAAAAATAAAGTCTTAAGAACTACATAAGATTTCTAGAGCTGGGTTGGGATGCACAAAAATAAATATTGTTTAAAAAGGGGTTCTCCGACTACATGTTCATAACCTTTAGACTACGCAATAAAAATATTCCACTATAATAAGTACCACTTTTCTGATTTATTTATTAGGCCAAATGAGGAAATCCAACAAAATGCACCATTGTACTGAATTCTATTAATTTATGACGATTTAGTCTACGGACTATACTCCAAAGATCCATCCATCTATGTATGGAAGCTACTACTTAAAGTGAATTTCAAAAAGGTAGATGTGTCTAACTAGTAGTAAAGTAAGTATGGTTTTATCGCTAGGTACCGGTGTCGGTAAACCCAAACCCCATTAACGGTATGGATATTTCTTATAGTTTCGAATTGCTTTTAAACTCGGGTCGTCAAAGATCTGCCGCGTTCATCAATGGCGACTAAAGCACGTAAAATAGGGAGTTATGTTGACTGCATATATGGCGATCCCATAATAAAATGGCCATAAAATATCTCTTGATAGGGGCGGAGGCTATTAAAAGCAAATCCCTCAGCGTTGCAAATAAAAATAATAATAATAAATTCAGTTTTTTACTCAAGTAAGTCGGATGCATTTGAAATGTGTTTGTATGTGTGAAATGCATTTGTATGTGCACACACGCCTACATCTACATAGTATCTTTTGAGATTTAAAATCAACATAATATCAGACGTTTCTCGAAGCATTATAAAAATAAAAGTTCTGCTCCTTTTAGAATGAAATCTTTACAAATTCGTTAATATCACTCAAACTGTAAAACAACTATTCACCTTTTTCATTTGCAGAAGTATTCTATATTTAAAAAGAACACAATGTAAGATTTTTATTGTAAAATCACGAAATAAAAATTCTGCTCCTCGTAGAATGAAATCTTTACAAATTCGTTAATATCGCTCAAACTGTAAAACAACTATTCACTTTTTTCATTTGCAGAAGTATTCTGTATTTAAAGAACACAATATAAGACTTTTATTGTAAAATCACAAAATAAAAGTTCTGCTCCTTTTAGAATGAAATCTTTACAAATTCGTTAATATAGCTCAAACTGTAAAACAACTATTCACTTTTTCCATTTACAGAAGTATTTTGTATTTAAAGAACACAATATAAGACTTTTATTGTAAAATCACAAAATAAAAGTTCTGCTCCTTTTAGAATGAAATCTTTACAAATTCGTTAATATAGCTCAAACTGTAAAACAACTATTCACTTTTTCCATTTACAGAAGTATTTTATATTTAAAAAGAACACAATATAAGATTTTTATTGTAAAATCAAGCAATAAAAGTTCTGCTTCTTTTTGAATGAAATCTTTACAAATTCGTTAATATCACTCAAACTGTAAAACAACTATTCATTTTTTTCATTTGCAGAAATATTCTATATTTAAAAAGAACACAATACAAGATTTTTATTGTAAAATCATGAAATAAAAGTTCTGCTCCTTTTAGGATGAAATCTTTATAAGTTATTTAATATCGGTCTACTCAGTTTTGTAATTTAAATAAATACATTTTTTGAAATAACATAAACATATACACTAACTAAAATAATTGAAATCCATGTGACGGTAAGACAAAATTTGAAGTAGGGGCATTATAAGCTAAATTTTTATATTAAATATATCTCTTATTTTAAATTATTTAAATATCGTCTGCGTTATTTCCATACATTTTATCACTGAACTGTAAATAATTTTCTTTTATATTTGGCTTAAATAATAGATTAAGTGCATATGTGATAATTTTAAACTTAATCATCAATTACTTTTTGTTGCAATGAAAATTTTTATCATTGGTATTAACAGCAAATTCTATCTACCTCTAGGGTGTAGAGGAAATGATATTTTCATTCCTTTACTTCCATTAATTACTGTGGCAAAAAATTTTGGGAAGAACTTAACTATAATTTCGACGTAGCTAAGAAAACTTTGAATTATCTTTCTAAATGAATTCAACGTGACTCTAAACTGTATTCACAGTATCGGGAGACTTTAGAGGAGCATGAAGATAAACAATTTTTTGAGAGTTTTTGATAATTCTCAGCTAAAGAACAAACCCTTTTTTTACCTGCCTCATAGGGTACTTCACAATTCTGGTAAATTAAAAATTTTACTGATTCTGTCATATGACGGTCTATTTGCTAGTATTGAATAGTAAGGTAGCTAATTAGGCACCAGGAAAACAGAACTACCAAAATTCGGATGGTTGCATTCTGTTGAGAACGAGCTGAAGACTTTAATAAAAACTAGTAATTTGAAATCCAGAATCAAAGATAGGATTGCCTGGTATCGAATTCTGTAGAAGACTTGGGTTCATAAAGGCCTTCATGCCGATCAAGAAGAAGGTAGCTAATAGGTTTTTTTTTTTTCTAATATATATTTTATGAATGATAAACAAAAGCAATCATAATTTAACATTATAAAATTGTAACAATTAATAAAAAGAGAATTCTTTAATGTCTTGTTGCCGTGATTGTTTTTTATTACAAAGTATTTTTACGTCTGGAATAATCGTTAAAATCTCAAGCTTAATATCGCACAGGATGATTTTATTCTCATCTGCCTGGGCTTAGCCTTCTAGATCAGAATTACTGTTATGCATGAGAAATGAGAAATAACTAGTATTAAGCACGTTAATGAAGACCAGCTTAATGTCTTCTTGCTACGTGATGTCACTAAAATTTTGATTAAGCAAACAGTGGTGACTTTCTGAATCCCTATCAAAGTTCCGAGTAACTCTAGTAATTATACAAATCAAATATTTAATTACATGATTTAAATTTAAAAAAATTATTTACATATTTATTATTATATAATGAGGAGGTCTGATTCTGCTTTATATATAATTACATAAAAAACCTTATATTTATATGTAACCTTATATGGAAAATTTAAAGATGAAAACAATTGTCTACCTCATTTAAAATTGTATTTCCGATAAGATATGTACTACAATATAAGGAATTTAAAACTTGAATATTGTAAAAGAAGAAATTAAAAAAAAATTAGTCCGGAAAGTAACAAAAAATACATTAAAGCATGTGTGCATATTTGCATATAAGTAATTTGCATGCAATATTTTTAAATAAATCCCAGAAATCTACAAAATTGGTATTTTAAAACAAAATTAAAACATAATGAAAGAATGTAATGAATAATCTAAACATGAGCAGGAACCTGTAAAGTTGTTTTTCTTACAATGTAGCTAGAGATCATTTTTCTCACCTGCGCATTTACATTATTTCTATGGGGGTTTTACCTCCTTCTTATTTCCATATTCTTTGTCCTAGGGTTTCGAGAAACCCTAGGGCAAAGAATATATACAGAGCTAAACATAGCTGATATAACATAGCTGAATAAATTTATAAAAATATATTAATTTATAGATTTTTTAATAACCTAGGGAAACTTTTATTCTAAACAGAGCAGAACTTTTTATTTTGTATTTCGTACAAAATTACTATAAAAGACTTTTCATTTGAAAAAGGTGCTATATTCCTTTAAATGCAAATTACATCAAAAACTTAGTAAGCAGGCAATAAAAGTATCAAAGCTTCGCAACTGTTTCTATCGGTAAAAAAAAATCTAATCATTAAAAATTATAAATAAACTTCACCGTATAAATACAATTATTCTTTGCATAAATATATTAATTTTTTTTTGCTATTACAAAACAACATTTTTCTTGTATAAAAAATAGAACACTTACTTGCGTCCCCGATGATCAAAATTTTATAAACTGCTTTGGGGTTAAGAGATGCCATCGTACAAGTTTCGTACTTCATGAAAAAGTTTTAACATTTACTCCCGCACAATAATGTCTGACAGACCGTTTCAACTAGCGATACACACGAGCAATCCGGCGTGTTATCGGAAGTGAGCAACCGAGTTGGAAGGAAGAGAAAAAATACAATAAACAAAATCAATCAATCTAAAACTCCACTGAAAACGAGCGTGTCTCACTTTCTCCCGTGCTTATGACAAAGATATACTACTAATCAAGTGCGGAAAAATAATTGTGAGTTTTTATCTCTCGACGAGATTTTTATCATTGGGAAGGTATTTGGAGGCAGCGTCCGTTTGCGATAGATTAATCACTTTACCCTAAAAAAAGACGATTACTGGTCGGTGAATAGACGCGTTATCTTACCGTGTACACATGTTTACCCGTGGAAATAAAACGGACAACGGTTGTTTTAAAATGAGGTACTGACAGAGGTTATGATTTCATTTTGTTTATTGATTTTGCTTTTGCGAAATCGCAATCTGTTTGCTTCTTTTTTATTGTCAAAGTATGTTTACGGATGCATTGAACACGTTTCTTTTATTTGTGTCACAATTTTTTTCTGTTTAATCGGAAGTGATCGGCAGGTCATAAATAGACAGTTCACTGGTAAATCAATTTAGCTCCCCTGATTTAACGGAATTCAACGTCATCAATTTTTGGTATTATCTGAATGTTGGCGTATTTTCCCATTGAGTTTTTTCGGCAAATTAAAAAATGCGATTGAAGCTCCGTTGTGAGATATGTTTGACGTCACATTATCCCCACATTTTCTTTTTCCTTACTGTTGGTTTGGAGAGCTACGGTTCACTGTTTAGCTACACGAGGGATAATGAGAAATGAACCTACTGTTTAAAGCGGATCCATAGAAGAAGTATTCGTATCCACGAAATCCGGTACCGAAGAGCAATGCTCTACCCATTCACACATCGTTCGTCTTTGCCTTATTGTTGAACTTCTTTGGCCACAGTATGAGCCCTGACCTTTCCATTCTGATTTATTAAGTAGTCTTGCTCTCCAGTTCCTAATTTTAAATTTTAAATATTTTGAAATACTCTTCAATACAATCAAAATATCTACTGATTTCCATTTGATATTATTGATATCCTTTTTGCTTTGCCTTTTGTTCGAACACCAAATGGCTTGGCCACGAAAACTCTATTGATAGTTCTGTGATTTTTCATACATACAACGTGTATTGCTCACTTTAATCTTCACCTTTTAACAAATTTCATGATATCTGATTCTCTGTATATCTTATATAACTATTAATTTGTTCTTATACACCAGGGATGTCCAACTGGTGGCCCGCAAACTTCTTTTTCAGCATATTTCTTTTTTCAGAATTTCATGGTATCAGGAAGTATCCGAGATTACCATTCTTGGTCAAGCCAAGGTCCCCAAAGTTTCCTCTTGATCTCAAATTGTTTTATAATCCTTCTGTTCCGTTGTTTTATAATTAATAATTCAACTATTGGTTGTTATTGTATAAGAGGTAAGAGGTTATTGTTCAACTTTTCCAAACTGCGGTCCGCCAGGTGATCAGTGACCGGAATTCTGGCCCGTGGGCTCTTTGCAGTTGGACAGCCCTGTTATATACCATGCTCGACTCACTTGAATTCCTCCAAAGATCTCCTCTCTTTCTATCAAAAACACCAAGTGTAACCTCATCTCTTTGAGTAACTTTTCAAGCCACCCTAAGTTAAAGTTAATACGGGGCAAATTATTTACTTAGATGGCCCACACCCACATCTAACTCAAGAGTTTATGGATGCAAAATCCTAAGTGGGTAGGGAAAACCTTTCGACATTATTCATTTTAAAGTTATACACTGAATCACTGACTTAAAATTAAAATTTTTTTTTAAACTTTATCACTATTTTTATTAAATATTTTCATTCATTTTAAAATTTAATTTATATAAAAGAGTAGTTTGAATTTAATATATTATGAATTACCTTTAACTTTTAATATGATTGCGATTATTATCTATTCTTTTAAAGTATTCAATCTGTTTTTCGTTTTCGTATTTTTTTAGTGAACATCGGAACGAGATTACATCTTACTTGCATGTAATGATGAGAGTTGCCTATCATTCCGTATTTACAATTTGGTGAATCTAGTTTTCAATTCTATACAAGTAGGTTGGGAAACTTCCATGACCGGTTAAGAAATAGTTTTAAATGTTATTTTCGAATTGTAACCTTTGTTCAATTTTTGACATTATAGTATAGTTTGCTCTTCCTTTTTTTACTTTTATCCCAATATTCTTTCCAATCCTTATTTGTGTTTTCTTTCATATATTTTTTAAACTATTGACCCCGGGAGCTGTATAGGTTTGTAATTTATTGATTTAATACCTTTCTTTGCTAAAATATCTGCATATTCATTACCGGTATTCCCCGTCTGTGTTGTGATCCAAATTATATTAATTTTTTGGTTATTCATGTTTTTGTATTCTTTTTGTATCTCCGTAATTAATTTTGATTTCGGTACTAATTATTCTAGTCTCTTAATTACAGAAAGACTGTCAGTGTATAAATATATATTGTCTTCACTCAATTGTTTTATCTTTCGGATGGAATCAAGTATCAAATTATTTACTGTTAAACTATAATTTAGAATTTTTAAAAGGGTCTGGAATATTATTTATCCTCTCGGCTATCCTAGAAATTTACCCACCTGCGCCCGCTCTACACCCCTACTAGCCCCAGCTCTCTCAATATATGTAGTCGTAGCCGTAGCATATATATATATATATATATATATATATATATATATATATATATATATATATATATATATTGTCGCGTAGATGAATTGAAAGTGGTAAATTCAATAGAAACGAAAACGCTCAAGATCAACTCAAGATTTTTTATTTCCCTGCAACTGAAGAAATAGCTACTTATAAAGGGGAGACCGGGGTAAAATGGGCCACGGGGTAAAATGGACCATCCCCTATTATTTATTTTATTTATTTTTTTTAATGTTTAATACTTTGATACATAAATGACAGCACTGCAGTCTTGAAAATGAATGTGTAATTGTGTGTTTAGCTGACAATTTAGTTATTTTATTCTAGAAAGTTGATTTGTGGTAGTCAGAAGTAAATATTTTCATCATAATATATCTTCTTCTCTTCATTTAAGAATTGTGATTTGGAGGATTTAACTTCTCACAATAAAGAGCTAAGATGATGTATTATTATATTTAATGTAGCTAAAACAATTTAATATAAGATTAGTTCTTTTTTTTTCTGACACTTTTTGTCAGAATTATACATGAGGTAAAATGGACCATGGTCCATTTTCCAGGTTGTGTTTTTTTTATTTCTGTAATGCTTTCTAAATTGATTTTATGTGTGATACTTTAAAAAAACGTACAGAATTTAAAGTAACAGATATATGGCAATTCAATGAAAATATCTTTAGGATATCCAATATCTCTCATCGTATGTGACTGATCAACCATCACCAGATTTTGAATTAACAAGTACAGCTGATCATCAACCAAACACAGGTAATCAGCACCCAAATACATCACAATCAGTGCAAAGTGAAAATCATCAGTTGAAAACAATATCACCTTTTGAATTATGCCCCTTGGCAAAAGCTAGCATGGGCAAGACAACAAAGAAACGAAAGAAGGATGCATCAAAAGTTCTAACTGATACACCAGTGAAAACGAGGATTGAAAAAATGTCAAAGAAAACGAAAAGAAAAAATTAAAACAAAAAAATGCTGCTTTAGTTAAAGATAGGAAGAATTTAGAAAAAAATGTTAGTCTTAACTAAGCAGAAAAATGATAAAACTGTGAATTTTAAAGCAAATAAAGAAAATTTATGTGGATCAGAAAGTTCGAGTGATTCGGAAAATATGTCTGTTTATAGTGATACACAACACAGTGATAAAGAAAGCAATTCACAGCATAATGCTAATTCTGATAATGAATTAAAAGTTGGCAAGTATGTTTTGGTTAAATTTTTAACAAAAAAGAAAGTTTTTCATTTGGTTGGTTTAATAACAGGAAAAAATGATGAAGATTACGCTCTTGTGAAATTTATAAGGCAAAAACCTAATCAAAATGTGTTCATTTTCCCTGACAATGTTGATAAATCGCTCGGAAATGTTCAAGATATTGTGATGAGTCTCCCAAACCCTACTGCTTCTCAAGAAAATAGCAGACTTTCAGTAACACACAAATCTTTTGGTATATCATTCATTAACTTCAATATTCGCTAATATTATGCTTTATGTGTACAGATTGAAGCTATAGAAAATAAATATAATACATTTTATGTTTTGTACTATTAAATAATGTACTACATTTAAGTTATCTGTATAAATTTTTGGCGGTCCATTTTACCCCGTGCCATGGACCATTTTACCCCGAGGTCGGGGTAAAATGGTCCACTTTGTCACTTGCTAATAAAAAAAGTAATTATAATAATTGGTTTTGACTGAGTGTAATATAAAACCTAATATATAGGCAATGTGCATACATATTTTCAGATTCAAAAAATCATTAGTTTGAGAGCAAATACTCAAAATTCACAAAAGCGGACCATTTTACCTCGGTTTCCCTACAGTTTTGAAACCTTCCAGACTTTGATGGCGAGCAGGAAATTAGGAACAGAAATTTATATAAACTTGCATGATTAACTTAAATTACCATAAAGCAAATTCCAACTAAAATCCATTCTTAAGGTAATTTGCCTCGCTTGCTTTCGAACCCACAACCTCCTGTTCATGAGTCCGCTGCTTTGCCGACTGAGACACGACGTCCTTGAAAAAAAAGGAATGATTTTCGCTATAATGTATATGATAGACTTACATATCAATGAATCAAATTATCTTCACTGTATTTTAAAATTTTGATTTTTAATACAGCAAATTTAGGCTATTTTTCTTTTTTTTTTAAAATGCTTCATATTATTTGCCGAACAACGGCCGAACTGGATACACAGAACTATGGCCGGAGTTCGTGGGTTCTGTAGGGGGATATTGAAGCGGAATGAACTAATCGTCAACATAAACCTTTGATCAAAACGTTTTTATTAAAAGACTAATAGGTAAATAAAAAGTAATAACTTAAAGTATAAGACATCAGTGCGTTGATAACACTTGCCAGCTCGCAAGTGACTAAGAGGCGAAAAGTTGTTTTACTCAAGCCGAGAGTGATTTCCCCTTCTTTTCACTGAACTGTGCCGTTCACCTTATATACTGCAACATGCTCACGCGGGCAGCGTCGACGGAAATTAGCATCTATGTCAATTTTCATTTGGGGGAGCTTCTTCGATGCGGTTATCAGAACGCCACAGTTCTAATCCCACTGGGCCGAACGATGGCTGAATGGTTGTGGTGCTGACCTTCGGAACCAGAGTTCGTGGGTTGGAAATCCGCAGTGGCATGGATGTTCGTAGCCGTTCGAAATCGGCATTAAGCAGTAGGTCCCGGTCTCATTAGCCCTCGTGCTGCAAAAAGTAGACCGTAGCGCTCCAAACCAAACCAATCTAATATAATCCCACTGGGGCTTGGATGTAGCCAGATGTTCGGAATCGGCTTTAAATAGTAGGCCCCGGTCTCATTAGTCCTCGTGTTGCAAAAAGTAGACAGCAGCGCTCCAAATCAAGCTGCGAATTATTATATATATATATATATATATATATATATATATATATATATATATATATATATATATATATATATATATATATATATATATGTGTGTGTGTGTGTGTGTGTGTGTGTGTGTGTGTGTGTGTATAATACATGTATGCATTTTAGCTAATGTATAATGTAGGGGTATAGTGTAATCAATTGGTTGGTTTGAAGCGGTAGGGTCTATTCTATTGTTACAGGAGGGATAATGGGATAGGGTCCTACTGCTTAAAACCGATGCTTAATTACCGAAGGGAAGCGCCCTACCCATTGCTCGGCACCAGTTATATTTAGAATATAATTTATATTATGAATGCCAAACAATCTTTAATATCTTGAGAGCTAGAATTTCTCCAATTTTTGCATCCAAGTGTAAGGGGTAAAAAACATTCATTATAATTTTTTTTTCAAAACATGCATTTTGTAATGAAAACTAGATATCTGAACATGTAAGTGGCAAAAATACCAGTTGAAAATGAGGCAATATTTTTTTAATTACTTTTTAAAAAATCTCTGTTTATTTTTCAGTCGACTTATTAAAAGTCCTAAAGCCCTAAAAATACAAATGTATCAAAAACTGGATTTACAAACTTTTTTTTAAATAATTGCATCAGCAGATATTACTTTTATGGTATACTGACTGTATATGCAGCAAATTTTACAGGAGATATAGTTTATACAGCTCAAAATAATTTGTTTACAAGAACTGGCAACTCGAAAAACAAGCTCTCAAAATACAAATGTATCAAAAATCGGATTTACAAACTACACTTTCTTTTTAAACAGTTGCATCAGAAGATATTACTTTTATGTTATACTGACTGTATATGCAACAAATTTTAACAGGAGATATAGTTTATACAACTCAAAATAATTTGTTTACAAGAACTGGCAACTTGAAATACAAGCCCTCAAAATACAAATGTATCAAAAACCGGATTTACAAACTACACTTTTTTTTTTAAATAATTGCAACAGCAGATATTACTTTTATGTTATACTGACTGTATATGCAACAAATTTTAGCAGAAGATATAATTTATACAGCTCAAAATAATTTGCTTACAAGAACTGGCAACTTCAAATTGGACTTATATTCTATTTCCATGTAGAAAATTTTTTACAGTAAATCTAGACTGTTGTACTCAATTCGAGTTGTCAAAAAATCCGTCATCTTTCACGTATTCTTATATATTACAACATATGTATAGCAAAAATATGACATTTGCTTATTCTGATAATGTTAGTTTCATTATCACAATAATTACACAGGAAATATTGGCTGATCAAACAGAATATTATTATCACTTTAAATTGTCAAAAAGTTAAAACTGAAACCTAACAATAGTTAGCTATGAACTAATATTACACAATACCGCGAAATTGTGATTCAATAGCAAAATTATTTCATCACGCAATTTGTTACGCGGTAGGGATAACAAATGAAGGGATTTGTCGCCTAAACAACTAATAAGGGATCGAATGATACTGTGGTATGGTTGCGTATCTGGTTTATATAACACTGACTCCAATTAAATTAAAACATCATTTTATTTTAAGTAAGGCCGGCTTCAGCTCGATAGCACGTGCACTCTCTGGCGCACCTCACCACCAATTCAAGTTGAGTACATGTTAATAGTACATGAATACATCGCTGTAAATAAGTCCAGTTGAGTAAAAAAAAAACATATTAAAAATAAAACAAGAAAGAAAAAAATACTAAAAATTCATGATGTAAATTACAAAAAGAAAGTCATAAAAACAAACATTGATGTGATTACGTTGTATGTAGAAAAGTAGGGTTGGTTATTTTGCCGGAAAACAGGTTTTTTGTCAGGATGAAATAGTGCTGAAATACTGAAAATACGCAATAAAAACTGGCAAAAATGTCAAAAGCTAAAAAATTGGCTGAATTTGAAAAATATACAAAAAAAATGTAATTTTTGTAATTAATACAACTGAGGCGTAAATCATAATATTAATTAGGTATTTCATTTAAATTAATTTGACAATTTAAACAATTTAACATAGTTTTCATTGATAATAGAAATCAGAATACAAGTAGGAGCCACGGTAGCTCAGTCGGCAAAGAAGACGCTTTCGTAACTGGAGGGTTGCGGGTTCGAAACCCGAGCCGACATAAGACTCACCATGTTCGTTAAAGATGACTGGGGCACTTAAATATGTTCGTGGTCACAATGCCCTCCAAGTTTTCAATCAATACCTCTGAGAGTTTCATGCTAAGCCTATGGGTCTTCTGCTTGGTTTCTGCTTCAAAATTAGGAGAACCCACTTGAGCAGAAGTCGCACTTTCACCCTTGAGGTGCTCGCTAAAACGAAAGGAGCTCCCCTTTGACTTAATACTAGTAGCCTCCGGCTCAGTCGTGCTTAGTTTGACCAAGTGACATAAGCAGCAACAATATTAAAAATTAAAATTAAAAAATATAATGCAAAACTTAATGAGATGTGTAAGTCACAACAAGTACGTACTTACTTAAATAAACGAAATTACATACAATTAGTTGGAATAGTATGATAATACTGTGAGCACAAATAAAGTACATGGAATCGGAGGGTTTGGTTTGGAGTGCTACGGTCTACTTTTTGCAACACGAGGGCTAATGAGACCGGGACCTACAGCTTAAAGCCGATTCCGAACGGCTACAAACATCCATGCCACTGTGGGATTCGAACCCACAAACTCCGGTACCGAAGGCCAGCACTCTAACCAATCGGATATCGTTCGGCATGGAATCGGAGGGAAAATATTTTTAAATTTAAATATGTGCGAACGTGAGACATCGTTTGGTTTGGTTTTGGAGCGCTACGGTCTACTTTTTCCAACACGAGGGCTAATGAGACCGGGACCTACTGCTTAAAGCCGATTCCGAACGGCTACGAACATCCATGCCATAGTGGAATTCGAACCCACGAACTCCGGTTCCGAAGGCCAGCACCCTAACCATTCGACCATCGTTCGGCACGTGAGACATGATATAAGTTATTTAATGCACTATAACTATTGTACATTTCAGTTACGACAAAAATACTGGTAAATATTTACAGAAATAGTTTAATATATAAAGAAATTTAAAAAATCAAAACTTTTGAAATTTTGAAGAGCTTAAGACTTTTTAATACATACACATATGACTACGTCCTTTTTCGACTCTTCTGCATTAGAAAAATTGGCGATACGAAATTATTTAACTGCTTGGTCCCTACCTCAAAATTAGGAGGATCTACTTGAGTTTAAGTCGTACTTCCACCCTTGAGGTGCCCAGCAGAACGAAGGGAGCACCCACTTACCTTAATACGAGTAGCCTCCGGCTCAATCGTGCTTAGTTTGACCAAGTGGCATAAGCAACAACAATATTAAAAATTAAAATTAAAAAACTATAATGCAAAAACTTAAATTATTATAAGTGTAAGTCATAATAAATATGTTCTTACATAAATAAACATGAAATTAGTTGGAATAGTATGATAATACTGTGAGCACAATCTAAAGTACATGAAATCGGAGGGAAAATATTTTTAAATTTATACTATATGCGAGCGTGAGACATGATACAAGAGATTTAATGCACTATAACTATTGTTCATTTCAGATACGACAAAAATACTGGTATCAGCTTTTACAGAAATAGTTTAATATATAAAGAAATTTTAAAAATCAAAACTTTTGAAAT
>CM063508.1:45171318-45181318 GCA_032207245.1 Pardosa pseudoannulata
ATATGCAAAGTGGAAAATTCGGGATTGTAAACTGGACAAGGCATATGTTTGTGTTATCTAGTTTTCACCTTTTTAAGGGTTTGTTCGTGGTCATATGATTTCTCAAATGGTAGAAATTTCATTATACAATAAAGCATCGTTGATATATGTTTTTAAGAGGAACTGGTGAACAATGTGCAAATTGCAGATGACACAGAAATGTTTTTCAACCTTTCAGTATTTGCGGCCTAATTTTCAATCATAATTTCCATCGCGCTCCCCGCATACAATATAAGTATACAAAGGCTTTATCACACGTCAACATGCTCGTGTTATTTTATGATTCCTTTTACTGGTGAACAATGTGCAAACTGCATATGACACAGCAGCGTTTTTCAACCTTTCAGTATTCGCGGCCCAATTTTCAATTATAATTTTCATCGCGCCCCCGCATACAATATAAGTATACAAAGGCTTTATCACACGTCAACATGCTCGTGTTATTTTATGATTCCTTTTACTGGTGAACAATGTGCAAATTGCAAATGACACAGCAGCGTTTTTCAACCTTTCATTATCCGCGGCCCAATTTTCAATTATAATTTTCATCTCGCCCCCCGCATACAATATAAGTATACAAAGGCTTTATCACACGTCAACATGCTCGTGTTATTTTATGATTCCTTTTACTGGTGAACATTTTGCAAATTGCATATGACACAGCAGCGTTTTTCAACCTTTCAGTATTCGCGGCCCAATTTTCAATTATAATTTTCATCGCGCCCCCCGCATACAATATAAGTATACAAAGGCTTTATCACACGTCAACATGCTCGTGTTATTTTATGATTCCTTTTACTGGTGAACAATGTGCAAATTGCAAATGACACAGCAGCGTTTTTCAACCTTTCAGTATCCGCGGCCCAATTTTCAATTATAATTTTCATCTCGCCCCCCGCATACAATATAAGTATACAAAGGCTTTATCACACGTCAACATGCTCGTGTTATTTTATGATTCCTTTTACTGGTGAACATTTTGCAAATTGCATATGACACAGCAGAGTTTTTCAATCTTTCAGTATTCGCGGCCCAATTTTCAATTATAATTTTCATCGCGCCCCCCCCCCATACAATATAAGTATACAAAGGCTTTATCACACGTCAACATGCTCGTGTTATTTTATGATTTCTTTTACTGGTGAACAATGTGCAAATTGCATATGACACAGCAGAGTTTTTCAACCTTTCAGTATTCGCGGCCCAATTTTCAATTATAATTTTCATCGCGCCCCCCGCATACAATATAAGTATACAAAGGCTTTATCACACGTCAACATGCTCGTATTATTTTATGATTCCTTTTACTGGTAAACATTTTGCAAATTGCATATGACACAGCAGAGTTTTTCAACCTTTCAGTATTCGCGGCCCAATTTTCAACTATAATTTTCATCGCGCCCCCCGCCTACAATATAATTATACAAAGGCTTTATCACACATCAACATGCTCGGGTTATTTTATGATTTTTTTTACTGGTGAAGAATGTGCAAATTGCAGATGACACAACAGTGTTTTTCAACCTTTCAGTATTCGTGGCCCAATTTTCAACTATAATTTTCATCGCGCCCCCCGCCTACAATATAAGTATACAAAGGCTTTATCACACGTCAACATGCTCGTGTTATTTTATGATTCCTTGTACTGGTGAACAATGTGCAAATTGCATATGATACACCAGCTTTTTTCAACCCTACAGTATTCATGGCCCAATTTTCAATTATAATTTTCATCGCGCCCCCCGCATACAATATAAGTATACAAAGGCTTTATAACACGTCAACATGCTCGTGTTATTTTATGATTCGTTTTACTGGTGATATATATGTATATATATACATATATATACATATATATTCCTTTTACTTTAGAATCGCTAAGATAGGGCGAAAAATTTTCAACCGATTTTTCTTAGTTCAGGTTGACTTGGGCTAAGGTCTTTAAACGGTTGAAATTTTTTTACTATCAAACGAGATCTGCGTAATCTTCAACGGGAAAAAGAAATTCTAAACTGAATCTGCTGCTTTTCCATCAAGTACATGTTGACGTGTGATGAGGCTGTAAATGAATAACTATTTTAGCTATTTATACGTTTTAAATATACTCTTGATTTTAAGACAATTCAACAGATTAAGCGATATTCTGCGGCATAGAATACGAAAAACGGGAGGATAAATAAAGAAAATGTATTTATCTAGAATTACCGAGAAAAATTATACATCATCGAGAGAGCAAACATTACGTAATACGTCGTTCACGAACGGCTTCATATAATGCTTTTCAGGAACTTTTAGATCAATGGTGGATAAATGCAGCTCTTTGTTGAGTTCATTGTGGCAATCATGGTTATTTTGTAAATTCATTTATTTGCAATATTATAGTACATTGAAAATCATCCATTTGTAAAATAATATTTATTGAAAAAGAGACTGGATAACTAAAATAAATAGAAATGAAAGAGATTTTGTAAATGCATCACAAATCTACTTCAGTAAATGAATTTTGACTTTTGAAATGAATTTTGAAACTCTTGGTTGCTTGTTATGAAGTACTGTGGTCTACTGTTTTGATACACGAAGGAAAATGAGACCGGAACATACTGCTTTAAACTAATTCTAAACATCTAAGGACATCCATGCCAGTAGTGGGACTCAAAGTGGGAAGAGCAGCGACTTATTCATCAGGCCTTCGTTTGGTCTTCGGGAAATTCTTACCGGCTTGGTTTGGAACATTACGGTCTATTATTTCGCTACATAAGGCTAATGAGACAGGAACCTACTGATTAAAGCCGGACTCCAGTGCCTTAGATCAGCACCTTACCGTTCAACCATCGTCCGCAAAGGACTGGATTAAAAATATCCACACTGAAAGAAAGCTACTTGCCATCTACATTATTTCAATTTTTATGAATCTTTTTAATGTGTTAGTTGGTTGGTTTTGGAGTGCTACGGTCTACTTTTTGCAACACGAGGGCTTATGAGACGGGGACCTACTGCTTAAAGCCGATTCCGGACGGCTACGAACATCCATGCCTTAGTAGGATTCGAACCCACGAACTCCGGTTCCGAAGGCTAGCACCCTAACCATTCGGCCATCATTCGGCTTTTTTAATGTGTATCCGCGATGAATTTTGTAAAATCAAAATATCCTTTACAAATGACTAATTACTATCTTGCAGAACTTCTGCGGACGTCTTTAGAAATTTTTTTGCAAAATTTCAAATGTTTGACTAAGGTTTTAGCTGAATACGAGGCGCATCCAGAAAGTAAGTTTCCATATTTAAAAGAAAAAAAGAACTCACGGACATATTTATTGGCAACAATTACAGCAATGTTTCAGCTATTTTTCAACATAGCCACCACCAGAATTGAGAGACTTGTATTGTGGGATCAACTTTTGTATACCTCTGTCGTAGAAATCTGCCGCCTGTGAATGGAACCAGCCTTCCTGTCCCAGAACACCAAGCACATACCTTTCTGTACCGACAGCGTCTGTTTGAATTTGGTCTTGACCAAAGATCCACTATGATGCCAATGCATTGACTGCTGCTTGGTTTCCGGGGTAAAGTGCGAAATACAAGTCTCATTGCCCGTGACAATCCTGTCGAGGAAATCGTCGCCGTCATCGTGATACCGTAGAAGAAATGTCAGTGCTGCTCCTAAGCTTTGAATTTTGTGTTCGGGTGTCAGTTTCGGCTCATAGACCTGACAGAGATGACAATGAATTTCAATTGGCGCAATGCTTTGTGCATTCAAGATCACCGACCGAACCTTGAAATCGGCGGGAGGAATTAAGAGTTTCCATTTTGGACCACTGTTACCCCGCTACTGGCACGAATCGAGATTTCTCCAGCTGGCATATGAATAATACGTCATAGATCTGTTACGCAAGCGCAATTGACACGGCTAATTACGTTTACTTTAAAGGGGAAAACATCGGGAAATTTAGTTTCTGGATGCGTCTCATATTTTACATTTTATCAATATATATTTACTGTACTTTAACTTTAACAACATTTTGAAATAATTTTTTGTAAAACTCTAACTGTTGATTATTGTATATTCGGCTATGTATTTCATATATAGAACTTAATACTTGTATATAAATTTAATTAAATTAAAAATTTATGTATTTAATTCTAGTAAATGAGGTGCGGCTTTTAATAAGCTCGAGATGCAATTCTATTTGATTTTATGCGTGTACACCTTTGGAAAAGAAGTTTTATCAAAATTTTAATAAACAACTATAATTATATAAATTCTATAATAATTTATATAAAAGTTACAATTTTAAAATTCTTATGTAGTACTGGTATAATGCATAGTGAAGCTTGCAATTTTACAGATTTTTCATTTATCGGTTATTTGGTAAGTAATAATCTGGATACCGGTGTAACGGCGTGATTTAGCGGTGTGTCGACATCAAAGAACTTTGCTTTAAGAGGTGGACTTCGCTTGTGTGGATACAAAAATATTGTTTTCCCCGGCACCACGATGTCTACACTGTTGTTCCCTATAGTAAAGGAACAATATGTCAGACAACACGGCGCCTTCACTGACAGCCAAAAATATGATAGCTGGAACGACAAAGGATTAGCCGCGACTCAGATGTAGCCGCTAAGAATTCCAGTGACCCTGGGTTTGCGGCCGATGATTGTTTAACCCGGATCAATCCAGTTGTTCGAAGGTCAGGTCATCGCTAAGTGATCCAGTAATGAAATTGTGGGTGAGGACCCTCTCTTAGAGGCCCCTCTCCAAGAAAGAGACGAGCGAAGATTTGTTTTTTTAGAGAAGTTAGTTAGCTAGCAACCAGCTAATTCAGAGGTCGCCTTGACCAGTCTCTCTACCGGAGAGTTTTTTGCTATAATCCCACCTTGGGATCTTTTCTTTAAGGAGTAGCCCGCATCGGCTAACTCGGAGGTCGCCTCGACGAGTCTCTCCATCCGAGAGTTTTATTTAGTGAAATCCCGTCTTGGGATATATCTCTTGCTGAGATTGAAGCGATACCCTGTGCATTGGGTTTCCTTTTCTAATATAATCCTCTTCAGGATTATTTGCAGTACTTCAGAGAACTTTCGCGAGATCTACGATTTGTTTCTTCCGTCTAATCACCCATATTTCGGTAGAGACTGAATTTAGTTTAGGTACCCGTCTCTACTTAGGCCTACGTGTACTAATCACTTATCTGTTATCGGAAATTGTTTTTTTTTTTTGTGTAGATATGAAATGAAGTATATAGCAGCATTGTAAATAAATTCATTAATAAAGATACACCTGATTCTTCCTTGTATCACCTAAAACAAGGACCGGATACGTTGCACCAGCTTACTGATAATTTATCAGTAATTATTTTCTGAAGAAAAATAAGTAATACGTGATAAATGCATTTAACAATTTTTGATTTGTGCACTATATTTTTTCGATGGAGTGAAATCTCTCGTTTGACTCATCCACTAATGACGATAGCAGTGCCACTGGAATGCATTAGTAAATGAGATAAATGGTTTACCCAGCTCCATCAGTTTTGTTTCGCCGGCCCTCTTCTAAAATGTTGTGTGTAACAGATTTGGTTTAAGATTGCATTCCTATATGTTATAATTTAGAATTAAACATAATTACTCGTTCTTTTTATAAATTTGATCTGAGTAGCTTGCATTTGAACTAGATTAGTAACAGAAGACTAGAAGTAGAACAGTTTTCCACATCTGTTAACATAGAGCAATGATTCTCACCAATGTGCCGTGGCACTTTTGTGTGCCGCCAAATTTTAGAAATGTATATTTTTCAATTTTATTTTACACCTGAAATTTTTAACCCGCTTTGAAACTTGATATCTGAAGAGGAAGAGCTAAATTCGCTTTCTAATAACCACTGTGCTGTGGCACTTTTGTGTGCCGCCAAATTTTAGAAATGTATATTTTTCAATTTTATTTTACACCTGAAATTTTTAACCCGCTTTGAAACTTGATATCTGAAGAGGAAGAGTTAAATTCGCTTTCTAATAACCACTGTGCTGTGGCACTTTTGTGTGCCTCCAAATTTTACAAATGTATATTTTTCAATTTTTATTTTACACCTGAAATTTTCGACCAGCGTTGAAACTTTATCAATGAAGAGAAAGAGCTAAATTTGCTTTCTAATAAAGAGATTTAAATTTAAAATATTCAGAAGAATCAATTCATCTTGGAATAACATTTGACGCGAATATCCAACGATAGCCAAAAAACCTTTAATAATATTATTACTACATCTTATTTGTGAGAATTCGGTTTTTTAGTATTAACCAACATAAAAACGAAAAATATCGAGAGTGATAAATGCAGAAGACGATATGAGAGTAGTATTGTCATTTTTACGACCAAATATAAATTAGGTTATCAAAGGACATCAAGCTCAAATTTTACATTAAAAGTAGTCTAATTATTAACTTGTAATTAATCCCTTAATAAACGTAATGTTGTTTCAGTAGTACTTATTATTTAATTTTACATTCAAAAATATCTTTAACTATGTAATATAGTGTATACACTCAAAAACCAAAACATTATGACCACTCCTACATTTTGCAATGAACTCGCATGGATGACGTCGAATTCACGTGATCAGGTGGAAGTGGTATTTTACTGCTGCAGGAGAGTCTGAAGAATCATTCTTTCACTTACTTCTGTGTGTGATAGGAAAGGCTGCGGATCTAAGCGATTTCGATAGAGGGCATATTGTAATGGCTCGAAGGCTCGGAACAAGTATTTTCGAAACTGCACGACTCGTGGGTTGTTCGTGATCTACAGTTGTTAGTACTTATGCAAAGTGGATGAATGACGGTGAAACTAGCAGTAGACGACATACTGTTGGACGTCCACACGCTATCAAAGAAAAAGATCGTCGGAGACTGTCTCGCATGGTGAAGCAAAACCGGAGCCAGACAGTGGATCAGGTGACAACCCAATACTAATCCGGACCAAGTAGAATAGTATCGGAGCACACTGTTTAGTGGACACTGTTGGATATGGGGCTACGCAGCAAACGTCCCACTCGTGTGCCTTTGCTGACTAGGCGTCATCTCCAACTGTGCCTACGCTGGGCCCCGGAACATCGCGACTGATCCATGGATCAGTGGAAGAAAGTTGCCTGATCAGATGAATCACTATTTGTCATTCATCTCGCCGATGGCCGTGTCAGGATACGCCGTCTTCCAGTCGAACAGTTGCTTCTTCAATGTACAGTAGGTCATACACAGGCCGGTGCTAGCAGTATTATGCTTTGGGGGACGTTCTTTTAGGCGTCTCTGGGACCCGTGGTTGTGGTAGAGCAGACCATGAATTCTATAGGGTATCTGAACATCATTGCGGACCAATTGCACTTTTACATGGCCTCTGTTTTTGCAGCTGGAAATTGAATGTTCCAACAGGACAACACCCCGTGTCACGACGCTAAAATTATGGAGTGGTTCCAGGAACAAGATGCTGAATTCTAGTTAATATACTGGCCGCCTAATTCACCGGATCTCAATTCGATAGAACATATTTTGGATGTCATGGATGGCAGCTCAGAGTTCAAAGACCACCAATTCGCAATATATCGGATTTGCATAACCGTTGCTTAAACATTTGGTACAATCTGTCTCCGGCCATCTACCAAGGACTTGTGCATCCATGCCAAGGTGGGTTGAAGCTGTATTGCGCACCAAAGGTGGGCCAACTCGTTATTGACAAGTGGTCATAATGGTTTGGCTCTTGAATGTAGGTAAGTAAATAACTTTTAAACTTATATTATTCTTTGTGTGCCGCTACATTTTGAAATCATTAAAAGCCTGCCGCGACAAAAAAAAAAAGGTTGAGAATCACTGACATATGGCTAGTACCCAACCAAAGGTTATATGGTCGATCTTTTGAAAAAGTCAAGGATTACGGCCATTTAAATTACGAGACATAAAAGTTATTAGCTTTTTTCTGTAATTCATTTACCTAAATTAAATAAATAAACTCCCCCAGAATTTAAATTGTTAGCAGCTAGCTCAATACTAATTAAAACTTATGGAACACAATTACTAAAATCAAATCTTGGTTTAAGAAGGGAATTCGACTTGGAGTTTATAATCGCTGATGTCTCTAAATCTGTCTTATGTACTTTTCGCAGAATTAGGGCCTCAGGTTGATTTCAAGCACAAACAATTAAGTGTTGTCTCGATTTCCCTTTACGTACCAGCTTAAGTGATGCTAGGATCATCTTCATTAGATTACAGTGTTGATTCCGACATACATCTGCTTCTAAAAGAATTAAAAAGTGGGAAAATTTTTATTCAAGAAAGGTGAGGTCAAACATGATGTTAGTCTCCTATTAGTGAAAGAGTTTCCAGTTGTTAAGAAAATTCGAGGATTACCATCCGATAAATTAAAAATTGCAAAAGCTAATTTTGGGTATATGCTAGAACAATACCTATTGAGCAGCTTATGTTCCAGTCTTCTGTACCATGGAAAGAAAAAGAATGGTACTTGGAGACCCTGTGGTAATTATAGTGTCCTTACTGCTATTACAAAAGCTGACCGGTACTCCATTCCACACCTTCATGATTTTGCACATCAGTTAGAAGGATGTGTACATTTTTTCCTCCTTAGACTTTCCTCGGGCATACTATCAAACTATAAAATACTTAATGTCAAACTCAATAACAAAATAATGTTATCTGTTTACTGTCTGGGTTGTATGAATTCCCATTCATGATGTTTGGAGTCAGGAATGGTGCACAATTTCTAAGTTCCATTGACTTGACTTTTGTTTTCCATGTCATAGTATCATTAAACATAGAAAACATCTTAAACATTTGCAAACTGTTTCTAAAAGTCTTCGTGATTACGGTTTAACACTTCATCTCAACAAGTGTCTTTTTACACTACCTGAAGTCAAGATTTTAGGTCTACTGTCTCAATCAAAGGTATCAAACTAACCATAGAAAGAGTGAAAACCATTTAGGACTGTGTGGAACAAGCATAATCAAACATAAGGACAATATCAACCAAATTAAAAAGGTCTAAGTTTGAATGGGCCACAAAATATATATAAACTTCGCAATTTTTATAGAAATGTAAATCTTCTTATTAGTACCGCATGTAAAATAAAAGAAAAATAATTAAGTGGCGTCAGAAGAAAATAACGCTATAATAATTTTTTTCTTACTGGAACGTAACAGCTCTTCGCAGTCATTATCCTTCCTACATCAGCAGAAATTTTGTCCCCTGTCATTATTCTAAAGACTGACGTAAGATGACATCAGTTATTCTAAATCTGATAAAAGACTTATTATTAAAAAGGGAAACTTTGAGCTCAGATACGTCTTTTTCTTATTATATCATTCTACATGTCATTGAATGTTTTAATCAAGGTTCTAATGCCGCTAAAGCTTCTTGAGACATTTATAGTGTGTAAGGAGATGCCATAGCTGAAAGAACTGTTCTTGAATAGTACGCTAAGTTTAAAAATGAAAAATTTAACCCTAAAAACCTTTTTTTATTTTAACATTCTGCATGTCATTAAATGGTTTTAATTAAGTTTCTAGGGCCACAAAAGCTGCTTGTGACATTTGTAGTGTGTATGAAGATGTCATAACTGAAAAAAAACTGTGGTGATTAGTATGCCCAGCTTAAAAATAGAAATTTTTATCTCAAAGACACCTTTTTTATTTTAACATTCTGCATGTCATTAAATGTTTTAATCAAAGTTCTAAGACCACAAAATCTGCTTGTGACACTTATATTGTGCATGAAGAGGTGAAAGAACTGCTCGTGATGGGTATACCAAGTTTAAAAATGGAAATTTTGACCTCAAAGACACTTTTTTTTTTTAAATTTGAACATTCTGTATGTCATTAAGTGTTTTAACACTAGATTTGCGGACCGAGCCAATTTGACTCATTAAAAATTTTATCACTATATATATAAAACTTTAATATCACTTTTCAAAAACA
>CM063508.1:45186318-45226318 GCA_032207245.1 Pardosa pseudoannulata
TGTTTAGTTTTAACAATACTTAGTTAAAACTTTTAAACTTAACTCTGGCTCAAATGGACCCACGAGGTAGTACTAAGAAAAAAATATGAATAAAATTTTGCCCTGGTCTCAAAAAGTTTCTTCATCCCTGTTCTAGAATTTGGCGATACCTCCAGCGCCTGGCGTGCTTACTTAACTGGGCTTAGGGTTCCCACCAAAGTGTGATACGGCCAAAATTAAAAAATCGTTGATACTTGAAATTTGGCGGAGATTGCTCGTAGTGCTGCCATCTACTTTCAGTAAAAAGAAAGAATATTCCCCAATTCAGGAAAGTGGTATGATACATTAACTGTCTTCATACAGGGATGTGTAGCGTACATGGCTTAGTAATTAAAATTGATAAAGTATTAATAAGCAATTTAAAGCAAACAATAATAAATTCCAATTTCAGATTAAATATTACTTTAAAAGAAGTTTAAATATATATACATATATGTGTATGTATATATATATATATATATATATATATATATATATATATATATATATATATATATGTATATATATATGTATGTATATATATATATATGTATGTATGTATATATATATGTATATATGTATATATATATATATATGTATATATATATATATATATATATATATATATATATATATAGACATATATATATATATATGTATAGTGTGTGTGTGTGTGTGTGTATGTATATATATATGTATGTATATATATATATATGTATATATATGTATATATATATATATATATATATATGTATACATATATATATATATACTTATATATATATTGTTTAATTTTTTTCCTATTTCATGCGCGATATTTTCTCGTTTCTTTCTGCACATCGAGTATTAAATATAATTGATATGATATTTTATAATCAATTTTGTTATACATATATGTATTTATTAAAAATAAAAGTATTAAATGATATTGAAAGGTACGTGTCTTTGTCGCCATTATCAATTTTGAATATCATGTAAGTTTATTGGAAACACATTTTGGGGGAAACACTTGAAATTATTAATTATTGTCTTGTCTTGTACTACCTTTGTTAAAATTACATTTTTTTGATATTTTTTAAATAATACCTGCTCAAAAAATACACTACATTTCAGGGGGAAAATAGATAGAGAAGTAGTAAGATGATTATGGCCCTGGCTACCAATTTTCGACCAAAGTTAGAAGTCGAACATTAAAAGAACATTAAAAGAAAGAAATAACGTAATAATAAGAGAACATGTGGACTACCTCTAAATTGCTTGCAGAATCACTAGCTGATATTAAAGTATATGTTATATTGAAAAATTGAAAAATCCTATCTAATGTTTTATGAAAGAGATAAATTTTAAGTATGTGTTTACCGAAAATATGTAATCAATTAAAAAATATCAGAATATTAATTAATAGTTTATTAATATATGCCTTGCACATATTTTACAAAACTTGTATCAGGACCAGCTCTAACAGGTTTCTCTCCCTGGACAAAGATGTAATATGCCACCCCCTCAGGAAGATATTGCAAAAAATTTATAGTTATAAAAAACATATTTATCTTACCACCTCAAAAATTTTAAGATACTTCTTATTCTTTCTTATTAGCACGAATTTCTTAAATGTGATATTCAGTTTTGTACCTACTTGTCTCCGTTAATGTAGTACTAGCACAAATAAAACAATAGAAATACTGCTTTACTTTTTATAGTAGGCTAACAAATATCCTGTAGAAACAAGCACAGAGTTATTTACTTGTTGCAAGACATCGTTATGTAGAGCAATCTTTCTTTTATATATATATATATATATTTATAATAGAGGAGTAGTAGGAGTGTGTGTATATATATATATATATATATATATATATATATATATATATATATATATATATATATATATATATATGCCAGGTCTAAAAAGGGGGTAGTTGGAAATTACGTGAGTTATAAACGATTTTAAAAAGGGAACTCTTTTTTAATAATAAAATAAATGAAAAAGACTCACGCTTGCGTAACATTTTGAAGTAATGCGGTCAGGCGCAGATATATTTCACAGGATGTTGATGACTAATCAAGCGTGAATATCAGTTAGCGCGTGGACATGGAGCTGTCAACACATTCCACGCTTAGTTTCGCCAAGAATAAATAAAAATGGCGCAAGCGAAGCCTGAAATGGAAACCCCATATTAAATAAAAAAAGTGTTTTTACCAAAGAGTAATTATTCCATTCGCCTTAACACTGAATCACTATATATATATATATATATATATATATATATATATATATATATATATATATATATATATATATATATATATAAGTTTTTACTTGTTGCTTCACAACGGTCTGCGTAGTTCTCGTGTTCTGTGAACGCTCTTGAAAAATGGCTTGAATCTTGAAGTAATAAATATCTTGACGTATGAAAAGTTTCTGATTTATTTTGTCTTGCTCTCCCAATGACTTCTTAAAACCCTTTGATTTGATTTCCTGGATTAAAAGTTTCAACTTTTGATTTCATCATACACATGTACTTGCAGTTCAGAAACAAAAAACTGCTTTCAATTTTTACTTTAAAAATAAACAGTGTTTCAATGCCATCTGTAAATATAATAATGATTCATGTGTAGTTTTCCAATAGGAACATTAATAAAAGATGTATATAAAAACTAATAAATTTCATCGATGCTTGATTGAAACAAGAATACAACCATAGAATCATATACAACCCATTTATTTTCCATTCTCCGGTAAGCCTTTTCTAATTTTGTTTTTCAAATCTAAAAGAATAAGTGTTGCCAAAGACAAAAAATAAAAGTTTTACATAAATTTACAATATAACATTAACAATTACTGAATCACTTTTAAATTAATTATTTGCATTTTAATTAATTATGTTTAAATTGTGATTTAAATTAAGTACTTCTAAATTACATATACCTTTACACTTGTACTTCTTTTGGTTGAAATAAGAATAAAGATTTTTAACAGATGCATAACAAATATAATAATAGCAATAAAATATCAATATAAAAAATCGATTGAAAATAGTAATATGTTGGAATTTTAAGTAGAGTTTAATGTATTTTGCTTTAAAGCTTATCTTTAAATTATGAATCACTTACTCGGGTGTGGGGGCTTATCTAAAACCTTCTCTAATTGACTTTTTATTTCATATTTTTTTAATTCTTTATTTTTATAAGAGACAAAAAGCAAAAATAACACGAAAAGGACAAATAATGCGAGAGCAATGTAACAGAAAGATACGAAACCCCAAAAATTGGAAAAGCTATAAAGTTAAAATTACAATTGGCGAAAGGAAAAAAAAGGGGGGGGAATCGAGTCGTACTTTCACCCTAGTGGTGCTTATTAAAAACGACAGACGCATTTTTACCTCCATACGAGTAGCGTATAACTGAAATCGTGTTTGTTTATCCAAGTGGCATTAAAAACAACAAACAACACCATCCATCAGCTGCTAGTGTGTTTTGGACTAATTGTGAATTAACATGCATAAAAAATGTATGGAAAATACTAGTTATTAGAAAGTTTATCTGAACTTATAAGCTAGATAACGGTGAACTGATACTAGGTGGATCTAGAACAGGCGTTGATAACCCAATGACCATAATTGAATGGTTGCTAAATTTGTCGTTATAATTTCTTCATGTCGATAAACCAAATGTAATGCAAATGAAAAAGAATAAAAAAATATACTGATTTGCTTACGGATGCCAGTTTATTTTTTTAGTTTATTTTGTTTAAAATATATTCGATTAGAGCCTTTATAGTATGTTTGGGAATTAACAAAGTATAATATAATTTCTTCTTACGTGGTGGCAATAGCGATAGATGAGTGAAAGTCTTTCTTCCTTAGCAACGGTTAAAAGAATTATCTTATTATGGTTTCGATAAGATTGTAAAAGAACAGCGTTATGAGTTAAATTTTTGTTATTCTATTTTATTGTAAGAAAAGCTAAAACTCGCTGGCTTTTTCAGAAAAATTACAATTTTGAAGTTTGAAAATAAATTCCGTATAGGGGAAGTTGGACTCATTATTTCTAGTATTTATTTCTATTTTATTATTTTGTTATAATTTAAACACATTTAAATATCTGATAGATGGGAATTACATGTGCGAGATACAGTATGTGTATTCCTTATTGACCGGGCCTAAACCAGATGGCATGAACATTAAAAACATAGAAAATAAAAGATCTGTTGGGTGCAAGAGTTCTTGTATTTGCCGAAGGGCGCAGCCCTTATTTGTTTATATACACATGTCTGTGTGTGTGTGTGTATTATAAGTCATAATATAGCTGAACAACAAAAAACATAAAAGAAAAATCGTTTGAGTTGTGACTCGCTCACGTGACGAGAAGGGTCTTGTAACCCATTTTTGAAAAATGGCGTGTGAGAATGATTTCGCACTTTTCAACGTTCACGAACGATTTCAGGTGATTTCGCATTTTGCTTTTGTGTCCCGTCGAACCGAGAGAAATCACGAACCGCTCTGATATCAGCTCCTTTCTCCTTTCGATAAATTCTGCGCTGATAAACCCCCGACTTCGGGGCGAAGTTGAGAACAAGGAAATAAAAGTTCAGTGAGGTGAAGAAAAGGAATAATGGCTGTTGACAGGAAGTAAGTAAATATTTAGTCTGTAACACCTACTCTCTGTTATACAGAAAAGATTTATTCATTTCTATTATTTATTTATTTGTGATGCACGTACTTCGCTACGAAGGTTCGGTATTTATTAAATTACTGTATATTTAGTATACGTTTAGTTTGTAATACTCCTCTCTGTTACACAGAAAAGTCTTATTCATTCTTATTAATTATTTACTTATTACTGATGTCCGTACTTCGCTACGGATGTTCTGTATTTATTAAATTACTGTATTTAGTAAGTCTGTAGCACTGCTATTTCTGTTATACAGAAAAGATTTATAAGATTTATTAACTTTTATTATTTATTTATTTATAATATCCGCACTTCGCTGCGGAGATTCTGTATTCCTTACCCCAAGATAAAATCGTTTTTTTTTTCTTTTTCTTGCGTTTCTGAATCACTTTTAACAATCTTTCTCAATTCAGTTCTAAATTGTAAAAATCACAGTTTATATATATAAAAAAAGAAAAAACTGGTTACTTTTGACTAACCTGTATTACCCAGATTTTGTTATTTTTGACTAACCTTGATTTATGACTTTGAATCTATGAATAATAGGGTTTGGTTTGTATTAGACTTACATATTTATGCATTTGTATCTGATATAAATGTTTATTTTGACTTGATGTAAAGTTTTGGTGGTAACAAATTCCAGTGGAACATCTTGGTTGTCATTAAAACATGAACTTATAATATTTTCTAACTTATCGTATGTGAGAACTAGTTATTTAGAATATTGAAAAGTTGAACCGGGAAATATTTTATCTTATGTTCCCTCTCTCTGTGCGTACGTGTATCTCTCTCTCTCTCTCTCTCTCTCTCTCTATATATATATATATATATATATATATATATATATTATATATATATATATATATATGTGTGTGTGTGTGTGTGTGTGTGTGTGTGTGTGTATACACATATTTATTATGTTAATGTATTTATTTTCTGTTTGAAGTAAAATTCTTTAAGAAAATAACACCGTTTAATGTTTATATTAAATATTTAATGTTAGCATGACTGAAAATTTTTTTTAGTTTCCTGTTTATGTATCTGCACAAAGAAGTAAAGAACACTATGTCAGTTTTTATTGAGATTTTCGCAGATTCGTGTATGATTTGTTCTCTATTATGGGATAAAATCATTACTTTCATTTTCTAAATTTGAGAGATTTAGCGAATTGAAAAAAAAAGAGGCACCAATGTAAGTTCCGAGTTAAAGACGCCATTAGAACATGAAACTTCTTATTTCTGTTATTTCAGTATGTTTACATACTGTCTTACCTATTATCTCATAGACGTCTATGAAGCTTTTTACTATATACAGTCCAACTCAAACAAATCTGTAAAAACTCTTTATTGCGCTATCCTGTAAAATTTCAAATGTTGACATAGTACCCTTTACTTCCGATATACATATGTAAAAATGCGTGCTATTAAATTCTCATAAAGCTTTACCAAGATCAACTGTAGATTATAAACATTGATTGGAAATTCTTGAAGATCTGGGAAATTATTGTGAACAACCAGTTATTGTTGCTAGAAAATTTTTAAACTTTTCGATGCTAGAAGCTACACTACTACTCGAGTTTCTCAGAAATAAATTATCTAACATGATGAACGATAGGAACTATCCTACAACGGAAGGAATTGGTTGCTACAATAGAAACCGGATCTCAAGGAAACTTGATAAAACAGAATTAAGATATTTTATTTTAGCTTCCACAATTCTTTTTTTAAACCCAGAACGCTATTCTTACGTCTTAAGCTTTTGCAATTAAAATAAGAAACTGTTTAAAATCTAAAAATAACTTTGAATGCAAAAGACTCTTTTTATGCGTATGTATTACTTGCACTTTTTTTGCTTTAATATAAATTTTAAAAAGTACGTCTTACAGACATAACAATATTTACAAAGTTTGATATGAAAAGGATGTTATAGGGTTAATACTTGGAATTTGAGTGCCCTATTGACTACAGGTGACTAGTTATAGTTCAATATATGAACGAATAAAATCTTGCTTTACTTGCACTTACTACAGTGCAAATAAAGTCTTGCTTTATTTGCACTTTCTTGCTTTAGTATAAATTTTAAAAAGTACGTCTTGCAGACATAACAATATTTACATAGTTTGATATGAAAAGGATTTGCTCTAGGGTTAATACTTGGAATTTGAGCGCCTTATTGGCTACAGGTGACTAGTTATAGTTCAATATATGAACGAATAAAATCCTGCTTTACTTGCACTTACTACATTGCACATACTACAGTGCAAATAAAGTCTTGCTTTACTTGCAATTTCTTGCTTTAGTATAAATTTTAAAAAGTACATGTTACATAACAATAATTACAAAGTTTGATATGAAAAGGATGTTATAGGGTTAATACTTGGAATTTGAGCGCCCTGTTGGTTACAGGTGACTAGTTATAGTTCAATATATGAACGAACTAAAACTTCATAACTATTAATAAAACCATATTCTTTTGTATGTATTTATGATTTTTAAACTCCCCTCATTTTAAATTATCACCATTCTTATCCGTTGTCCCTCTATACACATATTGTTTCTTAAATATTATGTGAAAAATTATTTTAACTGTCTTAACCACTTGTATAAAAACGAAAGAAAAATTAATTTCTTGAATTGTTATACGTAAAATTGGTATTCTAGATTATGTAGAAGCAACTATGTATGCAATTTGTATGTAACATCATTAATTATATTAACCGTAACTACTTTAGTGAAATCACTAGAGTAGTTGAGGGTTAAGTAAATATTTTACTGAAACTAGCATATAGCCCGTCATATGACGGGATCAATAAAATTTTTAATTTTCCAGAATTGTAAAGTACTCAATGAGGCAGGTAAAAAATGGTTTGTGCTTTGGCTGAGAATTATCTGGCACACGATCAATAATTTGTTTATCTTCATACTCCTCTAAAGTGTCCCGGTACTGTGAATGCAGTTTAGAATCACGTTGAATTCATTTAGTCAAACAGTGTGGTTATGTATGAAAAACAAACACACAAATGAACAAACCTCTTAAGTTTCAAACATATATAACTTAAACGCTAGATATTTATTAGTCCGCGAAATAGACTCCTAGACTTTTATGAAAATAATTTGTTGTTAATACCGGTGATAAAATTTTCATTGCAACAAAATATAATCGATGATTCAATTTAAAATTATCACATATGTACCTAATCTATTATTTAAGCCAAATATAAGGCGATTTCACACAGCAGGGCACATCTCAACTTTTGACAGTTTTGCCTTTAGTTTTAAACGGAAGGGCAGTTTATTGTTTGTCTATTGGCTGTTTTAAACATGAAGATGAATGGGAAGGGCATTATAGTAGTTTGTGATGTTGCGATAAATTGCTTTATAAAAGAAAATGATTTAAGTAATATCTAAGTTCAATGATAAAACATATAAAAATAAGTCATAATTTAAATAATTTAAAATAAGAAATGATTAAATGAGATGGTTAAAGGAATGACGTCATAATGCTAAAAATAAATGTTGTTTTACCTATTTATTATGGGATAAATTGATAAATTTAATCGCCTGCTCTTAACCGGGGAAAATAGGAGTTGAAATAATGGCATTAAAAGCTGGGAAAGGGGGGAAGGGTTGGATTTCGAACGTTTTAAAGACAACAGTATTTTTTGCTGTGATATGAAGCATATTTATACCAATTTATTTTAGAATTGAATCAATAGTTTAGGAGAAGGTAAACATTACTCGCTTTGAATTTTGCTAACTATGGATGCCTCTATCCATTCCAGGTACAACCGCTTTATAAAATCGAGGACAGACGGACAGATAACTTAGGCTATTATTATATAAAGGATACTTTTAAATTTTATTTCTACCTGTATTTTTATAACTTATTATTACAAACACTAGCATATAGCCCGTCAAATGATGGGATCAGCAGAATTTTTAATTTTCCAGAAATTTTAAGTACCTTATGAGGCAAGTAAAAAATGGTTTCTGTTTTGGCTGAGAATTATCTAACAACAACAACAACAACAACAAAATAAATAGATGATTAAATTTAAAATTATCACATATATGCCTAATCAATTATTTACCTTGAATTCATTTAGAAAATAATTCAAAGTTTTCTTAGCTACTTCGAAATTATCGTTAAGTTCTTTCCAATTTTTTTGCCACAGTAAATAATAGAAGTAAAGGAATGAAACTATCATTTCCACTACACCCTGGAGGTAGATAGAATTTGTTGTTAATACCGGTGATAAAAGTTTCATTGCAACAAAAAATAATCGATGATTAAATTTAAAATTATTACATATGTACCTAATCTATTATTTAAGCCAAATATAAAAGAAAATTATTAACGTCATATCTAAGTTCAGTGATAAAACGTATGAAAATAATGCAGACGATGGCTGCTACCATATTGTAGTCGACATATGTCACTGGTGACTTACGCGTCATAATGACGTCAGAAATAGCCAGAGATAGGAATTCGGTACCTGAAATTTCCCTCTCTGACATAATTATGACGCAAAAGTCACAAGTGACATATGTCGACTGTAATATGGTAGCATCCTATATTTAAATAATTTAAAATAAGAAATGATTAAATGAGATGGTTAAAGAAATTACGTCATAATGCTAGAAAAAGTTATTTTTACCTATTTATTATGTGATAAATTGATAAATTTAATCGCCTGCTCTTAACCGGGGAAAATAGGGCTTGAAATAATGGTATTGAACGCTCGAAAAGAGAGGAAGGGGTGGATTTCGAACGTTTTAAAGACGAAAGTATTTTTTTGCTGTGATATGAAGCATATTTATACCAATTTATTTTAAAATCAGATCGATAGTTTAGGAGAAGATAAGCTTGACCCGCTTTGAATTTCGCTAACCCTAACTCATCCAGAATCCATTCCAGGTCCAACCGCTTCATAAATTCGAGGAGAGACGGAGCGATAACTTAGGCTATTATTATATAGGGGATGTTTGCACATAATAAACATGATAACTAAGAATCAAAGCCCAATTAGTAACGTTTTGGAGACGACAGTATTTTTTTGCTGTGATATGAAGCATATTTATACCAATTTATAATATATTTAAGAATCGGATCGATAGTTTAGGAGAAGATAAACTTTACTCGCTTTGAATTTTTCTAACCCTAACTCATCCAGAATCCATTCCATTTCCAACCGCTTCATAAATTCGAGGACAGAAGGACGGATAACTTACGCTATTATTATATAGGGGATGTTTGCCATAATAAACATGATAACTAAGAATCAAAGCCCAATTAGTTAGCCGGTTTTTCAACAATGAAATTGCATATACATGAAGATTTATTAAATAAAAAAATAACAGTGGTATCTGTATGATAAATTTTATGCATTATACCAGTATAGGTGTAGCATTCTACTATGTCGGTTTGGATTTCCAGATGAGATATCCCATAAACTGGATCTTGGGTGCTTCTGTAACGTTACAAGAATCATAACTTTCGAAACATTTCGATGGGCCTGCCACACGTGTTTATATTTTCACTGACTAGTGAGCGCTCAGGCTATCATAAAATCCAAGTAGACTATATGAGTCATAAACTTTGAGTCTACTTCTATAAGTTTTCAAAACCTAACTTTACAATGGCAGTTATAACATCGAAAAACTTATCCATCTGGAAGCACTAGAGATCAAGCCTTGGCAACCCAAGCAGAAGGAACTCAAACACTTGAGAGCCCTCTCCTAAAAAATATATATGTATACAATTAACAGACAGAGAAATATGGTGATGTTGATGGAAGTGCAGGCTTCAGAGTAACAGACTAGTTGTCTAAGAGACAGCCTTTGACCGTAGACCTGTTTGTTATCCTACTCCATGTAAAACTGTTAAATTTTTCTTTATCTTGCATTGTGTGAGTGTAACGTCCCTCAAATGTTTATTATCTATGCTACCGATTATTTATTTCATCTGGAGTCAGTTTTTACTCCACTACGTAACAGCATGTATTAACATTTTAAATTGTTATGAAAGGTATTTAAAATAAATCTTATATGAACACTATATGTCTTTCTTACACGCTTATTAAATTACTAAAAAATCCCCCGTCATGATATGAAGGGTGAAAATTGCCTCTTCATTTGTGAGATTCTTCGTAGAAGCTTACGAGTTTAAATAGATGTATACGAGAGAGAAATGTTTAACATTGATCAGTTTTTATTATTGAAATCAACTTTAAGTATTGGAACAATTGAAGGAGTTTAAACGCCGTGTGTTGACCGGAGTAGATTAGTCACAACATAGCCTCAGCGTGTTGTAAAAGGCGACTAAAATAGGCACCCAGTGTTCTAGGTTATAGCTGTACATTCCTGTCTCTAGTAAATTTATAAATATGGAGGCTGGTCCTCCTAATTCGGAGTTGGTCGCAGGAATAGCAACTCTGCCTTGTAAAAACTAATTATTGTGAAATCAAAAGAAGGAAGTATCCGGTTGCACTGTAAAAGACGACCAGGAAAAGGAGCTTTGCATATTAGTAGATGGATTATCCAAACATTATATCGTAGTAGAGGATTGAAATTACTGTCTGAGTAATGTAATGGATACAACATTGCTATTCAAACCATAAGAGAGGTAATATGGCTTGGCGAAGGGATATGAAGTCCAAGCCAAAGGTAGGACTGCCTAGGATCAAATTCTGGAAAGAGCTAGGGCCCATCCAACGGTGTTCTACCACTGAAGAAGAAGAAGAAATTTAAAATATTTGTTACGTTTATCTATTCAATACAAATTCCAATATTAGAAAAATTTTGCCTTGCATAATCCTTATTTCTTATTTGTTATGCATTCATACGTACTACGGGAAAGTCTATAAATATAGCCTAATTTAAAAGATATCATATTAGAACCAGATAAACATCTTAGAACCAAGGTACATACAGGTCTAAGGTACAACTGATAAGCATGCTGCAATATACAAGTTTTATCCAGTATTATATGCAGCATTGACCTTAGAAACTAAACAACTTGAAAATCGTTACCTCCAATATCTCCGTCTAACCTCCAATATTAACAAAAGTCGAAAAATTCAAGTTCTTGATTATTTACAAAACAATAAATAAATCATATAAATGAAAACATAAAAGTGATTTTTATTATTGAACCAGGTGAAAAAAATTTAAAATATTTCATATATTTACCGATCCCTTAGGAACCTCAAATTAAACCCCGTCTAGCTCCCAATATTAACAAATATCAAAATTTTGAAGCTCTAAACTATTTTTGACAACATGAAAACAACTCGAAAGTCATTATAGAAGTGAAAGACTTAGTTTTGTTTGGAGTGCAACGTAAAATTTTTGCTCCATTAATTTGGCATGGACCTATTGCTTAAAGCCAATTCCGAACGATTATGAAAATCTATGTCGGCAGCTGGATTCCAACCCTCGGACTTCGGTACCGATAGGAAGCGCTGCACAAATCAGCCATCGCCCGGCGACGATTTAATTTTGTTTAGCTTTAGAGCGTCAATTAATTATTTGCCACAGGAGGATGGATTTGACCTAAACCAACTACTTAATTGATTCTGGATGGTTACGAACATCCATAGCCTTGGGATTAAAACCGAAGTTCCCAGAATCTAAGAGGTAGCGTCCTACCGATTCGGCCATCCTCCGGTGATGGAGATAAGTAAAAGAGTTAGGTTGAATTGAATGCAATGGAATATTCTTACATTCCATTTTTTTTCAAGTAGATATGGAAAGCGGTGAATGCAGGAAATAGATTCAAAAGTTCTGTAAAATGCATAACTATAAAACTTTTAATTTACAACACAAATTGAAATTACGTAAATTTTTATAAAATATCTCTTATATTTTGAATTTCATTTAACATTCTGAAAATATTTTATAATTGATACTTTCTTTGTAGAGGTGGTTCGCCTAACTGAAAAGAATGGCAGTTCTGTCGACTCTACTTCTTCAAGTGCACTAATATTATTAGTGTATGCTTAGATTAATAACTTTAGTTTTGACAAAGTTTTCTGCGCTTCAAATCTGTAGTTTAGCTTAAAGGTTCCAAAGTGATCATTCAGAGAATTTTTATTTTTTGTATGACTCTAATTGCAAAATAAATTAATTTTAAGAATCAGAAGTATGTTTGTACATTCTATTTAAGTTCTGCATTACGGTTTTTACCTCACGGTAACATGAATCCAGTACCACAACTACTCGTTAACTATCCTTTAATTCAAGAAGAAAGAATACAATCTTGTAGTCTTGAAAGTGAAAAAATTCCACCATAGAACAGAGCTTCTTATGATAACCTTAGCAGGGTTGAATAATCTTGTGTGTGATTTGGACTTAAGAATAAAGCCGATTAGTACTTCAGAAATTAAAGTATTGACTAATGATATACGTATTTCCATATACTGGAATAGACTTAATTCGTTTTTCTATAAAGATGGTAAAGTATGTTCTTGAAACTACATTCCAAACCTCATGGAATCTTTAGGATTTTGTCATAAATCAGGGCAATGACTACTTTTTATGAATGCTTCTAAGATTAGCTTAAAAGCTCCTCCACTTGTTACTCCTTGAAATATATATAATTTTATTTCATTAGGCTACGTTTCAGGAAGAAAATAAACTTATGGTACTTCGAAAACACTGTTGTATTGAAATATGATGATTTTAATTGGAAATTTATGCTTTCTTGAAAGTAGTTTCTATTTATCCAGTAATGCAACAAGGTTATGCTAATATATTCATACTTATGTGTGAATGGAACAACCGTACATAAGATAAACATTTCCATGTGCAAAAGTGGCTTTCTCGGAAACCCTGGAAATCGGTGATAAAAATGTAATTAAGACTTCTTGCATTCTACTTAATAGTCATACTTATGTGTGAATGGAACAACCGTACATAAGATAAACATTTCCATGTGCAAAAGTGGCTTTCTCGGAAACCCTGGAAATCGGTGATAAAAATGTAATTAAGACTTCTTGCATTCTTTCATCGCCATTCGCTCCTACCACTCCCCATCAAGTTGGGATTGATGAAAGTTTCTATAAAATCGCTTAATCGAGAAGATTACACCTTTGCCTTTGTCCTATATCTGTTCAATATTATATGCTGAAATAAAAGGAGGCTTATTTATATATCCAGACATTCGGAAATTTATGCAAAAGGAACAGTTTGAATTTACACGCATACAAAAACAAGCATAGCTGTCATTCAAGGATGTTGTGAAAAATTTACAAATCTAAACACTACAAAAGTATAGTTAAAAATATAATGGAAGGTTTTAAAAACAGGGTGTCACATGGATGTCATTAAAGCTTCATGTTTTACACTCTCACCTATATTTTTTTTCCAGAAAATATGGGGAGAATTGCGATAAGCATAGTGAATGATTTCATTATGAGATCTCTACTACGGAATGTTGTTATCAATCTCAATGGAATTCAGCACTGATTGCCGACTATTGTTGGGTTATGAAGAGAGAAATTGATAAGCAAAAATATGAAAGCAAAAACAGGAACTAACGTATTTGAATAATTACACTTAAAAGTGTATTCTGCTGTATAAAATGTATAAAATAACACCGCAGTAAATTTAAAGTTCTATTGTTCAGTCTCCAGAATCTATAATGTAACAACCATAAATATATATCCTTCATTTAAAAAAAATATGAACCAAGAACCTTTATCATTTTTATGTACCCGCGAGTATATCTAATTGAAACATCAGCTTTATATTTAAGAAAAAAGTAAAAAGTCATGTTTTGTTATCAGATCTATTTATATTTATCTAGTCATTGTTTGGGAAAGAAAAAAAATCGCTGAACGTTGCAATAAATCTTACCAGTAATGAGTAAGCATATTTGTGTTTACTCTATAATCTTAGAGAGGTATCTGTAATGATAGAAGTAAAACAATCCTACTTTGTAAGACGTTTGTAATAATGATGAATTTTTTTCAGTTGGCCAGATTATTAGTTTCAACATATTCAAGCTCCCATATGTGTTTTAATTTTGATTTTAAATGCTCGCCTCCGACATTTCAATAAATAAACAAGAAAAGCTCTGGTGGCCAAGAAAACCCCTGAAGAGCCAGATATGTTATTGGCCTCCATGCGAACTTCAAACATTCTTATTAACACACGCATTTTATCCCAAGTTCAACAAAATTTTACCAAAATGATACATCTGGGAAAACAAAGCCAGAAGTTTGAATTTTATGACGATGGATCGGGAAAATCAAATAACCCGGAAACGATGAATGCGAGGAAAAATAACCTTGGTTCTGTAGGAATAAATTTGGGACCAAATTAACGAACTATTAATGAGGCAACGATAGATCGAGGCACAACTGTGATTCCAACGTTAATTTATTTTTTTCATGTTCAAATTAAAAGTGAGATTATTTCTAACTTATTTCCCAAAATGAACTTTATCGCTACGCGTTTTAACACATTGTGTGCTGGTACATATCGTAGCGGAATTGTACCGAGTGCTGCCGTTTTTGCGCTTAAATTTAGTTAGTTAAATCTCAATAAATCGAAAATTATTTAATATTTTAACCAACTTTTCTTATTTTATATTGAAATATATAAACAAATATATAAATATATATATATATATATATATATATATATATATATATATATATATATATATATATATATATATATATATATGTATATATATATATATATATATATATATATGTATATATATATATATATATATATATATATATATATATATATAATTTCGAAAGGATAAATAAAAATTTAATTTTAAATCTAAATTGATTTTTTTAAACATCTTTCCCATTCAGTGTTTCCGCATCGACTGATGTAAAAACTGGTTTATATTTGTCTAAATATTTTCAGAATCTATGTAGTAGACAAGAACATTCGGCTTCGTTTTCCTGTATATACCGTTATTTTTGTACCCACAAACAAACCATGTTGTTACACTAACCCGTAATAGTACGTGATCCTTGCTCAAGTATCAAGCGTTAGAAAATGTACTAGTACTTGTCCCGCATACAATGTGTTAACATAAATGATGTTAAAATGCATCTTGTTAAGAATGTCTCTAGTAATTTTGCTCATAATTCAAGTCAGAATAATCAACTGAACGACAACTCTCAAAATTCTGTTGCGGTACTGGAAATTCGGGATACCATTGTACTAGTATACCGTTTACAAATTAGCCCATTAGCCTCGATATAAAGTTTTTTTTTACTTTGTAAAAAATAAAGAAATTATTTTAATCTTCGATTCTATGGTCAGATTCCAAAGTAAATACTTATTTTGAGGATGCTTTATTTCATTCTGATTAGTTTAATCGTTATTCCAGTACTTATATAAAGGAAATTTTAGCTTTGAAATATTAAACAATTCATTTTAAACGTGCCTCTGCATGCAATTTGACTAATTTCGCAGTGACAACTGCACGTACGTATGTATGCATCTCGAATAACCATAAATGAATGTATATAGAAGGCTGAAATTTTGCAACGTTTAAATTCATTTAAAACTGTATTGTTGGTTTGGTTTGAATTCATTTAGTTTGCCACGTTACTGTGAGAGTGCAGCTATGTTTGACATAAGGTTTGCGAAACTGATTTGCTCGCCCCACACACACGTTATGGGTTGAATGCCCAAGATTTTTTCGCGACTACAGGAAGCGTGTGGTGTGGTCAGTATAAATAATTGCACTTAAATTTCACCAAGTTTTGGAGATTTGTGATTGGTCTCCAGGAGGCGATTCAGGACCATCCTTGGAGTCCCGGTCCTTCTGGGCAGAGCCGGGAAAGGACGCATTGTAAAAAGGACAATGGAACAACGAACACATCAGCACAGGATAATGGAAAAATTATAGGGTTGCCTGAGTAGAAAGAAGGAAGGAAAGGAATGCAGCGTTTTCTTGGACATTGGCGAATTTTTTTCTTCAGGAGTAGCACGTGGAGTGCTTCTTTTACTTTTTAATTTTATATATATATATTTTTGCATATTTCCTTGTCATTTGTTCTATATTTGAACATTGTAATAAAAATCAGTGGTATTATACTATAATTAAAGACGATATAAAGCAACTTTAGGCTATAAATGACTTTGAGATAACAACAGCAACGTACTACACCACAACAGTTACAGTCTACTGTTTTGCTATACGAGGGCTGATGAGATCAAGTATGTTAATTGATTGGTTTGATTTGGTTTAACTTGGAGAGCTACGGTCTACTTCTTTGCAACACGAGGGCTAATGATTAGGGACCTACTGCTTAAAGCCGATTCTGAACGGCTACGAAAAAACCATGCCACAGTGGGATTTCAACCCACGATCTTAGGTACCGAAGATCTACGCTCCAACTATTCGACAATGAGACCAGAAGTTACTGCTTAAAGCCTAATCTGAATGGCTACTAGCATCCATGTCAGCTGTGGGATTCGAACCCCCGAACAACGGCACGGAAGAAGTATCCTACAATTTTGGCATTGTTCGGATTGTACTGTTCTACCAGCTAGTTGTGCACCATTTTAAAATTATAATCTGAACTCTATAAAACGGAAAATATCAATTTAATAAATATTAATCTTTTGAATGCAGCACAGCGATATGCCGCTTCTCTTGCGTTGTGCCAAAAATGCTTAGAAGTGCGATCGCACTGCTGTATGTTACTATAATTTTCACACTAAAAGATTATCTCAATTAATGGGAAAATTATAGTAGAATACATCGTGTGATTGCGCTTTTACGCATTTTTAGCACAGTGCAAAAGAAGCGCGATAACGCTTTGAGGCATTCAAGAGGTTAAAACATTACCGTTCACCACCAAAACACAATACTTGAGTTCTTCTCATATTTAATGAATTAATATTGTACTGATTTTTTAAAAATATGAAAGGTAATATTTTAGCAATTGTGTAACTATACATTTTGAATTGAAGGATAATATCTCTCATTTAAATAAAATAAATTTATGTGAAATTCAGGAAGATAAAAACAAGAGAAATTGAGAACCCAAATTTAAAATTTTCTTTAATTTTTGAAGTTTAATAGAAACAAAAATTCTATAAGGAAGTGCAAGAAGACCATAGGGATATAATAGGGACAATAAAAGTCTATTTGCGAAGTGTTCCCTTCGTTCAAATAATTGATTAAAACTCATTTGAAAATTACTTAGTATATGAAACATTCCTTCATATAAGTAAATCTTTTGTATAACTAGATGTTCGTATAAGTGTAGATTAGATACACCTTATGGAAATGTTCCTAGGAAACGAGAAGATCTTCGTATAACTGGATATTTCGTATAAGTGTAGATTAGATACACCTTATGGAAATGTTCCTAGGAAACGAGAAGATCTTCGTATAACTGGATATTTCGTATAAATGAGTTTCGTATAAATAACTTTTCACTATAATTTAACAAGAGTTTAAAGAAGTCCTGCTGTGTCCACATCAGATTTTTTGCAATTTTATCTTGTTATTCGCATTTGAATAATTCACCTTTGAGTAGCAATAGAATCAAAGAAGTTGAATAGAAATCAGTTTCCATGACTTATAACTACCCAAACCAAATGTTCGTATTAGTGAATAATTTATTATATACGCCTTATGGAAATTTCGCCAGGAAACGAGAAGTTCCCAGTATAACTCGATATTTCGTATGAGTGAGTTTTGTATAAATAAGTTTCCATTGTAATTTAATAGGCTAGCAAACAAGTACAGCAGTGTCCACATAAGATGAACAATTCACTTTTCTTCAGTGGCAATATCATCAAAGGAGTTGAGTAGAAGTCAGTTTCCGTGACTTACAACTGTTCATTAAGGCAGACGGAAGTTCGTGTAACCAAGTAAACACTAATCTTCATTTGAAAGGTATCCATCGGAGCGAAACAGCACATACCTCCAGCAAAACCCGAGGGAAAGTTCACCTCTGGCGATAAAACAATTAGGAAATGGCACTTTCATCATTTCTCTGGAAAAGTTAAACGGAAATTATGAATCGGTGAAATTTAAGGGGTCTTAAAGATTTAAACTGCTAAGTTATGTTGTAAATGCGTTCCGATTTCGATTTCAAATAACTTAAACCATCAGTGCCAGTTCATTTCTGTCGAATATATATTGGTGAATACTTTGGATCTAAATTGTTGTCGACTGCAGAGAATAACACAAATAAGTCTTTGTGTGCAAGTCCATTTCTGGTAAAAAGTTAGTAGAGCAAATGATGGACATTGCAAAGTGTTTTAAAATATTAACTCTTAGTTAATATATTAATATATTTAGTTAATAAACACTTAGTTCGACATTCTCAGCTTCGAAAATTTGTACACATATAAATTGAAATATAAGTAAATTAATCACATTGATTTTTTTAAATCAATTAAAATTTTTGTATAATTTTTTTATACAATTTTTGCAAATTTTAAAATTCTCCTTGCAACTTTCTTTTCCATAAATTCCTACAAAATGTTTATTACACATTACTAAGGTTTGGTTTGGTTTAGTCTGGAGTGCTACGGTCTACTATTTTGCACACGAGGGCTAATGAGACCGAGACCTACTGCTTAACGCCGATTCAGAACGGCTACGAACATCCATGCCATAGTGGGATTCGAACCCACGAACTCCGGTACAGACGATCAGCGCCCTAACCAATCGGCCAGTGTTCGGCCACACGTTACTAATATATATTAAAATAAATCTGATTTTTTTTAGATTAATAAAACTCAAGTTTTGAAAGTTCGATTTATCCATAAAACTTCTACGTCCGGATGTAAAAATATTTCCTAAGAATCAACTATTCGATCGTTTTTTCAATCAACTGTTCAATCCATTTTCTATAATTAAAACAATATTCAAATATATTTAAAAGAAATTCGAGAAAAAAATTGAAAATTAGTGCTCAAGAAACTTTTAAAAATCAACATAATAGTTCAAAAAATTAACTTTTTTAAAAAATGTTATGACATTTCAAACATTTTTAAATGGTATTTTTATTTGTTTTTATTATAATTATTTTGTTCTAATTATAGTAGTTTATTTATGACTATTTTAATTTAGTTGTTTTTTTATTCTATATGTATACACAATTTTGTAATTTTAAGTTAATAATTTTCATAAATGCATTGTAATGTACATTGACTCTTAAACGATAACAATGAATGCAATGGGCTATGAACTTTTTAAAAAAAAAAAAGGATGGACAAACCTTTTCGCCCGCGGGCCAAAAATCGAAAGAAAATAAGTTTGGCGGGCCAAGATAAATATTTCTAAAATTTTAAAAACAATATAAAAGTACCCAACGGTTTAAATACGTTAATGAGATGAATGGAACTGCGATTTCATTTTTAAAAGTTCCTTATACTGAGGTTCGAAGTGAGATGTACTGATTTTAAGGAACGTTATTACATTTTAATTATTATCTTCTTATTTATTATATTTATTTTTTATTACACTTTTAGTTGTTCTATAAACATAAAATTTATGTGAATATAATCATTTGTCAAATATATATATTTGAATTGTATGATAATAATAAATTTTGTATAATATTTAAAAAATTAAAAAGGAGATAATTATTTTAAATATATATTTCTTTAATTATACGGCAACTTAAAATTCTATCCGCGACGATAAAATTCCGACCGTTAGCGTGGGCTGTAGTTTGCCCATCCCTGTTTTAAACTATAAACAGTTTACAGATTAAATTAGTCAAAATTTTCATAATTTTGTCAATATAAATTTACGTAGTTAATGCAATTACAAATATAATTACTCTGAAAGTTTCAGTCCAATTTCTCAGATATTTAACTAAATGTCACATAATTACACTACGTTCTTTTAACATACTTTAATATTTTTAACGCTATTATTTTCTGCCTATTCCATATCGATGCAATAACTATCTAATTAATTTATATACATAGAATAATATTAAATAATTATATATTTTGTATTAGTGATATGTTATAATATTATATCTATCGGTTTATATTATCATGCATATGTGCCATAAAAAAAGTATAAAACTTCGTGAAAAAGATTTATTGGTATTATATAAAAAAAGTACTGTAATATATTTATAACAGATGCATTATATTAAAACAGAAAACAACAGAAAATCCCGCCAAATGAAGGTTTATAATCCCAGATATTTTAAAATTGGGAAGATCATTGCTCATAGTGCTTGACTGCCTTACAACTTCGCTGAAAATAAAAACCCCTTCCGGGAAAATATTAACTTTCAAGAAATATTCTTTAGTTTTCTCGAAAAAAAAAAAAAAGGACACTAAGCTGACCGATTTTATATTGCAAAGAACGTCAACCTGTACGTTTTTTTATATATGTATGTGTGTATATATATCATATAAATATATATAATATATATATTATATATACTATATATATATATAATGACGGATTTCTCGATGTGTTGCAGTCATGGCCATAAAAATGATTCAGCTAAAGTTTATAAGATAACGTTGAAGGATGTTACATATCATAAATGCAAACTATTGTAAGGAAAATTCTCAGTTTTTTAAAAACTTAAATCAAGGGCTAAAAAATAATTTTATTTGCTTTTAACCTAACCTAAATTGACTACTGGGGCTGCAGTTATAATGTCAGAGAAGGTCTGATCAATTATAATCCTACATGTCCCTACGACAATTTAGGAAATATTGTTCTCTGAGCGAAACTGTAGCCCCAGTGGTCAATTTAGGTTATTAAAAAAATGCAAAATGTATTTTAGCCCTTGATTCAAGTTTTGAAAATAGAATTTTACATATATATATGTTGTATGTGTGTGTTGTGTATATATATTATATATATATGTGTGTTTTATGTGATTTGTATTTGTTTTATAATAAAAAATTTGCCTATCTGTATACACATACATGCACATATATTAACACACACATATGTGCGTGTAAATATTTCCTTTTTTAAAGCCATTGGTTGGTTGATTTGGAGCTACGGTCTAACTGTTGCTAAGGGATAATGAGACGAAGATGCTTAAAGCCATTCCGAAAGTCTACGAACATACATGACATCTGTGGAATTCGAGCTTTCTCCGATACTGAAGAACAACGTCGGGTGGCCATTGTTCGGCTTAAAACACAATGTATTTTGCCTTCACATCTGACTTTGATTCTTTATGACTGTTGCCTCTCAGCTTGTGCTTGCTCTGTCTACAATTTTGATTCTTTATCAACTGTATTGGTGTTTACTTATTATTTTGTTTTATCTTTTAAAATTATTATGTCTGGTACAATTTATCCACGAGGATGTAGTGCCAAAACCCCTCAGCCCACCAACCAACCAACTTCTCTCTCTCATTTTATATATCAAAAAACCAGAGTGAATCTTTCAATGATTTCTGATTCAAACTGCGCAGTTGCACATCTTGTAATCCATTATTTTTAAAACTTTAACAAAAATATGGGAATGCTTTTCCCGTTTTGGAATACCTGGTTTACCAAGAAAACGTCATAAAAGATTATACGTTGTGTTTGCTATTTATTTCCTTGTGTGGTATTTTCATTATGAATCATTTATGTCTGTTTTTCCCTTTTCTTCTTTAGTTATTTTTCTGAGTTACAGTGCAGAAGTTTTTAATTATATTATACGTTATGTCAGTTTAAATGCTCTTTCATATGTCAAATACTTTCCTTATTTTTATTGCGATTCCATCTGAAAACGTTGAAAATTCTTTTAGTCTCAGAGCAGTGCGTTCGGAATCGGCTTTTAGTAATAGGTCCCCAGTCTCATTAACCCTTGTGTTGCAAAAAGTAAGACCATAGCTTTCCGAACTAAGCGAAACCATCTCCACGTCATCAAGATATTCCAAGCGATATCTTTCTTTTCGCCCAAGTAAATGCAACTGTCGGTATTCTGTCAGAAGGCTTTCGTGGTGCATGACCAAAGCCACTTAAATCTTCTTACTGCTTATAGTATTTTGTATTGGAATTTGTTTTGCTTGGTTGCATAATTATTGTATAAAGCCAGAAAATATGTAATATTTTTAGGCATTTGTTCCGCTTATGCATCCAGTTTGTTATTCTGTGCTTTAGTTAATTCCCAGGTTTCATTTCCAAAAAGCAAGAAGTTAAATGCAATAATACGGTGAAAAATTAATCAACACTTCTTATTGAAGAATAAACATATGTTAAAGTGACGACATCAAAAGCAACTCACTTTGACATTGTCCGGTTTTACAAAAATATATCCTTAACTAAAGTATTTGTGTTTGTCTCTTTAGGCATGATCGAGTCCACTTGGCATTCGACATGGTTGCAGGGGCAAAGAACGGAGGAAAGCCGCCTATCATACTGCTGCACGGAATGACGTCTGCAAAAGAATCTTGGAAAGACCTTATGCGTCCCATCGCAGAGTCTACAGGTCGAAAGGTATGCTGCAAGAGGCAATATCTGTATGGTTTTACGTTATAAACGTTGTATAATTTCGTTTGAAATGGTTGGATTCTGGTTACATTGCATTCCTCTATCTCAGTGGTCGGCAAAGTGCGGATCCAGAGCCGCATGTGGCTCTTTGGCTCCTTAAGTGCGGCTCTGGCACAAATATTTACGGAAGACGCAATAATATTTCCATTGTAACGTACTGGAAATAGGTAGGCGAGGCCTTCAATGACACAGGCTAGAAATTAAGGTATTCTTGACTAAATATTTATTTCACTAGAATAAACTATGTACAGATATGTACAAATTCAATAAACGATAACATTCAGGGATCTCGTACAGAGATAATATGCACATACAAGGATGCGTGGGATACCGGAACAGTATGGCTAGGGCTTAAACACAAAAGCTGGAACTGATTAGTGCTGGGACTAATGTTGACTCGTTCACTCTCTGTCGATTAGCGCGGTTGGCTTTCACAGCAGGTTCGGAGGTTCCGAGTGCGTATCACGCTGGGATTCGTGACGAAAACACAGGATGCAAGTCGATCCAAAATTAGAGTGCAAAGTCACTCTAGGCTGACTACTTCTATGCAAGAAGTTAATTATCAATCAGCAATAACGGGGAGGGAAATCCCAAGTCGAATGTTCGACTATCTAGCAACGGAGACGCTGGCGGTCTCAAAAAAACAAACTCCAGACACGGAGATAAGAGCGGTCCTCGATCGACCAGGCTCTAGCAGGGTAGAAGCCTCGAGAGAAGAAACAAAGCAAAAGCCCCCGTTCTAGTCCGGTCCTGTTCCATTTATACTAAGCACTCCTTCCGCTTCTCGGTTCTTCGAGAAACTTCCCGAGCCAGGGTGACGCAATCTTGCGGTCACTCCCAAGTCTGCGATCAGCTGTCCTGGTTCCAGATGCTTAACCAACTTAATGCCCTTTTTGTAACCGCTAATGGGCGGCAAGGTGCACTCAATTATGTACACAGTAAAGGTCCATTCAACAGGTAACAATGTTCAGCCAGTTCGGAGCCATCAATGCACCGTTTTTCAATTACGGGTTTTTAGACCACCTGGTCCTATTATCGGCTACTCGTGAGTCCACGACGAAAGGTCACCTTTTGGGCTCCTTGTTCGTTTTGGGGTCATGTAACGGATCGTTACAACCATTTAAAAGAAAACTTGGTAAGAAAAAAATTACATCTTATTTTGATAAATTAAAATTTTTCTATAAATCGAGAACATGTATAATTTTTTGTTTAAGTTAAAAGATAGATAGGTAATTAAAATTTTATATTGTTGTAAAAATACGTAACGAACATCGAGTTTAATTTTATTAGTTTTCGTAAACGTAAACACAAACCATGTACAAGCTACCGGCTGAAATTGTTCGTATGTTTTCGGCGTACTCCGGTGTGATACAAAGGTACCACAAGCACGCGAGCGAATACTTTTTCTAAAGTAGTAGGGGGTACAAATTGGCATCACAGACCAGCAGTTGCAGTGTGAACAGTTTTGTCTTATCTACCGTGTCTGCCGTTGTCCTGTCTTATTAAAAAGTTGTTGTATTTTTCAATCTAGCTGCACATCTTACAGGTATTTTTATACGATTTTATTACACCTGCTATATATGTTTGTGGTTCCGGTACACAATTTGTAATCGATTTTTCGATGATTTTATTGATGAGAACTTGGAATCATGACTAAAATTAAAGACAACAGCATACAAACCTGACTTTCTTTCCAAGGAGATGCAAGCACATTGTTCGCAAAAATAAATATTTATTAAGTATGAAATTTAGTTTTATTTAGTGTAATTGGACGGCTGTTGCCGTCATGCTATATAGTGAACTTCGCTTTGACGGATATAGACGAAAGTGTCTGTCAACATCTTAATATTTTTACCAAATATCTTCTTGCAGCAAAAAAAAAATTACTTTGTGTTATTTATTGATACCTTTCGAATATCTATTCTAAAATAAAGTTTATCTACCGTATACTATTTTAAACCGTTTATACTATTTTAAACGGAAACACAGGTTTACGCCTTCGATGCCCGGAACCATGGCGACAGTGGTTGGAGTGAAATCTTCGAATACGTAAATATGAAACAAGATCTACTTCAGTTCATGGATTGCATTCATTGCCAGAAAGCGATTTTGATTGGACACAGTATGGGCGGAAAAACTGCCATGTACTTCGCCACGACATGGGTAATTATTTATTAATATTCAATACTAATATTTATGTTTAAAATTTATCAAAATAATTTTTATTATCGAAGTTTTAACTTTCTTCTGCTCCCTTCGGTAAAGCCAGTAAGTGAGAATATAGTAACGAATGCAAAACCGACGTGAGTAAAGCTCCAAGTAGGAAGCTTCTGATCGGAAAAGGGTGTTCTGCAGCTGCGGACGAGTTGTAAACATCTTTTTGCAACTCGTTACGGAAATACACTGTAACCAATACTGTTTTCCCGATCAGAGACACAGGCGCCTGGAACCTGGTATTCCACTCGGCCTGTGATTGGCTGGTAAGTACATTGGCAGCAATTTCTAAAATTGGCAAAATATCTTGGCGATCCTTTCCACGATTGGCTTCTTATCCATTGATTTAGATTGGCTTCTTATCTATTTATTTCTCTTTATTTATCCATTATTTATTCCTTTATTTAGAAGAATTTGGAACGTACAAAGAATGGAGATTGAAAGTTTTAATTGTAAATATTGCAGCTCTATGTTTTATCAGAAAAAAATATTTAACAAAGCCTGTTAATCACATGCATAAAAATGAAAATGAAAGAAATGGTCAAAATGAAAGACCTGAAAGTAATATAGGGTGTAAAGAGGACAACTGTAATTTGAAATTTCGAAATTTACCGGATTTATGAGAACATTTAGAAAGTGCTCATAATTTGAAAAAATTTAAAATTTGTCAGAAATTAACATTTCCCACCAAACCTGGTACATTTTATTATTTTAAAAATTGCATCCAAATTTTTCTACATGTAAATCTTTAATATTTTTTTATATATTAATGTACTATGTATGAATTATATAGATATACATATATATGTATGTATTATATAGATATAATATATGCATGCTTTTTTCACAATTTATGCAACCTTTTTTTTTTTTGTAAATCTGGCATTTTCAGAATATTTAGGTAGTTATCAGTTATATCTACCCCTTAATTGGTTGTAAATACTCCTTAATCGGTAGCTAGTATATTTTGTATACATTCATATATTTAATATATGTAAATATTAACTGAAAAATCTTGTTTTAAAATAATTTAATTAATGATCTTTCATTTGTAACTTAACTTTAATTAAATATCAGTAAGCCTTTAATTATCCCCGTATGGTGACCGGGGTGCCTCAACGGTGACCGTGTGGTAACCAAGGGGCAAGAATAGTCCCAATGTACCCCAATGCATGTCGTAAGAGGCGACTAAAATAGGGTTGAGCGTGGGGTTAACGGCCCCACCTCGTAAAAAAACACCTCGTTACGAAACCTCAACAGAATGCTAAACCCGGCTCTTACCTTCCCAGACGACTTGGCGTGAACAAGGATTTGCTATTTGGGACATGGAACATTCGTACCCTGTACAAAGGCGGTGCTTTGAATAACCTAACTGAAGTATTTATGGATTATAACATCGATGTCCTGGCTATCCAGGAAATTAGATGGCTAGGAAATGGAAAAACCCTGAGGGATCCCGTACCCGAGGACGACCACCTACAAGATGGCTAGACGATATTGAAATTGACCTCAAATCCTTGAAGATTAAGAACTGGAAAAGAGTTGCTCTAAACCGTTTGAGTTGGAGGAAGCGTGCTGTCGAGGCAGCTAGGACCTATAATAGGTTGTTATGCTCATGAAGAAGAATAAGAAACCTTTAATTGAATATATACTCTCCCCCTCCTCTCCCTTCGAAAAAAAATTCTATGTACGATCCTGTCTCTTTCAGATTGTTGAAATAATATACAAATTCACGGAAAGTGTCACCAAGATATTTCGCCAATTTTAGAAATTGCTGCCAATGGACTTACCAGCCAACCACAGGCCGAGTGGAACACCAGGTTTCAATAGCCTGTTCAGAGACTGATTGTGGGTATGATATCGAACGAGTTGCATTAACGACATGGACGAAATCAGAGATGGCGGGGAAAGGAGGCTGAACCTAAGTCTGTTTTCTTAACTACTGAATTCTCATATTTCTGTTTTTCAGCAAAAGACTTACTTCACTTGTCTTGATAATGCAGCTCGTTCGTAGTTACAAAACATTTGTCTGGGCTCAATCTTTTTCAATTAATTGTTTTGTCCGTTGGCTTTACATTTATTCTCCTATTCAATCTGCTGCTGCTTTAAAAAATCAGAATAACTACTATAGCGAGCATACAGAACGTGTTAACTGCGTTAGTTCTTCTACTATGATCTCGTTGGTTATTTTTATATTTATGACTAGACGACCCGAGAGACGTTGTCCTGTTTCAACGCTGTAAATTCAAAAATTGCAAAATGTTTTTAAATAAATTATAAATTGGACCGTTTTGATGGAAAAGTAAGGAAAATAATTATTTTAAAAATACTTGACACCACCAAGCGTATAGTCATCACAAACGTAATTACATTGAATTAAAATTCCCACATCCCCTGTACGGCGATTCGATCCTGGAACGTCTCGTACTGAAGCCCGCAGCGCTGACTATTGTGCTACAGATATGTTGGGAATTAAGATGTTCAAGCAGAATTTCAATAATCTCAATAAGCGCGCAATTCTGGATTTTTAATAAAAAAAGCTTTTTTTCATCCGATCAAATTGTGAATTTAATCCATTTTTAATTCAACTTAATCTATATATATATAAGATTTCATCAAAATCAGTCCAGCCGTTTAGGAGGAGATCAATTATAAACACACGGATAGAAAATTTTTATATATAAAAATAATGAATTTCACTCAATGCCATTAACTATATCAACGCTCTTCCTGTTCATTTTCACGTTTGCGGAAACCAATAAGCAGCCAATATTCTGCTATTTCATTTCAAACGAAAGACAAATTCTTGCCATGTTGTGTGAAATTGGTCTTATAGCTAACGAAAGACATTATCACATGTTAACATGTACGTCTTGCCAAACCTACAAATTCATTTTATGATTCCTTTTCCCGTTGAAGAAAGAGCGGATTTTTCATGTGTTAGCGAAACTTTTTAACCAATTTATTTCCGTTCAGGTTGGCTTGTGATAACGCCATTTAACCCATTAAATGTCACTCTTATAAATACTTTGTGATTTAATGAAATTATTTCATAAATGGTATCTATGAGCTTCATGCATATGCATAATTTTTTTAATACATTTTTTTTGGGGGGGGGGGATTTGAGGGTGGTTAAAGTGCAAAATCCAGCCCCTTGTACGGAGTGAAAATGCTTTTTTAAAGGTTTAATTATGCTGCGGGAACAATGATTATTATCTAAAAGGGTATAATAAAGAAAAACTAACCAATTTACAGCCGAAGGATGGCCATATAGTACAGCGCTGCTTTTAGGTACCGGAATTCATGGGTTAAAATCCGCAGGTACATGGTTAATGGTCCCACTGCAGGTCAATTCGTATGCAATTCGTAGTTAATTTAAGCTGTAGGTCTCGGTTTTATTCACCCTTGTGTTGAAAGACAGTAGACCGTACAAAAGATAAAAAATTTATAAGTGTTGTTTGGATAGACATTTATTTGGGTTGGTAAGTGAAATATCATATTACTGACTTTTCCAAGTAAAGTAAGTTTAACCACGTATATTTCAAATGAAGTATAGAGCTCTTGTATAATATCTGTTGTGATTTGGAAATGGCATAAACATAGAAAACCTAAAAGTCCATCCTATGTCTTTCAAAAGCAGAGAAAAAATTTAACGGGTGGTCCACTGTCCGTTAAAAGGTTAATGGAGTTATCACAAGCCAATGGGTTAATGGGTTGAAAATGTTTTCACCATCCCACAAGATATTGTGTATATTCTTCATAGAAAAAAAAATCGTTAACTAAATTCATTGCTTTTTCAACGCGTATATGTTGGCATCATATCGTGACGCCTTCAATATTCTCAAGTGAGAGGTAACGTGAATAATGAATCACAGTCAAAGATAAAATTGGAAATTTACTTTTATTCTGGATTAAATACGGCTATTTACAAAGGAATGTTAATTCCTAAATCATGTAGAACTGCAAAGAAGGGTTGCCAGTAAAACTTCCTCACGACGCAGTCGATAGAAAAACAAGAGATTTAATAATCTCTTACAAATGGAGAGGCTTTTCAGGGTGCAATCAAACCCAGTTTATCCCCCGTTCGGTATCCGAGACTCTGTCGCTCCCTATATGAGCAGACTCTCAATAGTTGTCTGGTTATAAAACAGTAGACCGTAGCTCTCCAAACCAAACGAAAATATACTATGTGTTTTAATTTTCAGTTACGTATATATTTGAAGTATGTATTAAAAAATAGATAAATTTTGGAGTGACTTTGATGATAAAAAGAGAAAAGTGAGCAATCATGGAGTTCGGAAAAATCCAGCGAGGTAAAAATATTAATATCCCTAAAATTTACTTATAACAATAAAAATGAGACATTTAACATTGCATCGAATATCAGGCTCCCTTTTCGGAGTAACTGTAAAGTTAAATTGTTATCTATCTATATATAAAAATGAATTTGTGTCTGTCTGTCTGTCTGTACTCAATAGACTCAAAAAACCATGCATCCAATCGCCGTGAAAATTTGGATAATTATTAGATACATCCCTAGGAAGGTTTATGAAAAATTTTAACGTTCGAAATCCAAGGTCAAGGTAATTGGGTTTAACAGAGTACTTAGCGAAGCGTAAGGTCTTCACTTTAACCTCCGAACGTAAGCAGATCAAAACATAAATTTAGGCCTCTAGGCAAAAAGTAATCCAAACAAAAATTTAATACACTCCAGCTCACAAGGAAGCGAGGAGGTGAGGACGTTCTCATAAAAAATTATGAGTAACCAACGCGTTGTCTAATTAGGGGATAATTAGACTGTAACCTTGACAATGACCATTCGGTATGGTTAACAGCAATACATAGATTCAACAACATGAAACTCAGAAAATATATAAAATAAGTAGTACAATAATAAAAAATAGAGACATTAAAAAGTTGCAACTTGACACGGCAACTAAAAATAAACAAAAAGTGACAGCACTAACAAAAAGATATATTTTGGGTTTTTATAAAATTTTAAAAATTTTTATTAAGTAGTTTTTCAGTTTTTTGGATTTTTATAAACATAAAACTAGACAATACATTACGTAAGCAAAAAATATACGAGAGCAAAGTAGCGTTCCTTTCCCCTCTTTCGAGCATTTCATGTCATTATTCCAAGCATTATTTTCCCCGGTTAAGCGCAAACGATTAATTTTTTAATTTATCGCATCATAACTAAGTGAAAGAAGCAATATTTCTAGCAATGTGACGTCATCCCAAGTAATTGTTTTAAACGCAGTTTTCCTCGGTTAAAAGCAGGAGATTAAAATTTTCAATTTATCGCATAATAAATAGGTGAAAATGATATTTTTCTATCATTATGACGTCATTCCTTTAAATATCTCATTTATTCATTTCTTATTTTATATTATTTAAACATCGTCTGCTTGGTATCAATTCGATTTGACCTGGAAATTGAGATATAAAGGGATTACCTTTCATTTCTATGTGACGCAAATTATAGCATTTTTATATAAGAACTAATTTTAAATTTAATTCTTGGTTAATTTTTACGTTGCAATGAAATGTTTATCTACAATATTCTAACAACAAAAAGTACAAATTTCAGTGACTCTCATAGGCAAATAAAAACCTATCACTTTATATAGTTATCTTTATATTCATATGGTTGTCACTATGAATGTGTGTTTCTGTTTCATACAAAACCATGTGGTTTGTCATAAATTTCCTTAATTTTGGACACCATTTATTAATACCAATAAAATTAGCACTGTTGCTGTCAAAACCTCTGCTTCCTATTCTACCACATAATATGGCAAGATCTATTAACGTTGTACGTAATACAGTAGTATAAAAACTGAATATTTTTATGATACGCTTATAATAGAAATATATAAATATGCCAATGACCTGAACTGCACTGTGATGAATTTAGAGAGTTATGTGCAGAAAAAAATCTTTGTTTAAAAGTAATATATTAAGTTCACCGTAGTGAAGCATGGGTACACTTGCTAGTTTAAATATAAGGTACAGATGCATTATAGACGCCGTGTTTTTTTTTTCTTGCCAAACTTGGCGATTTTATGGGGTGATGATTGGGTTGCTGTATATTCCTAAAGGCCCCTCCACATTATGGTCCACTGTGAGCCATTACCACCGTCTGGAGGGGGTATGGCTTATCGTGGTCGATGGTGGCAGACGATAAAATAGCCTTGGCGGACGATGGCTTCGGAGGCGGTTTTTCTCCAAAGATCAAAGGCAGCCAGATGCGCAACTAAAGTGCGCAGTAGACCCTATGGACGAATCCACGCGCTCGGCTCATTTAGTGGCCCAGCTTGTGGATGCAACCCGTGAACCATCGTTCAAGGACACCATCAAGAAGTGGAGATCAATTGGCCATAGTGTGGAGGCTACATAACTTTGGTGGGGGGATATGGAAGCTCCGACATGTTCTTGCATTCTATTGGTGCACGTGATTTTTGACGTCATTACCCGGCACTATATGAAAATTTACTGTTCTAAATTTTCTTAGCTGTTCTTTTCGTTCCAGGCGCGAAGTGGTAAGGTGTCACCTACGTTAGGTAAGTAATTTAGTTATGAGGGGGTTTCCAGAAATTTGCATCTTAGCTAGTCTTTTGGCTTAGATTTTTTTTTATTATTTATTTTTTTTCTGGGATTTAGTATTTTAGTTATGGTGGGTGTAGTTATTTCCGTTCTTACTATTTTTATTCTAAATCAAACAAGATGCTTTGGTTTGAAAACATTGTTTTTGTTCTTATTTTCTGGGATTTAGTTAATTTAGTTATGACGGGTGAAGTTATTTCGGTTTTGAAATTGTTAAAAAGTATCAAAATATTCTAAACCAAACAAGATGCTTTGGTTTGGAACATTTTGTTTTTGTTCTTATCATTTTCTGGGATTTAGTTAATTTAGTTATGACGGGTGAAGTTATTTCGGTTTTGAAATTGTTAAAAAGTATCAAAATATTCTAAACCAAACAGGATGCTTTGGTTTGGAACATTTTGTTTTTGTTCTTATCATTTTCTGGGATTTAGTTAATTTAGTTATGACAGGTGAAGTTATTTCGGTTTTGAAATAGTTAAAAAGTATCAGGATATTCTAAGTTAATTGGTTTGGAACATTTTTGTTTTGTTCTTATTTTCTGAGGTTTGGTAATTTAATTATGGCAGGTGTAGTTATTTCGGTTCTTACTATTTTCGAAATTGTTAAAAAATATCAATTCCAAATCTGAGGGGGGTTTTTTTAAGTTTATTTTAAAGTTTTTTAAAGGAGTTGGGAGTGTTGAAAAATATTTCTGGCGCTACCCTTTCCAATTTTCAGTTGTTATCAAGTTTATTTTGCATTTCTTTTATTACAAGGGGGAGTTGAGGGGAGGAACTCCCCCTCACATGCTAGATTCTTCATAATATTAGTGCTTATTAAAATGTAATATTGTGTTTATTCTGTTGATGTATATCATAAATATTACTAATCTGTTATTTATTTTTTAAATAACGTAAAAAAAATTATGATTATTATGCTAATGTTATTTTAATAATGCTTTAAATTGTTAATCTGTTTTTTCATTTTAAAGTTTAGTTTTGTTAATGTTGTGTTTCAAATATGCCACGTGACTGCCACCATGTTTTTTTTTTTTTGTTTTTGTTTTTGTTTTCCCAGAAAACACGCACCGCCGCCATGTTTTTCTACTTGGCGATTTTTCAAATCAAGCGTTCTTCTGTTGGTCGCCAAAAAAAAAACATGGCAGACGGGACCGACGTCTATAATGCATCTGTTCCAAATATCAATTTCCACTCCTTTTGTTATAACTGAGCATCTATTTTTCTTTCCTCAGCCAGAGCGTGTGGAAAAACTGATAGTCGAAGACATATCGCCAAAATCAGTCTCAATGAATCTGAAGGATCAGACTGTGAAGTATCTGCAGAGGTTGCACGATTCCATCGAAAAAATTCCCTCCGACGTCAAAGATCTGCAAGAAGCAAAGAATTTCGTCTACGAATATTTGCACGGCATCAAATCACAGGTTTACTAAATATTTCAATCACATAATTTACGCAGAAAGTTTGTAACTTAAAATTGTATTCTTGCATCAAAACCGGGGCCGTAGCCAGAAGTTATATTCGGAGGGGAACATTGTTTTTTGTGAAGGACACTTCAATAAAACTACAAGTTTTCTTATGTATGTATACTCCTAATGAGTATTATAATGCAATGAGATTTTAAAATATCAAAATAATTTTAAAAAATGGTATAATGGACAAACTTATAGCCTTAAATGAGTAATATAGTAATTACACAATGAATTTGAGAGTGAAATTAACATTGAAAATATATAAACTATACAAGGTATTAAATTATAATTTTTAAAACAGAAGTATAACTAAAGGAAAAGAATAACTTTGAAAGACAATGAAACTATTAAAATTTTTACCTGTATATTAGAAATTATGCTCTTTTTGAAATTTTCTCCAAAAAATTTTCACAATTTCTTCAGATTGTGTAACAATATTGAGATGAGTTTTACACGTGGAATACAATTTGCACCTGCTCCTTAACTCAACGTCACTGTTCTAAGCCCACTGTTGTCTATGCACAGCTAGGCAAAACGCACACCGACACTCATAGTCCATTTTCTTTCCACGGCACGATCTTTAAGAATTTCAGACAGGGACCGATCCCCTAAATCCCTACCCTTGTCTACGGCCTTGATATAAACTGTAAAACTATTCATCTCGAATTCTAACTGCTTACTAGATTTTTATAACATGTAGTTTTATGAAGAAAATTGTCTTTACAGGAAACAATAGAACATAATAGGGAACTTATGATAACTTATGGACCGTCCTCTATCAATATGGATTCCTAGAAGATTTAGAACATAGAATAATGTTTAGAAATTTACCATTATGCTTCTGTGACTGTTCCATATAATGGATTAGAGATTTAAAAAAAAGGATAGAAGTATCTATCCATCTTATATTTAAAAAGTATTGAAATGAATATCCTAGCTTAAAAAAAGTATTACATTATACACCTATAAACTGCATTCTTGTTGCTTTATTATTTGGCTGTTGTTGCAATGCTTACTACACATCAGGAAGTTTTAGTAGATAAAAATTTTAATCCAAATTTTAGTTGTCAGAATTCAAATCTATCTTTAACTTAATTATTACCAGTCGAATTAGTTCCATTCATAATAGAAACTGGGGAGATGAGATTTCCCTTGCAACCAGTTTACAACAGCTTGAAGTTACTGAGACATGGAGGCTCATCAATCCAGTCTCAACACATAAACGGTAATTTTTACCAGTCGAATTAGTACAATAGTTCCATCCATAACAGAAACTGGGGTAGATACCTGCCAGTGTTTCTCATTAATAATGCAGTGTCGCCGACATGTCAATTGGACTGTTTCTGACACTAAGACGAGATTTCCTTTCAACCAGTTTGAAACCGCTTAAGGTTACTGAGATATAGAGGCTCATCAATCCAGCCTCATAACATTACCGGATATTACACATTCCGAGGTGGAAACATAAAGATGTGAGCAAGAAATACATTAGAATATCGGCGAATATCTCACCGATTTACACATTTAGATAGGCTTCTTCGACGACTGTCTGGTATCAGCATAAGGTCTAGAACCCACTGAAGGATTTTATGCTACAATAGTTATATCTGTTTTCATTGTAATGGAGGATAATGCATTTCCCTATTGTGCTGTTACTGTTAATGATTATCGAAGAGTGAGGGGATTGAGCATATGAAATGACCGGTGAACTCGGCCAACTTTAATTCAATTGAAAATCTTTGAGATGTTTTTGCCTGTACTGCGTGTACTCCTTTTCCACCCCAACCACTGTTATAGAGTTTAAAACTGCAATACAGGAGGAATAGCAATTACTTGATACTATGGTGGTTGATCAGTTTGTAGAAAACATCGTTACGCGCAGTAAATATTTTATGTAAGTAGCTCACAAACCCTATTAACTCCTTCCCTGTTTTGCCCGTACGCCGTACATCTGATTTCTATTTCACTTGCACTGTTTCGGCTGTATTTTTTCCAATTTTAGTAACAAATTATTCGTATAGATAGCGATAGTTTGCAGTTTATTGTATTTTCTACTCTGATTGTTTCAAAAGCGCGGGTTTTCTCGCATGTTTTGTATCAGAAGACGAATTGTTATCTTTCAGTGTATAGCTTTCTGGTTATATTTTACTAACCGCCTGATAATTTTATTAATGTAAGAGTTGAATAATATATTTTTACTTTTAAATAATGTATAATTCAGAGCGTATGGAGCTAATTTCTTGTGATTCTAACTGTGACTCGGAATTAAAAACTGAATTATCTGTAAATGATAGTAGCGAAAGTTTACGAGATGACCTGGATAGTAGCGACTCTGGTAGTAGTACAGATGGAATCAGTCAAGCAAGACAATTTTTTTTTAATTAATTGTGATAATCCTTCGGATCCGTCTCCTAGATTTGCTTTCACTGGAATTCTAAAAATTAACTTCGATATCGATGAGACTAAAGGTAAACTTCAGTTCTATGATGCTTTCATAGAAAGAAAAAAAGTTATAATAAATGCTTAAAAATATAAGAAATGTTAATTTTAATAACATATCTTTACTTAAAAATGTAAAATGAATAAAAAAAAATGTGACATTTTTTGACCGAATTCTGGAAAAAAAAAGGAAACTATCAAAGGGTTAATGTCAGTTTTGTTGTTTTTTGACTTTAAATACCTTTTTGTTAATGACTCCAATAGGACTTAATCTATGAAAAGTCAATATTGCTTCCATCTTTGTATTGACTTATAATGTTCCATGCATGCCCGGTTCTGGGTTATAAGCAGCCGGCGTGCAAAATAGTATTTGACTGCCCTCTATCAATATGGATTCCTAGAAGATTTAAAACACAGAATAATGTTTAGAAATTTACCATTGTGCTTCTGTGACTGCTCCATATAATGGACTAGAGATAAAAAAGGATAGAAATATCTATTCACCTTACATTTAAAATATATTGAAATGAATATCCTAGCTTAAAAAAAGTGCTACATGCTACACCTATAAACTGCATTCTTGTTGCTTTATTATTTGGCAGTTTTTTAATATCTGATAATTCTAGATTTTTACATAACTCCTTTTCAGTTGCTAATATTATTTGAAGTATCTAAAGAGAGACAGTACATTGTGGTATCAAAATCATAAATTGTAACTTATTTTTGAATAAGAATTTCTCTTGGAATTACTTACTATATTGCAAATTAATCTTTTTTAAAAATAACAATGTATGTGTAGAAGAATTCATTAAAACCTTACCGAGATTCATTACAATTATTCCTAGAGATGAAAACACAGAGGAAAAAATAAAGTTTTCCTTTCTAAACGTTTTCAGTAATATCCTTTTTTCTTACATATTTTAATGTTATTTATTCAAACGGCCGTCATAAAAATTTATCCATCAGAGTGCATGAACGCAGGCTTTGCACACCTATTAACCCCTTGTTTAATGTATAAACGTATTTGCTACTCTTCTGCTGCACTTCATGTCAATCAGAACAGTACTTATCGATTTTTTTTCTCATTTGATACATGATTAACCCTCTGACTGCTCAGTTTGTAGATGGAAATAGATTAAAAAATTGTGCATTTTTTTGTATATTTTAAATCTATATTGAGAAATTGTAATATGCACTTTTTTTTCTAGAAAAGATTTTTTTATATAGAATTTTATCGTGAGAAACTAAACTGTCGGAAAAACCAATTTAAGGTGTTCTCACAAGAAATATTTTTTAATAAATTTCAATTGAATTACAATTAATTTCTATTTATTACATAATATAAGTGTAATTATATTTTCTAACATAACAATAGTTCTATTCATATTATTCTATTTATTACATAATTAAGCGTCTAATACTGTTTTTAAGTTATTTCACTAGTTAAACAGTGAAAAATTGGGATGTTCTCCAAAAAAAAAGAAAGATAAGCACATGCCCGCGAAAATCGGGTGATGAACAAATTTTGCTACATTGAAGTTGCTCGTGGAAATCGAGGGTTAACACGTTGACTGCCATGGGAGTCACCGGAGACCGGCACTTGACTTGGCTACAGCGCTGTGGGGCCCAGTTGTGACCCGCGACACAGCAAATAATAAAAGTACATAATTATAGAAATATGGATACTGATAAATTTTTCATTAATATCATCGTTATTTTAATGGTTTGAAGATATTAATACAATATAGCACATACAAAATTTTATTAGTACATGAAAAATATACGTTTTATCAGAACATATTGCGATGAGTCAGATTGAAACATTCGAGGCAAAGAAAAAGTGAATCAACGCAATCAGAACAGTAAGCTATCACTTTTTTAGTCAAATTCTTTGCTCTAGTTCTTCCTAGCTGCTTTGTTTACTAAAGATTGAGAGTAATCACTTAGCAATCGAAGCACTATTGTTTGTAAAAAGGACTATCGTAACAATTGCCTACTTCACCGTGGGAGTCACCGGTGAACCCCACCACGAAAACTGCTTCAAGCATGATTTTATAACTTATTTTATCTACTGGAAATAATAATTCAACATATGCAGAGCATAATGAAAAGTTCACGTCGGTGCCTTTGGCAAACTATCGAAAATGCGTCTGGCAGTCAAAGTGTTAACTTTTGGCAGTGAATGCAATTTAGTACTCTGGCTTTTTGAAATATGCTTCTACGTCATGTATTCGTGTCATAATTGATATTTCACCATTAATTTTTTAATGTATCTGTTCTAGAATGACCCACTGCGGCAAAATACAAATAAAGGTTCGAGCCTGCCACTCTACCAAGATGGAAACGGCCAGTTCAAATGGAAAACCAATTTGAAAGTTCTGGATGCGTATCTGAACAGCGCTCGTCAACCACGTGATTTGACTGGTTTGTATCCAGGTGCGACGCTCATGCTCTATGGAACGTTGTCTCCTTACAAAGTGTAAGTGAATAAACTTAAGCGTAATGCCGTTACATGTACAGTTAACATAATACGCGAGCCGCGGTAGCTCAGTTGGCAAATGCAACGGTCTTGTAACTGGAGGGTTACGGATTTGGGGCTCGAGCCAGCCTAAGATCTGCGGTGTTCGTTAAAGGTGACTGTAGCACGTAAAATATGTTCGTGGTCACAATGCCCTCTAAGTTCTCAATTTCTGGTAATACCTGTGGAGTTGTTAGGACAAGCCTGAAGTTTTTCTGCTTGATCACTGGTTCTAAATTATGAGAACCCTAGGCCGTAGGCAAGAGGAGGATTTGGGGGGGGGGGGGACCGGTCTCCTCCCGAAATTCTAAAACACCATTTCTTCAAAAGAAAATGTTCCACTTATATGTAGGTGCCATCTGCCTAGCTGTATAAAAAAATGTTAAAAAAAATTATAAAAAAAACTGCTTAGGCTATAAAAAGTTTTGCCGATACGCTGTCCGAAAATTTAACGTTTTCTCTGTACTATTCTATATTTAGCCTTTTCTCCTTAGGAAGATAACAATGTCATCAAATCTTTTTAATTATTTGAGTTAAAAATGGATAATTTTCATACCTCATCCCTACTTTCTTAATACCTTAATTTTGTTTTACTGAAGTACCATTCACAAATAACAATGTCTTTCCTTTTTGGTCCCCCCCCCTCCGGTAAACAATTTCTGGCTCGGCCCTGTGAGGACCCACTTGAACTAAGAAGTTCTTTCCCTCTAGCGGTGATCGTCAAACAAGACCCCTTGCCTTAATTATCGAGGCCTCTTACCCATGTGTGTGGTTCATCCAAGTGACATTGACAACAACAACATAATAGTTATCCTTTCTCTAATCTATAGACACGTATGATTACAACTTTTACCGATGAATTTTGTATTTACCTTATTTTACATTTCTGTTTTTTATTTTATACATTTTCGAGATCTATTACAATAAAACTGAAAAAAAATCCATATATGGTTGAGTGACACATTGATTCCGATTTGGAGTATTCAACGTTGTTAGCAGCAATTTTTATTTTAAAATTCTCCTTTATACTATATAGCAGTCTTGTAATGGACTTAAACATGGACACCAGTGTCATTTACAAAGGGGAAACACAGTAAAAATATACCTTATATTTAAGTTAAGACATTTATTCTATACACTATTTACAAATTCATATACAACTTGATCACCATATAACATAACCAGCAATTATTTATGTTTTATATTCATATTTACACCATAATTATTACAATTCTCTTTAGTTATGCGTTATTCCTTAATCACAATATTGAATTACTAACAGAGGCCTAAATGACCGTTATGAATATGTTTTACCTCCAGTACAGGCACAGGGGAGCAGGCAGGTGCTTTCCTCACGCGGTGTGTCGGTCCTCCAGTCAGTACAGGGGATCAGGCAAGGGCTTTTCTCATTTGGAGTGTCGGTCCTTGCACACGGGATGGCGGTGCAGGCGAACCGGGTTTGGGATTTTGATGTCCTGTTACTCTTGAATCCCGACTTCAACTGCTTTTTTAACTCTCTTTCCCAACTTCTCACCTCTGTTTTAACACCCCTTTTTCTTCTTTGCCAATCGCTTGTTTTGTGAA
>CM063508.1:45231318-45234318 GCA_032207245.1 Pardosa pseudoannulata
TAATTTAATGTAATTGTTTCTTGTCTACAAATAATTTTTGATTTTCTCTCTATTTTAGATCTGCCGATCGGGATTATATAAAACAAGTATTTCCTGAGGCTGAGCTAAGAGCCATTGAAGGTGCCACCCATCAGATACACGAAGAATACCCCGAGGTTTTTGTGAAAGAAGTTGTCGACTTTATAATGGAATCCTAGCAGGACATTCTTCCGAAAACAGTATTAACTCATTTGTTTGTCCCGATATGTTTTGTTTTCATTTGTTTTATGTAGCTCAAAATTGAACTGGTGTTAACCATTTTTTTTTTTGTTGTTGTTGTTGTTATGATTATCGATGATTGACTCTGTTTAAACAAGAATAATTTGTAATTAAAACGAAATTATCTGCCTTCAAGTCCTTTATATTTTACTAGTTGCAAGTACCCGGCTTTGCCTGGGTTTAAAATAAGGTTTTCTGCAGAAGCGTACAAAACTGTTTATTTGCATGCAATAAAAGGGTACATTTATCTTAAAGCAATGTGATAGACAACATTTTTGGCAGTTCCATTTGGAGTGTGTACAAAAAGATTTTCCTCTTTGCCCACTCTGGAGCAGACCACATACAACTGCCCATGAGAAAGCATGGTGTCTGCAAGTCTATACCAACAACCCCAAAAAACTGGCCCTGTGACTTGTTGATTGTCATGGCAAAGCACAGTTTCAAAGGGAACTGCATTCTCTTAAATTGTATGGTGTTGTCTGAGGGAATGATAGGTATTCTTGGAATGAGGACATCCTCACACTTACCGCACTGTGAGAACTATGGCTTGAATGACATGTTGCATCAGCTTTTCCGCAATTAAACTTTTTCCATTGCACAATCTGGGTGCATCAATATTTCGGATCAGCATTATTGGAGCACCAACTTTCAGATTCCAGTTGTGGGCTTGCAAATCAGGATTGTGTACGTGTACCAAATTTCACGTTATTTGGTGGTCTGGATCTTGAGTTATAAGGGAACACACAACAAATTCGTCTTATATATATAAAGATACATTCTCATCATCTCATCATCACCACAAATACATACAAAATCACTCTCAATGACTAACTTGCATGATTTTTTTTCATTCATTATTACACGACTCAGAACAGGCACATGAAGCACTACTTTTGGCTGGAGGAGGCCAGAGTGAGGTTGGGATGGAACGAAACCTGTTTAAGAACCTTCCCCATGTAATTTTTTGTATGTGTACCAAATTTCACGTTATTTGGTTGTCTGGATCTTGAGTTAGAAGGGAACAGACAACAAATGCATCATATATCGAGAGAGATTTGGTAGCTCTTAATGCATTGATCGGCACTTAACTTTATATACAGTGGTAGAAAAAGATCGATTTTCAGGCTGAAAGGTGTGCTAGCTCATTCTTGATCTTTTCTATTTTCGTATAAGAAAAGCTAGGTTTCTACATGACTTATTTTTTACACTTATTATTCCACAAATTAGCATATTGTAATTCTTTCAAATAATATTTCAGTTCCAATCCCAGCAATATGCAAGAGGTCCTCGTCGATTAGTGAAACACACAGTGTGGCCAGCAGAGCTGAACACTAACTAAAAGATCAGTCTACACTGCCCTTCACCTGAAAGTACACGGGGCTAATAAAATAACTATGTCTGTCACCGGTGACTCCTATGGCAACCAATGTGTTAAAAGCTGCATTTCATTCGATAAGTTCTTTCTTTTCACACCAAAATTCCTGACCTATAGGCGAATGAGGTAGTTTTTCGTACTCCCACAAGTAATTTTCCTCTGGTTCCCGCAAGCATAAAATATGAATTCAAAAATCAATTACTGACAACTTGGAAAACCATCTGGTACACAGAATCAGCAGGCAGAGAATTGCATAAATACTCACCCAAATTTTCTCCAGAAATCCTTTTTGACTCCTTTAGTACAAATTCCCTCCTAATCGGCCTCGATCCTTTCCCAACTTATGTACACAAATTCGAACTAATAAACCAAGATCCTATTTGCGTAAGTAGGGAACTGGAAACTCTTTTACACTACTTCTGACTTCTAATGGCTCACCTCCATTTATGAACACATCCAATGGTGGTGGACAGTTATGGTACCAAATTCTCTTCTAATAAATATCGGAGATAAAACGCTTACTGACTCATTTCATTGTTATTGGGAAAACCAAGATCCCCTCTACCTCGCTCAATAAAAAATAAACCATTTTTTATCATTTTGTGCACAAGGCACGTTTTTCAAGTGCTGTTTTGATTTAATTTTTCAAATGCTGAGAATTTGTCTTTATTACTAGCATTTTACCTTAGGATCACCTGATTACTGTTGCTCTTTTTATTATGGAAGCACCATATAGTTACAACATCGCTCAGTCAAATACATGCCAACACAATTACATTTTAACCTTAATCGGGAATCGAATCCAAGCTCATCATAGTAGCACAATGCGCTAACCATTACATAATCTGGCTGGGTCTGTTTTAAAATTAAAAACATACAAATACACTATTTAATGAACTTTGTTTTTAACATTAAATTTTGTATTTTAATCTACTTTTTAACAATTTTATATTAACCAATTGCAAGGCACTTGTATTATGGAACTAGCTTTTGAATTCCATCCTTATAGAAATCTGCTGGCTACTCACAGATTAAACTTTTTTTTTCTCACCAGTAAATATTTTTGCCTCCCAGAATGGGAAAACTTATTATAATTTATGCATTGTGCCGCAATTCCGGAAAAGACTTATCTTGATCACTTGCTGGGGACCTAAAATATTGAGAGAGGAGCACAAAACCAAACATTTTGCTTAGACGTAGTTGCTACGAGGATGGAATTCAAAAGGTGGTTCTACGATATGGTAATAGTCTTGATATTAGGAAAAATAAATGTTAAAAAGTGTAAATTAAAGTATATGCTTTCATGTACAAATAAAGTTGATAAAAAATACACTCCTCAAATTTTCCTTTTCACTGGCTTTGGTTAC
>CM063508.1:45234418-45261916 GCA_032207245.1 Pardosa pseudoannulata
TGTTTTTACGTGAAATTTTGTATTTTAACCCTCTAAGCGGTTCACACGTACAATTCCGCCAAACAGATTATGTCTTCAAAGCGGTTGGCACGTACAATTTTCGACCTCCAAAACGTTCCGAAAATGTATGTAATGTACATTTCTGCCAGTGTTTTCCCCTATGGAGTTTTGAGGTAGGAGGGTCAGGTCGATTGTTTAGGAACTGCACACCTACTCTCTGAGGAAAAGACGCTGATAGCTTTTTCATAGCTTTGTAAATCTCTATTTCGAAGTATTTCGTTTGCTAACATGTATCTCTAATTGCACATTAAATAGCTTGGATGACTTTCGTAAAAAAGATAGAATCATTCTCTTAAAGAATATTTTTATTTGTACTTTTAGAACCCATTATTTCTTATGGGATGATCTTCGAGACTTGACGAGCTTTATGTGTATTAAAAATTAACAATCTATAATGTCTATTTATATATCTATCTATAACCAGAAGTAAAGGGAGAATAACGAAGGTAGGTTTCCCGTATTCCAATCTATTCGACAAAGGGTGAAGTAAAAAATCATAGAACACTTTGGTCACTGACGCAATGAAACTTTACTGTATTTTTGGAGAATTTTTTCCTCGGTGTGTACCACTCGGAGGGTTAATCTACTTTTTAACATAATTTTATATCAACCAATTGCAAGGCACTTTTATTGTGGAACGAGCTTTTGAATTCCATCCTTATAGAAATCTGCTAGCTAGTCACAGGTTAAACCTTTTTTTTTCCCAGTCAAAATTTTCCTCCCAGCATGGAAAACTTATAATTTATGCATTGTGTCTCAATTCCGGAAAAGACGTATCTTCAATCTTGATCACACGCTGGGGACCTAAAATATTGAGAGAAGCACAAAACCAAACGTTTTGCCTAGGCGTAGTTGCTGCGAGGATGGAATTCAAAAGATGGTTCTACGATATGGTACGAGTCTTGATACTAGTAAAAATAAATATTAAAAAAAGTAAATTAAAGTACAGGCTTTCATGTAAAAATAAAATTGATAAAAAAATACTCCTCAAATTTTCCTTTTCATTGGCTTTGGTTATGTACGAGATAGGACTCTTAAGAGTAACATTTCACCACGTACGATCTATTTTACAAAAATATATCTGTTAAAATCAAAATTTTATTAAATAAAAGATCGCTCTAGAGTGAATTCTAAACCCAGCTTTGGCTTTCAGGTTGGCTGTGCTCTGTGAGTCGGTTTATATTGAAAGTTAGTGCCAAAAAAGATTTTCTTCGAAAATCCACACAAGAAATCCACACTCTAAAAGATAAGAAACAAAAACAATGGAAAAAATTATTTCATTAGGATCTTTACAAAATCTCTATTTTTCTAGGTGTACCCAGTTTTATTTGACATCCTTTATACAAATTCAGCTTTTTGAAATAGCATGAAATATAATAATGAACTAAATCGATTAAATTAAGTGAATTAATATTGGTCAGAATTGGTGGTCTTCCTCATCGTAGTCCGTCAAGTATTTCAAGTAGTAGTTCACAAACTTTATCGATTTGCGGTGCCTTTTTTGAATTTAGACTTTGTAGCATATCGTCCGTCCACGGCCGTCTTTTTCGACGAGTGCATGCCTCGTTTCCGTACCTGCTCGCCTATTGTTACTAGAGCAGTTATCGTGGGTTCGTTAAAGACTGTCTTGCCGGCAATTAAATACTGCAGCGACCATGTACTGGACTAAATATTTATTATTTACAAATTTTGTTGAACATGTGTACTCTGAACATCGTTAACCACAAACATGGCTGGAAAACACCGAGTATAACCAAATAGTGCCGAGCAACCTCTGTTTCAGCTCTCCTCCATGAATGTTTGTTCTATCTCGTTCCGAGCGGGCATCTCCTCTACTGCTGTTGGCTAGAGCCGGGGTAAAATCCCCCCCCACACACTCACACTCTTGGTCAAGCTTTCGCCTCTTTGGGAAAATGTCCCTCTTTTCCTCTGCAGCTGGCGAGGGCGGGGGTGACATCCTTCCTCCTCCCTGGAGTAGGGCTTGTCTACCCTCTCTCAATGTGCCCGTCTTTGGTCCTTAGAGCAGTAAAAAATGCAGGTGTCCATATAACACAAACTCGAGTCTTGAGTCTAGTATTGCAGACTTCTTCAAGGCACCTAGCAAAGGATTGCGGGTATTCAGCGTTCATACGAAATAACTGTCCCTGTAAGCGTCTCGTCCGTGTCTGTCGGTGCATAAGACGAGCGTTTGTAAAAGCGAACTATTGTGCCTTGTAAAACGCAAAAAATTGAAAACGCTAAACAATTGGAAACGGCAGTATTCTGCCAGTAATGGTCTTCTTGTCGCCCGGATTCAGTGGCGAATTAAGGCTAAAGCGGACCCTGGGCAACTGGGTTTCACTGTCAACTGCTAGGTGAAACAAACTATAAAATTGAACTGCGATGGAAGGTTGGTAGTTTACCACGTTGATAGGTTCTCTCCAGGGTATTATTTGATAGTGTAAGTTCTACTTTAGAGTGAAAGAAAAACCGCATTGTTTAGTTACCACACTCTTTAAGTACAATCGTACCTATAAATTATTTATTGTAAGAGCGATAGGTGGCGTTGTCCTCCGATCTGTTTTCGGCAGTAGAAGGGAGAATGAGTGGGACTCTTTTTCTGTACGATCTAGAAGACACTTCAACATGGTTCAGCCGGGTGCTTAAAATCCTTAAAAAGTGCTTATTTTGTAGATCCATTTTTAAGGTCCCTAATAAGTCCTTAAAAAGTGCTTAATTTTCATTTCGTAGCCTTAAAATTTATAAATTTTTCCGAGTGCTTAAAAAGTGCTTATTTTTCCCCAAATATTGGTTGCTGAATTTTTTTTTCCCTTGGTAATTAATCGTCAATCCATTCAACAAAGCTAAAGATTAGAAAGAAGAGTTAGACCAATTAAAAAATGTATAGAAGAAAAGAAAAATGAACTTCAAAATTAGACATATTCTCTTATTTTCCCCCCTTCCTATTTTTTTTGGTTCTCATATTCTATTATGAATGGAAACAGTTTCTTCAGTTACATTTTTAAAATAGCATGATAATTTCTTGAATCTTGTTTTTGAGTATGTCATATTTAAACATTTTTTAGTGTAGATACTGCATTCTTCTTTTCTCCCTGTGTGTGTGAATATATATTTACCTGTTTTATGATACAGAAGTACTTTTTACTATATTTTACATCTATGTTGCTGTAAAAAAATGTTGCTATGATGTGAACTTGTTGATCTTCCACCACAGTTACTTTCTTAATTTTACAAATATTTCAGATTTTGGGAGTCATTTGATCAATAAGGACTATTCCTGTTCTAAAATTTATGTTTGCAAAGAAAGATGTCTTAACCTAAAGTATGAGATATCAACAATTGTGTTTAATAAAATTATTAAATTGATCTATATATATTATTTAATGTCATTTTACAAGTCATAAAGCTCATGAAAAGCTTCAGTTTTTAAGCTTTAGCTGTAGGTCGATCATAATACAATGTAAATTAAGGTGCTTAAAAAGTGCTTAAAAGGTGCTTAAAAAGTGCTTAATTTTTTTTCTGTGGAAAGAGTCTGAACCTTGTTCAACACTTCCGATAATTAACTACAATTTATGGTACGCTTGAAGATTTGTATGAATTCTCTATGCTTAAGATATTTGAATTATTCCACTCCTGTTTAAGATTATAAAATGCTCATTTAATGACTTAGTTAAAATACCTATCCCTGTCCATGAATAATAGAACTTTAGGTTACGATACTTTTCCCGACCAGATGTGCAATTCTTCTTCAAACAAAAAACGATCGATTCAAGACAAGGTTGGTTATTTGGGGTAAATGGCTCTTTAATCAGTTTTGTTCCTGTTGAATGAATCCTATGTTCAACCCAACCCATAACGTGTCCATTTATATTCCATACCGGTCTATTTTATCCTTGCATAGTGTCCAGTTTCTGTATGTCTTTCCTATGTAAATCTGTATTGCTGGTAGAATGCACTATTTATCCCTCCCTAAATCTTCAGCTGCAAATCATTACACCCATCGATCAATGTCAAAATCTTTTTAACACACAAAATGCTTCACTTATTTACTGAAAAGAAAAAGGGTTTACTAAGTCCACTTGAAAAATAAATTTAATGTTACTGTTTTTTATTTACAAATAATGATTTTTAGTTTTGGCTTTGTGATCTAGATTTGCTAAACTGAAATAATTGCAGCAAATTATCTGTGACCATAATATACATTTTTAACGAAAGTATTTCATTTTTTCCCTATCGTCTTCCATTGTCTCAAAAACTTCTAAGTAACCTACGTATTTCATGAAGTTTTGCTGATTTAGTATGATTGTCACTGATGCCAAAAAATATACCTATTTAGTTACTGGGAATAAAATATTTATTTTATTCCTTATGAAAAAAGAATTTAATGTAACTGTTTCTTTTCTACAAATAACTTTTGGTTTTCCCTTTGTATTTAAAATCTGCCGATTGGGACTTAATCAAATGTGTATATCACGAAGTTCGCTCTGAGAGCGGTTGAAGGCGCCTCCCATAAGATATATGAATACTGTTGAGAAAGAAAAGTAACCTTTTTCTATATATTTTTCGTAAATGCTTTGACTCAATGGTTTATTTTTTTTAACGCACGAGGAATTTACATGCCTCTGTTTGGCAACACCGGTGGGTTCAAAAGAAAAATATAAAATAGAACAAGAAATGCGAGAGTGAGTTTCGTTTCTGAGTTATAATTATTTTATTTAGAGAATTGAGAATTTTTAATGAGATATTAAGAATATTTTTATCGGTGAATTACTACCTTTAAATTCATCATACTGTGAAATATTAAGATGAATCATGAGTCGAGTATTTAAGAAACTGTGAATAAATTTTTTGTGTTAAATGTACTGTGTTCGTGAATAAACTGTTTTTTTGTGATTATCTTCTGATTCGATGTCTTCCGTGGGTTTTCGGAACATCTGGCGTCCGCGACAGGATTTTTTATCGCATGAGTAAGCTGAACTTTATATTTATATTTTTTAAATTGAACAATTTTCGTGTATTACGAAATCGAAACTAGAAGTTTAAGTGAGAACATTTTAATTAAAATGGAAGCATTAAAGAAAGCGAGAACACAGTACAGGAGATTATTTTCGAAAGCTTGTAACGATTTTGAAGAAAAAGAGTTAGATTTAAGTGATGAAAATAAACTTTTAAAACTTAAGATCATAGAAGAAAAAGCACTTTTGATGATTGAAAATGAAACGAAAATTAGAGATCAACTTTCTAATACAGCTATTACTGAGAAAGAACTTGAGGCTGAATTTGACGAATCTGAAATTTATATTGATCGGTGGCGTAATTTTGAACAGAAATTTAGAAAGCTGTCCGTGGCTGAGAAAGATGATTCGACGTCTTCCGTGTCTTCTTCTAATGTTGATGTGTCTCAGAAAAATACTTTATTACGTTATCCTAAAATTCAGCTTCCCTCATTCAATGGTGATATCAGAAACTGGTTAGGTTTTTGGGGACAGTTTCAGAAGATTGATAAAGATCCCAGTTTAGATATGCATGATAAATTTTCGTATCTTTCACAAGCCATGGTTAGAGGAAGTGTTGCTGACGAATTAATTAGAAGTTTTCCCTCCGGTGGTGACAGTTATGAAAAAGCTATAAATCAATTAAAGAGTCGTTTTGGTAAAGATGAGTTATTGATTCAAGTTTATGTGAGAGACTTGCTTGCCTTGGTTCTTCAAAAGGAGAAGAACAAGAATTCACTGAGAGTATTGTACGACTTGTTAGAGACTAAATTAAGAGCATTAGAAATTTTAGGTGTAACGCGAGACAAATATGCTTCTATGATATTCCCTTTAATTGAATCTTCTTTACCTGAAGATACTCTGAGAGCCTGGGAACGCTATAGATCTAATAATCGAAGATTTCGAGAAGATTCTGTGAATAATGATCAGAATTTAACAATTGTTGAAAAAAGTGATCTTAACTCTATTTTAGATTTTTTACAAGACGAAGTTGAGGCAGAAGAACGAATACTTTTGGCTTCCCAATCTTTCGATTCTTCAAAATCAAGACAAACTGTGAAAAGAGAAAATAAATCATACGGTGACAAAAACGTTAATAATAAATGGAGATTTGGAAATACTTCTCAAGTACCGACAGCTGCTGACCTTTTCACTTCTGCACACAGGCAGAGACCATGCATATTTTGCTCTAACTTTCACAATTCTGCTGATTGCCTAAAAGTTAGGAAATTACCACTTAAAGAGAGAGAAATACTTGTGGAAAGATCCCATTGCTGTTTTCTATGCCTCAGATCAGGACATCAGGTTCGTCAGTGTAATGTGAAAGCTGGATGTTTGAGCTGTGGGAAAAGACACCACATTTTACTGTGCAGAAATATGCAGTCAAAATCTTCCTCTTCTGATAAAGTTGTTGCCTCAGAAGAAAAATCTGAGAAAGATACGGCCCTGGCAAACATTTCTAAGTCGCCCAATGTGATGTTACAAACTTTAATGGTCATTATTAGAGGAAATGGAAAGAGACGTAGAGCAAGAGCCATAATTGATTCTGCGTCACAACGTTCCTATATATTAAAAGACACAGCCAGAGATATGAATTATGAAGTTGACGGTTTTGAGTATCTTCAACATGCCCTTTTTGGAGGCAATAATACAGGTGTGTGTAAGCACGATGTATTCAAACTGTTTTTAACAAGTGTTAATGGAGACTATAATTGTAACTTCAAAGTGTTAAGTCAGCCTGTAATATGTGAGACGAAGCCACCTACAACTCATGAGTTTTGTGATCAAGAACTTTCAGATTTCAGCGTTGATGTTGATGATGATCATCGAGCCCCAATCGAGATTCTGATAGGAGCCGATGTTGCTGGAAAGCTGATGACTGGTGGATACAAGCTTCTTCCTAGTGGTCTTGCTGCAATAGAAACGAGATTAGGATGGACCATTATGGGTCGTACACCAACCGTGACTTCCAGTGAATGTTTAATGTTGATTTCCATGACAAACCAAGATGTAACTATTGCAGATTTGTGGACTTTGGATAGTTTAGGCATAACGGATCCTTCAGAGAATAAATCAAAGCAAGAGCTCCAAGAAGCTGCTAAAACACATTTTTTAAATACAGTAAAAGTGGAAGAAGAGCGTTTTATGGTAAATCTGCCCTGGCTAGAAAATCACCGTGCACTTCCAGATAATTATGAGTTATCACTCAAGAGACTTCATTCTACATTGAAAAAATTGGAAGCTGATGGCCTCTATCAAGCCTACGAAAAAGTGTTCGCAGAATGGGTGAGAAGAGACGTGATTTTCTTGTCCACAATTGAGATCCCAAGATGGATCAGATTAGGAAGTGAAGGCCAGAGACATTCATTGCACGTGTTTTGTGATGCTAGTCGGTACGCTTACGCAACTGTTGTTTTTCTTAGAGTTGAGAGAGAAAATTCAGTACATATACAGCTTATTCAAGCTAAAGCAAGAGTCTCCCTTGTGGAAGAAAAGAAACTACAGTTGCCCGTTTAGAACTTCTCGGTGCTACTATAGCTGCTCGTCTTTTTTCAAATATTGTGAAGGATCTTCCTGTAGAAAATGTATACTGTTGGACAGACTCCACTACAGTTCTTGCATGGTTGAGGAGAGATGATACATGGGGAGTCTTTGTCCAGAATAGAGTGGAAGAAATATTGAGATTGACCCCTAAAGATGCCTGGAGATTTGTTCCTGGTATAATGAATCCCGCTGACCTTCCAAGTAGAGGTTGCTCTGCTCGGCAATTGTCTGAATCAAGATGGTGGGAGGGTCCTGAGTGGTTGTATTCTCCATCTCATTTATGGCCTATGGTTGAAGATGCCACCCAAGAAGAGGAAGTAAATAGTGAAAAGAAAAAGAGAGTAGTGTCGTCCATGTTAACTGTTGAAGTCAGTACACTGTTAAGTTCTCGTACAAACAATTATAAGAAAATAGTGAATATTGTAACTTGGGTTAAGAGATTTATTTACAACTGTCGAAATCGACCAAAGAAGGTGGGAGAACTTACTGTTGAAGATATAGAAGAAGCAGAGAAGACAATTATATATTTGATACAGCAAGAATATTTCACGAGTAATAATGATAAGAGACTGCAAACTTTAGATACATTCCTTGATGAAAGAATTATTCGGTTAAAAACCACGGTGTTAAGAAGAGAAGATTTAACTGAGTTTAGAATGCCTGCAATTTTACCAGGAGATCATCCAATTGTTAAAGCTCTTGTGTTAGAGGAACACAAAAAAAAGGGGCATGCTGGTGTATCACATACATTGAATTCTTTGAGAGAAAGATTTTGGATTCTTTGTGGTAGAAGGACAGTGAAATCTGTAATTAGATCTTGTATTATTTGTAAAAGATATGCTGCAAAGAATAACAAGCCTCCAACTGCTCCGCCACCTGCAGATCGTGTACAAGACTCAAACGTATTCCAAGTTATAGGAGTTGATTTTGCCGGACCAGTTATTTTACGAGATAATTCAAAGTCTTGGATTTGCTTATTCACATGTGCAGTATATCGTGCTGTTCATCTCGAGTTAGTTACATCACTATCGACTGAGACATTTCTTTTGGCTTTTCACCGTTTTGTTGCTCGCAGAGGAAAACCATCAATAGTGTACAGTGATAATGGTACAAACTTCACAGGATCTGCCAACATTTTTGCATCTATTGACTTTGATAAGATATTTACACAAGCCAAAGAACAGAGAATAATTTGGAAATTTATTCCACCCGCAGCACCCTGGTGGGGAGGATGGTGGGAGCGACTGGTAGGCATGATGAAGAATGTTTTGAAAAAGACTTTAGGGAAAGCAAGTTTAAATAATGAGGAAATGATCACAGTATTGTGTAATTGTGAAGCAATTTTAAACGATAGACCCTTGACTTCTGTAACGTCTGACCCAGATCTCAGTGCTCTAACACCTGCTGATTTTCTGAGAGAAATCAAAAACACTACTATACCAGATATCGGAACTAATACTGATCCAAATTTTTTACGTCGCAGGTTACGTTATATTCAGTCTATTCGAGAAGCATTTCGAGCAAGGTTTCGACAAGAGTACTTGGGAGCACTTTACACGAAGAAAATAAATAACAAATTTTCTCCTTTAAAAGAAGGAGATATAGTGCTTATTGGAGACGATGATAAGAAGAAGCAATCTTGGCCTCTTGGTCGAATAGTCGAGGTATTTCCAGGTGCTGATAGCATCATTCGTCGAGTCAAAGTAAGGACACAAAATGGAGAATTTTACAGAGCAGCTCAAAAGATATATCCTTTAGAACTCTCGTCAAGTGAAACAATTGAAAATGAATTGTGTTCAGTGAAAAAGAAGATTAAGCGAGTATGTGTGACTCCTGGAGACAAAGAAGATATTGGTGAACTGAAGGCCATACCTAAAAATCAAGTGACCCGCCATGGACGTTCGACTAAGAAACCAGACAAACTAGACTTGTGACTCTAAAAATTCCTGCTTTTCTTAAAATTTTATTTTTTAATGAAGTGTATGTTTAAAGTAATTTGTGGTGTTGTAATATTTGATGTGTTCAAGGTTTTTTTATTTTCAGTCATATGTTAAAAATTAAGTGTTAATTGATTTATGTATGTTTTGGACTTAAGATGTGAAATCTCTCATCTTAAATTGCTCTAAATTTATTTTTTATTTCTTGAAAATTTTTTAAGTAGATTTTTTCTGTGCATTTTTTTTATTGTAAGTTAACCTTTTTTGAAAGAAAAATGTAAACTTAGGTGGGAGGATGTTGAGAAAAGTAACCTTTTTCTATATTTTTCGTAAATGCTTTGACTCAATGGTTTATTTTTTTTAACGCACGAGGAATTTACATGCCTCTGTTTGGCAACACCGGTGGGTTCAAAAGAAAAATATAAAAATAGAACAAGAAATGCGAGAGTGAGTTTCGTTTCTGAGTTATAATTATTTTATTTAGAGAATTGAGAATTTTTAATGAGATATTAAGAATATTTTTATCGGTGAATTACTACCTTTAAATTCATCATACTGTGAAATATTAAGATGAATCATGAGTCGAGTATTTAAGAAACTGTGAATAAATTTTTTGTGTTAAATGTACTGTGTTCGTGAATAAACTGTTTTTTTGTGATTATCTTCTGATTCGATGTCTTCCGTGGGTTTTCGGAACAAATACGTCGATGTTTTTATGAAAAAAGTTTGATTCATAATGGAATCCTAGCAAGGCATTAATTAGTATTAAATCAATTGTGTCTTCGGATATGCTGTTATATTTTGTTAAATCTGACTGAAAATTTCACAGGTCTTCATGTTTTTATTGCTATTGTAGTTATTGATTAACGACTCTGTTCTAAACCAAGAATGATTTTGTAAGAAAAACGAAACTATCTGTCATTGAATCATTTGTATTTTGTCTAAAGGCTCTGAAAAGCTGTATTAAGTTCAAAAAGTACCATTATTTTTGCACCAAAATTCCCTTTCTATTGTTGTAGAAACGTAATACAAATGTGGGAATGAAACAAATTTATTTTGTACAGTATCATCATCCTCTCAGACTTGATGGAGACTATTATCCTACAAGATCGATTGTCTATTATGCGATGGAAACTAATGGTTGCGTCACCACAACAGTTACAACACTTGGAGGTTTTCCATTTTGATTTTACACAGGGATTCTAGGATATATTATACATGAATGTACCGAGTTGGGTTTTAGATTTTTAACACAATCAAATAATATTACTCTGGTGTAGAGCGCTAGAAGCTTGTATCATCTCCAATCGTGGCGTCATTTTTTCAGTGATGTCATCTTTCTCTTCAGTCAGTTGTTAGTTGGACGTGACAGCAGTTAGACGTGAACAGCCGAATTGAGAAGCTCGACGATTAATTAAATAGATAGATTAATTAGACGTACTCTTTTTAAATTTAGATGTTAAAGTTTTTTTTAAACACTCATTTTTAACTAGTGTACATAGTAATTTCTAAGTGTTTAACCAAAAAATAATATTATAAGCTTACTTCCGTTTTTGTGATTACCTTTCGTATTAATCTGCTGTGTGTGTATGCCCATGTTACATTTACTATAGCAAATGTGGTATTTTTTTTAATGGTAAATTTCGTGACTTCCACTAAGAGCCTTCCTTTGGCCACTCCTGAGCTAGACAACAGAAATTTTTCCTCCTTTGCAAAAGATGTTAATGAAATTAGAATCCGGCATTATCAAGTTGTTAAAACTCCGCCAGTCTCAAAAAGATCAATAATATATTTGTTATTCCTAAAAAGAAATAATGCTCTATAAGGATTTTATGTGTATTTTTAAGCTTTTAATTAAAAATTATTTTCTGCATATAATGCCCCTTTTAATTAATTTCTACCTTGTGATTCTTAATTTCTAGATAAACAGATATAAAAAGTATGGATAATGTGAAACAATATTTTAATTTTTATATATAATTATAAGGAATTATATTAAGCAAGAAAGGGCGTTAGTAAAAAAAAGAATACCTTGTAAAAGGAACAGTGGTCCAGAAAATGTTGGGAGCCTCTGTATATAAAGTAGGAATGCGATGCAATTTTTTTTTTTTAATTTATTCGTTTGTGCGATAAACGCAATACATCAGTTTTGTTCCTAACCGTCTCCGAACATATGTATGTATATTTGTTTAATTACCAGAGATCTGACGTAAACGGTTTCAATCTCGTAAAATATTCCACCTGTTCTAATTCCAAACACTTATGATTCGAGTCCCCATCACATGAGCTTGAACTAAGCACATGTTTCAGAAGTTATGACTGCAGTCGAACGTGGAATAATTCCTCTAGTGCTTGTATTAAAAAAGGATGAGTTAAAATTAGACTCGATATGTTTAAAGAGCACATCAAGGTGTAATCAAAAATATTTTTTCGGGTAGTTAATTTTAAATACAGCAGCAAGGACGATATTTAGGCTACAAAATGAAACTCTGGACTTGGCTGCGATGGCTGTCCTATAACCTCATTGCTCTGTGGACTATGTCTTCTATTATGAACAACGATAATGCTAAAGGATTATTTCAATGCTTTTACAAACAGTTGTGCAATAACCGTAAGTATGACTTGAATTTTCAAAGTACTAGAAAGAAGGACGTTGCAATCAGTGGCGTGCGGTCCATATGTGCAGGGTGTGCAGTGCACACCCTAGCAAAATTATGAGGGACAATAATTTTCTGAAGCTATGTCTACCTATCTTTATATAGTATATAGATTTGCTTGCTTGTATTCCCGCAGAAAGTGCGATACTAGGTGATGCACCACGTAGCGCGTTCAAAAGCAAACGAACATAGGAATTTCTGATGTGTACGCACTGCGCCCTAAATTGAAAATCACGCTTTATATGTATGGGCTACTGGAGAAGCACAGCATACTATGGCACTGAGGCAAGTGCAGCTATTTTTCCTGCACTTGGCATTCAGAATCATCCGAAGGTACGGTTTATTAAGCGTTGTATTAGAGCGGGGACTTACGTGCTGAAGCGATTTTGGTGTTTTAACTGATTAACTGGCCATACGATTTTGCAGACGGTTAATGTTTAAATTTATATATTGTAAGATTTTGTTTTCATGGAAATATAAAAGAAGTATTTCATCAATATAAAGTGAAATGTTTTAGTGTGGTAAATTAATTTCGGTGATGTATTATATTTATTGAAATAATTAGCTGAAAAACAATGTTGTTTTGTTTTAAAGAAACGAATTTTAACAGAACAGTCCAAATTTTACCATTCATTGTGTCTTACAGACAGTATATAAGTTATATCTGTAACACCATATCCCTGGTTTTGTTTTTAAAAATTGTCAAGATGTTTTTCGCAGAATATATGATTTCCAAATGTTAAAAACAATTAATAAATATAATTTAATCCACTGACCGAACAAGAAACAGTTCGCTCTATTGTGCCAGCGTGCAGTGAAATCCTCTGCACGTGGAATAGACGTTCGGTTTGTCGGCACCAATGAGCATCCGGATGAGGCACCACAGCGGCGGGCGCCATGTGGTGCTACGTTTGCTGAACATATAAGTTTTTCGTGGAAGCCCGAAGCGTTGCTTTTTCGACGCCGATATGACACCATACAACAAAAGACATGATTTTTGCTTCAGTGCTAGTAGAATTCTCATAAGTTTAGCTGTTTTTATAGTTATAACTCGACTACTCGTAGGTAAATATTTTATTTATTGTAATCTTTAAATTTATATTCATAATAAATAACCCGTTTCAGAATGGAGAACTCAGATGTCTCAATAATTAAAGATTTATTGGAAAATCCATGTTCTCTGCACACCCTGCATGAAAACCTATCACACGCCACTGGTTGCAATAGTACAGAAGTACAAATTTACAATTGGCATCTACTAAAGCCGTCATGCAGATAATTGGATATTTATTCTAAGAATCAGAATAATTACTCTCAAGAAATCGCATTCAAGAATTTAGGGTTTTGAAAAATTGTCCAGAGACTGACAGCTAATTAGTCTAATTAATTTACAGGTATCACTTAATCTTTATTGTAAAAAATTAAAAATTAAATGCATCGTCATTTTTTTTACCTCGATTTCTTTCTAATTGACCAAACTAAATTTTTTATATAAATAGGAATTACCTTTCCTATGCCCTAATTACACGTCATTTACTAATGGTTTTATATCTACAATTTTAATCTAAGGTACTTGTGCAAGACATAAATACATGAATCCTTTATTTTGTACTCTTAGTAAAATTTCTTGTTTCTGCAACAAATAAATACGATAAAATTTTACCTTTTGTTTTAATTTTATTCATACGGTTATTCTTCACTCTCTAGGTAATTTTAATAACATTCGAAGGTGTTGGTTTATTCTAGAAGCTGAGGTGAGTATAGCTACTTCTGTGTTTCCTTTTGCCTTTTTTAAACTAAAAATTTAAAGAAAAACTTTCTTTCCGGTCACTGATGAAGAAAAAAAGTTATTTATTTTATTAGGTTTATCACGCATAATTCCACATCACTGCATCCATTCATTCAATCATTTAACTTTCATTCAGTCTCAACACCATTTGTGCTATTTGTAGATTATTTATGAATGCTACAAACTTGCATCATTACTCAGAGAATAAAAAACATTTGCCTGTTTTTGAAATAATGAAAAAATTTGTCTGTGGAAAGTTCACTGCAACAATTCAAATACCTCTGTTTGATTTGTTCCTTCTAACTATCCTTGAACTTTCCTACCTTTAGAAAGACCTACAGTCTTCATTTTCGTTGACTTTTATTTATTTTTTTTATTATTATTATTAACCCTTCAAAGACTTTGTCTCGGTTTTCGTCAGTTTCTTCGGAAAAGAAGAAGCAATAGAGAGAATTCTAATTCAGATATTAGCCGTTTGAGACCCAAGCCGCGTAATCGCGCTGTTCAGTTTTATGTCGAGGAAACCCAGCCTTTTTCGAGTGTTGTGGACCACTGATGGTGCTTTATCGACTGTCGAATCACGTATGGTCAGATTTACTAACGCAAGTGCATCACACAGCTCCTCTTTTTATGTAAATAATGCATTTTACAGTAGGCACATTACTATAATAAGAGTGCAATATTGAAGCATATATGTTTAGAATATAAAATAGAAGAAGTGTTATCGCTTCGCTTAGGATTTGTCGACATAAAATAAAAGAAGCCCTATAGCGCTGATTGGGTCTTTTAAAACGTGGCTACGCTCTTCGGGATTCTTCGACATTTTTTTTCCGCCGAACGATGGCCGATTGGTTAGGGTGCTGACCTTTAGAGTTCGTTTCAATTCCACAGTGGCATATGTCTGCCATTAATCGATTGTAGGTGGCACATCGTGTTAAAAAATTACAGTGCTCCAATCTACAGTGTTTTTTCAAAACCCTCTGGGACTCAAATAAGGTGGAGATCATTGATTTATACGAAGTACCTAATAGTGAAAGAATGCACTACTTTAACCTCCTAACGAAAAAGATCAAAAACATAATTTAATGAAACAAAGCAAAGTAACTAAACATGAATTTTGAACCGTAAACAGCCACTTCCAAATATGCTGTACGGTGAGGAGAATCAATCACATATCATATCTATGTGAAAAACAACCCACTGATTAATTAAAAAGTTAATTAATCTGTATCTTGACTTTGAGTAAGGGCCGGTCTCACCAAAGTCGTTTAATAGCTAACCGGGTTAACATGAACCTAGAAACAATTTTCTTTCAGAGATTTGCGTGGTTAGGGTTAAACGACTGGGTTTGAGGAGGTTAAATTAAGACTAAAACACAATTTTCGAGTGAACATTATGTTTTTTATGTTTACAACAGCCAATAGACAAACAATAAATACCTTCCTTAAACTAAAGAAATATAATAGTTAAACAATTTTCTGTATAGATAGTTCTTGAGGTCATACATCAGAAAGAAACTAGGACTTAAACGGTTAAGCAGTTCAATCTAAAGCAAGGATTTTCAACTGCTGACTCGCGGGCCACATTTGGACCAAGAGGTCTATCTTCGGTGAAATTCATTAAATAATAGCATAGAACACGTTAATTTATTTATTTTATTTATTATTGATAGTGATCTTTATTACAGGGGACTATCTGATACTTTCTCTAAGGTTAATATTTGTGATATGAGATATAGCCCCTGAATTAAAAAAAAAAAAATAAAGTTTAAACACCAAAAAAGATATTTAAATTTTTTGAGAATGCAATATAAAACATGATAAAATTTCGTTTTTTAACAATATTATTTTAAAAAGTTTTCCATACAATATTTTGAAAAATTCCGAAGACAAAACACTTTACACAAAAGAGAAAGAGGGGGAAGCTTGAAAATCGCTATTTTTAATCGAGAATTATATCACATGGGCAAAAATGAAACTAAGTTACTAAAAGTAAATAAGATAAGCAAGATATTAATATATTCTTGGGGTTGCCAATTTTAAAATAAAGAGAAACAAAGAAACGAAGATTCGTCATTTTTATATGATGTTAAAAATTAGTTATATTAAGTTCGTTAGTTTGATAAAATATCATTTCATAAATATATATATATATATTAATTTATATATATATATATATATTTTTTTTATATTTTTGTATGTATATGATATTTGATAAAATATTAGATCTGCATAAATTACTTAACCATGTAATGCTGAATATAGTGGAATATTTTTTAATAAAAAAAAAAAACAGATAAAACACTATTTCCATAAGAGTAAATGTAAAACGGATAGAAAAAAATTATTGTTTTACATTTACTGATAATCTTATATTTTTGGTTCTATTTTTATTATATATATATATATATATTATATATATATATATATATATATATATATATATAACATATATACACATTTTCTGATTTTTTTTAACATAATTAAATGATATATAATAATTAAATATATTATATATATATATATATAAATTTATATATATATTTATATATATATATATATATATATATATATTATATATATATATATATATATATAACAATGATATATAATATATATAATATATATATTACATATATATTGTATATGTATATATATGTATATATAACATGTAGTATATTAATACATATTTATATATATATAAAATATTTAAATATTGTATTTTCTACATGTATATATATATATATACATATTTATATATATATATATATATATATATATATATATATTATTTATATATATATATTTGTGTTTATATATACATAAAAAAATATATACATATATATATTTATATATATATATAAATAAAAATATATATACATATTCATGTATATATTTACATATTTACATATTTACATATATATATACATATATGTATATAAAATATATATGCATAAATGTAAATAACATAATATACATAAATGTATATATATACATATACATAATATATAAATATATATTATATTAATAAAAATTTACATATATAATAAAATAATTTTATATAATTAATTACATATATATACATACATATATAAAAATCCAATAATATATTAAATATATTTACATATACTATATAAATACATATATTTCATATATATGAATGTATATAAATATAAAATTTATATATATATATATTTATAATTCACATACATACATATAAAATAAGCTTTGATAATTTATAGAAACTTTGAAATGAATGTCCAATTAAAATATATCTGACGAATTCTTAAGAGAAGACATATGTAGTGATAAAGTGCCTTATGGTAAGAAGGTAAGTAGCCCACACTGTCATTTTATGGCTTAAAACCTGAGTACTATGAAGTTTAGATTTAATAACAGTCAATATCGGGGATTTCACTAAGTCAAAGCATAATTTGAAGTGTCTACAAAACAGTCGGCTGTTTGACTGGCTCACCACAAATCAAGGTGCCCTTCAGCGGCCATGAAGAATTTAGCCTAAATCCACACTAATGCCCTGTGCTGGTATTACTTTATAGTCTAATAGGATCGGTGTCAACAAAGAGTTGCTATCATGTCAGAAAGTTTCAAAATTTATCCACGTGGTATACCGGGTCAACCGGACTTTTAACCTGGACAAGACTCCGGCGGAGTATCTTCCGCGCTTTCGAAAACTGCATTGAATGTATTTATTGTTTAGTTTGTTTATAATTTTTTTTTGTGTGTGGTGTATTTTATTATTTTAATTATATGATCGAAATGCTAGTATGTAATCATCCCTTACATGAGTGCAAAGATAATTCACCAGATATTTCAATTTTATGTCTTTTATTTATGTTTCTAAAGTTTAGGAAAAAAAAATAAATATAAATAAAATGCGATATACAAACGGAAGGGCATTTTATTGTTTGTCTATTGGCTGTTGTAAACATGAAAATGAATGGGAAGGGCATTATAGTAGTTCATGACGTTGCGACAAATTGACTTATACGTGAATTTCAAAATATTATAAATATATATTTGTGAAAAGAGAGAATTTTCCAAAATTCACAAACATGCTCAAAAACTTACGAAAAACCAAAGCGGAATTTTACGAAAATTGGCGGAGTAGAAAAAATTGGCTGTAGGAAAACAAAGAGAGAAAAATTGCCATCCCTGTATATGCTATACACGTATTTCTTGTTAGTGCGTTCATAATTTTAATTTTTAGTTGGATATTTTAGACAATCTTGAATATTACTGGTAACAAAGAGTAACAGCGTGGCTGAAGCAAGAAATTCTTTCTTTCTATAGGTACTTTACTTGATAAAGTAGGTAAGAACAACAAATATGACCTGTCCCTCCTACCCTTCCAAAGTCAGTAACGTTCGGCGAAGAAAATTCGCAAAATAGTAGAACTGACGAAATTTTTGATCAAGTCTGAAAGAGTAAAAACTGCTTAAATTTGTAAAATGGCGCAATTTTTGTTTAAATACCGTTTCGAGAGCAGCTAGGCGCAGATATAAGAAATTGGCTCAATTTGGCGCAGCCGCAACAACCCTGTATGCTGGTGTAGACATACACAGTGAAAAGCACCGGAGAACGAAGCTTCATGTTTTTGAAATTATTTCGGGTCATTGGCGGGCAAACTGGTAGTACTTCATTTTTATTGTTAAGGTGATTTGGATTTGGAGGGTTGCGATCTACTTTTTTGCAACACGAGGGCTAATGAGATCGGGACCTACTGCTTAAAGCCGATTTCCTACGAACGATCCGTAGGAACATCAAATCTGAGGCATGGATGATGTGACATGGATGTTCGTAGCCGATTTCGAAAGGCTACAAACATCCATGTCACCGTGGGATTCGAACCCACGAACTCGGGCTTCGAAGATCAACGTCCTAACCATTCGGCCATTGTGCGGCTACTGCTAAGGATATTTTACAAAAATAATTGCTAGCTACTTGATGACAGATTTGATGGGTTCTATATTAAAATCCCTGGGCAATATTTCGTTAGTCAGATATTAAAAGGCCCTGTTGGTGGCCCGAAGTTTTATGTTTAATATTCTATATATATTTTTTTAAATGAGTGTCATCCAATAACGAAACTGACGTAAAAAATTTTTCATTGTTATATCACTCTCTGGTTCTTAAAAAATCGATTATGTCAAGCAGCATTAATCTTTCTTAAAGAATCAGAATTGAAGATCACCTCTCTGCAATTTGAATTTCTCCCTAGATGTATCAAAGAGGTTGGAGGTACATAAAATCCATCAAAGATAAGTTTTCCTTCCTAGAAAAAATATCTGCATTACATTCGGGGGAAAATAAAGAAAATTCACGCAGCACATCTTACTGGTTCTGAAGACAAAACTCTGTTTCAAACAAAATTCTATCTCTCTGAAAAACTGCAGCTATTAACACTCAGTCATGATTTTTATGGACATTTTAATCATTAATTTCTATGATAAAATACCAAATAATAATTATGAAATCTATTACTCTTGAATTTTTAATAGAAAGTTTAAATCATGTTACATTTATATGTTTAATAAATTTTGTATAATTTTTTTACTTATTTATTTTCCAGAGAGAATGTTTCTTCTCATGTATTAAGACGCTTTTGGCTTATGTTGTAAGTATACCTTTAATGTAAATTGACAAATAATATCGTATGACAATTTTGGCGATATAGTTTCGCCTAAAGTTTCTAACATATCCACTTACCAGAGCAGTAAATAGTGAAGTAAAGAAAAATTTCAATCGCTTAACAGCTATTTAAAAGCTCCCACTCATCAACTATTATAAGTTACATCTTCAGAATTGATGAAAACTCTTTTAATGTGTGTCTCAAGGAGTGTATTGGATTCCTTTCCCACAATGTTAACCCATAGTAAAAAATAAAATTCACTCTGACTGGCTCTCTTTTTAAAAATTCTTTCAAAAGAATTATTCCACGCAATAAAACAGCAAATTCTCTAGATGCTATCTTCCCCCTTTTGAATTTACATCTGCTAAATGTTCCTATTTGTGCTTGAAAAAGAGTATACCAAAATTTCTCACAAAGAAATTTAAATATACTTTTCTATGTTTTTTAAAAGAAGAAAGATAGCATCTTAGGAAATTTGCTATTCTATAACATGGTACAATTTGTTTTAAAGAATTCTTTAAATGGGAGCCGGCCAAAGAGAATTTTATGTTTTCTCCATAGGTTAAGATTGAGGGAGAGGAATTCAATATAAGGAGTTACCTAGAATTCTATTGAGAGCCAAAATTTCTCACAAAGAAATTTAAATATATTTTTCTATGTTTTTTAAAAGAAGAACGATAGCATCTTAGAAAATTTGCTATTCTACCACATTGTATTTTTTTTTTAAAGAATTCTTTAAATGGGAGTCGGCCAAAGGGAATTTTTTGTTTTCTCCATAGATTAAGATTGAGGGAGAGGAATCCAATATAAGGAGTTACCTAGAATTCTATTGGGAGGAGTGAAAATGCAGTATAAGAACTTTTAAACAACTCCAAAGTACCTCCATTTGTGTCTTGGGTGTTTCTTATAAAAGTTTTTTATTTTCAAAGAAAGTGAGAGGCAGGATTTTTTTTTAAAGATGTCCGATTGTGAAGGTGTGTGATATAGTATACCTGTATTCACATAAAATAAATCTTTGATGAAAGGCTGTTTGATGAAGTCGTTAAAACAGATAGATATAAAGCCATATTAATTTCTATTAGACTACTACAATGACAAACAAAACACACTATAATAGGGCCTGATTTAAACCCCTGAGTGCCCTGGGCTAAAGCCTCATATAGGGGCACCCATACATCTTACTTTTCTCGAACTCAAGAGTGATTTTATTTTATAAGCTGCTATATCAGTTTAAATACTCCTGACAGGTATACATAACCTAAACATTTTGTGTATTTAATGAATGAAATAATTTTTTTTTTAAATTTTAGAATTCCACTAAACTAATTTTAAACATATTACACATGTCTGTGTAATTTAAGTACTGTATCTGACTTTAATGATATTCTTGAGTCAAACTCAAAGTACCTGTAACATTTTTTTAAAGAAAAAAGTACTGGGTTTAAATTAATAAAAATTACCATTTTAAGTAAACTATCATGCGAGACTTCATTTTTACAAAATTCCAAAAATTAAATACTTTTATTCTGAAACTAGCAATTTTAAAACTTTCTGTTCATTTTTAAATCTTAAAAAGAGAAAAAAAAATAGATATCAGATGCTTTTGGATAAATACATTTTCTCTGATTTGTTAATCACTTCAAGAGGGAAAAAAGGAGATAAGATTTTTTCCCTCTCAGAAGAGGTGAATTTGTAAATTGGTGTCACTGATATGGATGGTATTTCAATTTTTTGAATAATATACACATTTAAAATGTTAACATTGCTTCAAAGCATTTTTAAGCAAATAAAAAATTACTTCTGGCTTAAAATTATGGAATTTAATTTACTGACTTTTGGAAGTCCACCCAATAACATACACACTCCAGTTTGTCATTAGCAAAAGAATATTAAAGTTTTCCAGCAGTATGCTGGAAAACATGGGAGAATTCTGAGATGTACAAAAAAATTAATGTGTATTTTTTTTTTTTTTAATTTGGGGGCCCTGGGCTAGTGCCCCGAATGCCCTCCTATAACCTCATTTTTGTGCTAGCATATCAAATTTACAAAAGATAAATTCAGTAGATTTAAAAAATATATATACCTAGCTAACCTGTATCACACATTGCAAAAATAATTTAGACTATAGAACATTAAATAATTGCATTTCACGGACTATACAATATATGAAATGTATAAATAGATAGATTTCATCTCTATACTGAAATAAAGTAAACATTTCACTGAGATCATTCCATACTTTCTTTTTGTTACTATTTTGTATGTCTCCTTAATGGAAACCCAGTTAACATCCTGCTTAAATGTGATTAAAATTTATTTCCAGCAAAGATTGGAACAAGAGGCATATTTCAGCAACACTTATAAAATGATTTGGCATACTAAGGTAAGTTTCGTATAATTCTTTTACAGTGCTTTTTGTTTTATAGCAAAAAGGTATGATTTATACTTTGTTATTCTTTCAGTACTTTGTATTAAAAGCACAATGCCCTTGGTATAATCTATAAATTAGTTTCATAGAACAAAAATTGATACCCATACTTACACATATATTATTTTAATCTTCATGACATAGAGCAACAGGAATATATGGGCCTAGCCCTTCAGTCCCAATATTTCTTTCAGTGAGCATGTATAGTAGTGAGCGAGAAAGTAAAACAACTAAACAGGAAATACAGGATAGTTAATGACAGATTCCCGAGTTCGACACAAAATAACTAGAGAAGAGAGAGTTTAGGGATACAAAAACAAATAGTTTGCAGCCAGAGACATCTGTTCATATTAGAGACTCATTCAAGATTGAGTGGTGGTTTTTTTTTCTTTTTTCTTTTCTATGAGATCCTGGCTGTCGCAGAAGAGCCAGTCAGAATTGAGAATATTAACCAACAGGAGTTTATTCAGTCAAACATGAAAAGAGGGTGTGAACATTGGATAAAACAGCCATTTTATAAATTTTCTTACATTTTTTAATTTGGTATATGTAATGATACTTTAACCAAACTAACCAACTTAATTATAATTGTATTCTAAAATTTCTGGTACTCCACTAAAATAGCAACCTTTCACAAAATGTTTCTGCTTCTCTTTTGATTATGATAACTTTTAGCAACTTTGAGAACAAATGAATTTCTCCTTAGCTAATCTATTCTTAAATAACTGATTTATATAACTTGGTTTAATTTCTTGAGTATCATTATTTGATTAATCTTAACACTTCAGCACCCTCACAGTACTACATAATCAAATGTAAAATGTTTTGGCAGGGAGTGCCAAAGATGAATTATCTGAAAAATGTTAACATGTTTTTATCTCAAATTTTTAAGGTTTTTTTTTATGGCCTAATGCCTTGCACCTGTATCTAGAATTATACCATTCTAAATTTGTAGTAGGTTAAAATACCCATTATATATAGACCTGGAATATATGGATTCTACTTAAATCATTCAATAAATAAAATCTATCAGATAACAGAACTTTGCATCTCCAATCAATTAAAATTATTCAAATTATGACCCAACAGATAAGGTGCTGTTTTACAGTATGCAGTTCATAGGTTTTAATACTGCTATTAATATGGGTGATCAACTGTTTGAAACGAGCTTTAAACAGTAGGTTTCAGATCTGAATAGAAATTTACTGAAGCACTCCAAACGAACCAACTTATACCTACAGAAATCTTCCCTCCAAACTTGAAACCCAGCACAATTTCTGAAATTGCTTAAGGGAATTTAACTTCTATCAGTGGTTTTGAATATGACTTATAAATTAATTCATCACATACAATATATAGATGTTTATAGAAAAAAATAAAATTTCCAACTCAAATTCTGCAATTATCCTATACAGCAGGGGTGGCCAAGACATTGACCGCGAAGACATTTTAGGTAACCCACGAGATTATCCTGATAATGTCCTCAGATATTAACAATTTAATCTATGACTTATGACATAGAATTAATAAATTATTTAAAATAAATTACTTTAAATAAATTAATTTACTACAGCTTACGCTTTAAAACCTAAAACGAACTGTGCAAAATAATACAATGAAATCGTTGTTTTACAGTGAAAAATTAAATAGAAACAACTTGACAAAGTGGGATGCTTAGATTATATGGTACTGATTCGATATACACACCATGATTTTTGCTGCCAAACTTGGCAACTTTTCGGGCGATATCTGACGTCGCTGGAGACTTTTGGCTACTTTAAGCTTTCAAAGGTTTTTGGAGCTTTATAGTGGCAACCCTAGTCGGATATATATATATATATATATATATATATATATATGTACACACACCCATAGGACATTTAATAAATACCACATCAAGGTCAAGGAAGAAATTATTAAATTAAGATGCAATATATTTCTTAAATCCAGAGCATCTAGCAATACTGATTTTTGGAATTTAATTTGAGGAAACATTTCTAAATATTTGCAAACTGATATTGTATTCGAAATCATACTTTGGATCAATGTATCTTTGCAAATCTGCTTTTTCAACCATGAATGGCATAAAAACCAAACATCAGTCGCATTTAACAGATGAACATTTAATTTTGTGTTTACATATTGCAATAAGCTCATGCCAGTCACAATATTATAAACTTGTAGCAGATATACAGTGCCAAATTTCAACTAAATGAAGTGAATAGGATGGTGAGTTTTTGATATATGAATACTTTGATTATTTTCATCAGTAAATTTTTACTTTGTAAATATTAAGTTTTTTTTAGAAAAATTAGATAATTTACCATTTTTTCTTGCTACCGAAAATAAATATATAAACATGTATGTTACATTAATTTAGCTCTGCCATTGGTAGACCGCCTTCAATTTTTTAAATGTGGAGTAGATCATGGATACCAAAAGTTTGGCCATCTCTGCTATATAGTTATAAACTATCAGTAATAGTTTAAATATTTTTCTACAGGATACTAATTTGTTTTCTACTTCCAGAACTGCATGTCTCCTTTCTTTGAAAGCTGTTCAACATGAATATCATCCAAAATAAGTAAGAACAAAACTATTAGAGCATCAATGAATTTTTTAATATGATTCAGCATGTTTACTTATGACAAAGATATAATTCAATTTGAATTTCAATTGTGAAACTACCCAAATACAATTACTTTGTACATACAAGTTCAAAAGAGAATTACCAACAAACTTTGCTATGTCTGAATATTACCTTCATTTATCATACAAATAAAAATAAAACATTACATAAGCTGTAAAAATTTTACTTTTCTCTGAACAGTTAGGCATAATTAAGCAAAATATTTTACAGCAATTATCCATTCAAATGCAATCATGTTAAAATATCACAAGCAGTAAAAATGTTAAGATTGAAAATAAAAATACAGATTATGCATCAGATCTATGACTCGTATGACACAAAAATGTAGTTTAAATATAAATCTGAATCTATAAAAAATCTATTTTAAACACTTGTATAAACTTTATGTAAATATATGTCTATATAAAAGATTATGGCATGAATGACAGCTAGTTGAATTATAATGATTAGCAATTACAATATATCACAGATGGTTTAATAAGGATTCAATAAATGCACCTGATTGGAAGTCAAATTTCAAAATCTAAAAATTATAAAAAGGTTTATACATTATTCAATTTGTGAAGCAGATCTATAATGGCACATTCCATAAGTTTGTACAGAAAATATTTTAATTAATTTAACATTTATCTAGCAGTTCTTATGATAGCATTAGTTTATCACAGGAAACAGTTTAAAAAACAAAGACTTGACATGTCTGTAAGGTTATCTTAAATACAAAGAGTATGGCTATCTTATATAAATGATAAATTCATAATTATGTCTTAAAATGTTTCACATTCATTAATAATGCAAACACTGAAGTTTTCAATCTAATAAAAACTTAATATTTAATACAAGTTTTCAGATGTGTTTAACTTTAAACCCATTTTCACAAAATAACTAATAAAGTTCATAAAGAAGCAAAATTAACTAGTTAGTAAAAGCAGCTTACAGTTAACTAATAAATTTACTTTTCTATTATGATACAAGATTAAAAAATATAACATCGGATATGGTTAGGAAAAGATATACAAAAGTGATAATACATTACATTGAGTTTAACTAAAATTTACTAAAATATATGAATTCTATTACACAAATGTGTTTTTAAAAGATCTAAGATACCACTGCTTAAAAATATATACCATTAAAATTATTGAACAAAAAAATATTAATAACAGCAGATATAAATTTAACATCTACATACAAAAATGGAATGATTTGGCACAAAAGCAATTTTTTTTTTCGATTTTACCAACCTTTATAGTAAACATTTATTGCACATATCAATAGTAAGATTTTAAAATATGGGAGAAAACAGAAAGGTCAATATGGCAACAAAACAAGTCCAAGTCCATAAAGTTTTTTTTTCGTCTTGAATTAAAATATAAATATTCTTTAAAATAGTTAAAGAATGTCTTATCCATTGTCAAAAGGTGGTAAAACATAAAACAGAATAAATGCGGCAGATTTTTGGCAAATTAAATGCCTAGTTTCCAACAACTGATGCCAAAAGAGCCATTCGAACATACATGCCATATTCAGCTTGTCTGAAATATACTGCACGTGGATCTGAATCAAATTCAGTGCTATAAAGAGAGAAAAAAATACACATGAATTAAAAATTAATACTCAATTCTTAAACAGATACATGAAAATAAATAAAATATTTTTAACCTAAGATTTTTATGAATTTGAGATGTGTGGATACTTAGCCATATTGGATTCCTTTAACTCAATATTATCAAAAGGGAAAAATATATGTACTTAATGGATCAGGCATGTGTCATAAATAAATAGTTAAATGTAGGGGGAGACTGACCTCAGGGAGTGAAATATTACCCAGAGCTTTGTTAATGTATTGAAATTATAGAAATTTTAAGTCTAATTTGTAGTCACTACAAAATGTTGACCTTTCCTTGGAAATAAACAGAACTTATAGCTTAAGAGATAGGAAACAAATATCTCATTTTTACCCTGGGAACAACATATATAATCTTGTTATACCAGGGAAGAGTAAAACTTCTAGGAAAAAATTTAACAAAACTTTACTTTCACTGCCCTGATATAACTAAGAATGTAATGACGTTTTTAAAATTCATGAAATATGAAATTTTTATATACTTTTTACAAAAAATGACACAAATATTTTAAGGAAATGTACTTAAAGCATTTAACATAAAAAATTAATATCCTTTATATAAAACAAATTATTTTGACCAACAAAATTCACTGTTAAAACTTCATAACAACGTTTTGTATTTATTTTTTTTTTTCAAATCAGTTTCCGATACTGTTTAGTTTAACACCATTTTCTTTTAACTACATTATAAGCAGTAAAAATAATTTACAAGGAGAAAAAATGTTGCAGAAATAAGATAAGACAGTTAGCAAATATACTTCAAATTATAAATATAGATTTAAAAATTACAAGTTAAAATATTCATACATTAACTACTGAAAAAAATTTAAAAATTAACTTAATTTTTAATGCTTATTTTCTAACCAATTAAATTAAAAATTGGAGCTAATAAATATGCACTGAATGAAATAAAAAAAGAAACATGACAAAAATCAATAAAATTATTAAAAATGTTAAAAATATACCTTATTTCATCAACCCGGGGTAGAGGGTGCATGACTATCATTTTTTTCTTTGCATTTGTCATCAAAGTAGGGGTAATAACATAATGACCACATGCCTGCAAATAGAAAAAAAAGTTTTAAAGTTAATCTAAAAAAGAAATGCAATTATTTCAAGCAAAAAATCACCGTAATTTTCTAAAGAAAGATCACACCAAGTTAGAA
>CM063508.1:45262016-45267016 GCA_032207245.1 Pardosa pseudoannulata
CAAGATCCTATTTGCATATGTAGTTCCCTACATACCTCAATTGATTGAATCCATTGTATCGTTATTTTGAAATATATTTTTACTTATTGGTAATGATGTCCGTTAGTAGTGACCTATTTGCTTATTGTATGATTTTTAGAACTGATTGACCATCTGAAAGCTTTCGTGTCCTTAACATATGTGGGCCAAAATGTTTTTAATAGAATATTCAAATTCAATAAATTTTTAATTTAATTCACTCTTTGGACTAACCCTAAAAGTTTTTATAAACCCTTGGTGCCCAGTTTCTTCAGCTTGCTACGGTCTCTCTCAGGATTCTACATATTTCATCCATGCTTTCTACCCATATAAACAATGCTAGAACTGCATTAATAATTGGAATAATGACCACTAGGGGCAAAGAAAAGGGTGTAATGATTGAAGGACCACTTCCTCCCTCTCAATATGGTTAAAATTACTGTGTGTCAAGCGCTATAAGCAAGTATCATCCCCAATCGTGAAGTCATTATTTCAGTCATCTTTCTCTTCAGTCAGTTGTTAGTTGGACGGGACAACAGTTAGACTTGAACAGCCGAATTGAGAAGCTCGACGATTAATTAATAAATGGATAGATTATTTAGACGTACTCTTTTTTAAAATTAGATGTTAAAGTTTTTGTAAACACTCAATTTTAATTAATGTAAATATTAATTTCTAACTTTTTAATCAAGAAATAGTATTATAAGCCTACTTCAGTGTTTTATGATTACCTTTCGTATCAATCTGCTGTGTGTGTATGCCCATATTACATTTACTATAGCAAATGTGGTAATTTTTTTCAATGGTAAATTTCATGACTTCCACTAAGAGCCTTCCTTTGGCCACTCCTGAGCCAGACAACAGAAATTTTTCCTCCTTTGCAAAAGATGTTAATGAAATTGGAATCCGGCATTATCAAATTGTTAAAACACCGCCAGTCTCAAAAAGATCAATGATATATTTTTTATTTCTAAAAAGAAATAATGCTTTATAAAGATTTTATGAGTATTTTAAACCTTTAATAAAAAATTATTTTCTGCATATAAAGCCCCTTTTAATTAATTTCTACCTCTTGATTCTTAATTTCTAGATAAACAGATATAAAAGGTATGGATAATGTGAAACAATATTTTAATTTTTATATATAATTATAAGGAGTTATATTAAGGTAGAAAGGGCGTTAGTAAAAAAAAAAAAAAAAAAAAAAAAAGAATACCTTGTAAAAGGAACAGTGGTCCAGAAAATGTTGGGAGCCTCTCTTTTATATAAAGTAGGAATGCGATGCAAAAATTCTTTTTTTTTTTTAATTTATTCGTTTGTGCGATAAACGCAATACGTCTTATAAAATATCAGTTTTGTTCCTAACAGTCTCCGAACATATGTATGTATATTTGTTTAATTACCAGAGATCTGACGTAAACGGTTTCAATCTCGTAAAATATTCCACCTGTTCTAATTCCAAACACTTATGATTCGAGTCCACATTACATGGGCGTGAACTAAGCACATGTTTCAGAAGTTATGACTGCAGTCGAACGTTGAATGATAATTCCTCTCGTGCTTGTATTAAAAAAGGACGAGTTAAAACAAGACTCGATATGTTCTAAAGAGCCCATCAAGGTGTAATTAGAAATATTTTTTCGGATAGTTAATTTTAAATACAGCAGCAGGGACGCTATTCTGGCCCAAAATGAAACTCTGGACTTGGCTGCGATGGTTGTCCTATAATCTCATTGCTCTGTGGACTATGTCTTCTATTATGAACAACGATAATGCTAAAGGATTATTTCAATGCTTTTACAAACAGTTGTGCAATAAACGTAAGTATGACTTGAATTTTCAAAATACTAGAAAGAAAGACGTTGCAATAGTACAAAAATACGAATTTGCAATTGGCATCTACTACAGCCGCCATGCAAATAATTGGATATTTATTCTAAGCATCAGAGCAAATACTCTCAAGAAATCGCATTCAAGAATTTAGGTTTTTGGAAAATTGACCGGAGACTGACAGCTAATTAGTCTAATTAATTTACAGCTGTCACTTAATCTTTATTATAAAAATTAAAAATTAAATGCGCCGTCGATTTTTACCTCGATTTCTTACTAATTGCTGAAACTTAATTTTTTATATAAATAGAAATTATCTTTGCTAAAGCCTAATTACAAGTCATTTACTAATGGTTTTACATCTATAATTTTAATCTAAGGTACTTACGCAAGACATAAATACATGAATCCTTTATTTTGTACTCTTAGTAAATTTTCTTGTTTCTACAACAAATGAATACGATAAAATTTTACCTTTTGTTTTAATTTCATTCACACAGTTATTCTTCACTCTCTAGGTAATTTCAATAATATTCGAAGGTGCTGGTTTATACTAGAAGCTGAGGTGAGTATAGCTCTTCTATGTTTCCTTTTGCCTTTTTTTAAACTAAAAATTTAAAGAAAAACTTTCTTTCCAGTCACTGATGAAGAAAAAAAATTATTTATTTTATTAGGTTTATCACGCATAATTCCACATCACTGCATCCATTCATTCAATCGTTTAACTTCCATTCAGTCTCAACACCATTTCTGCTGTTTGTAGATTATTTATGAATGCCACAAACTTGCATCATTACTCAGAGAATAAAAAACATTTGCCTGTTTTTGAAATAATGAAAAAAATTGTCTGTGGAAAGTTCACTGCAACCATTCAAATACCTCCGTTTTGATTTGTTCCTTCTAACTATCCTTGAACTTTCCTACCTTTAGAAAGAACTACAGTCTTCATTTTCGTTGACTTTGATTTTTTTTTTTTTTTTACCCCTCAAAGACTTTGTCTCGGTTTTCGTCAGTTGCTTCGGAGAGTAAGAAGCAATAGAGAGAATTCTAATTCAGATTATTAACCGTTTGAGTCCCAAGCAACGCGATGGCGCTTTTCAATTTTTATGCCGGAAAAATCCAACATATTGTGAGTGTTGTGGACCACTGATGATGCGCCATCGACTGTCGAAGTCATGCGTTCTCAGATTTACTAACGCACGTACATCACACAGCTCCTCTTTTTATGTAAATAATATATTTTACAATAGGCACATTACTATAATAATAGTGCAATATTGAAGCATATATGTTTAGAATATAAAATAGAAGAAGTACTATCGCTCCGCTTAGGATTGTATAATATATATATATATATATATGTATATAATATAGATATATAGTCTGCTTGGGTCTTTTAAAACGTGGCTGCGCTGTTCGGGATTCTTCGAGGTGTTTTTTCAAAACCCTCAGGTACTCAAATAAGGTGAAGGTTATTGGCTTTTACGGAAGTACCTAGTAGTGAAAGAATGCACTACTTCAACCTCCTAATGAAAAAGATCAAAAACATAATTTAATGAAACAAAGCAAAGTAACTAAACATGAATTTTGAACCGTAAACAGCCACTTCCAAATATGCTGTACGGTGAGGAGAATCAATCACATATCATATCTATGTGAAAAACAACCCACTGATTAATTAAAAAGTTAATTAATCTGTACCGACTTTGAGTAAGGGCCGGTCTCACCAAAGCCGTTTAACAGCTAACCGCGGTTAACCCTTTAAATGTCACCAAAGTTTTCTTTACATTTCTTAGGAGGGTTTGCGTTAGAGGATAAATTAGTTATATTAATAGTTTGATTTCCATTATTAGCTGAACATTATGTTTTTTAAAAAAGTTTAACTATATTGAAAGAACAATAAATAACAATCCTTAAAGTAGCATAAGAAATAAATAGTTGAACAATAAGTGTTTCTGTATAGATAGTTTTATTTGAGGTCATAAGTCAGATAAATTGAATTACTGACTTCTCAGGTACCTCAAATTTAAATACATATATTTCAAAAGAAAAAATAAATTAAATGTAGAGCTATCATCTGTTACAAATTTAAACTGTCAGAAATCGAAAAATTTATTTATTTATTTTTTTTTATTGCAGATGTTCTTGATTCTACATAATTGGCTTCCATACATCACAGATGTATGAGATTGGTGCCTTAAATAATTATAGAATGATAAAGTAAAGCACTCCAAAAAGTAAAGTTTAAACCAATGATGGGACGCAATTCTCCGTTTAAACAAAGATTAATCGCGGTTAGTCGTTTAACGACTTTGTTTGACACCGGCCCTAAAGATCCACTGGAAGAAAGCTAAATTACACTCGGCCAGAGTAAACATCAGAAAGAAACTGGGACTTAAACGGTTAAGCAACTCAATCTAAAGCAAAGGATTTTCAACTGCTGACTCGCAGGCCACATTTGGCCCTCTTGGCCAGCAAAAGCTTTTTAAAATAAATAAATGATTTAGAGCTGTATAAATTCTATCTTCGGTGAAATTCATTAAATAATTGTGAGCAGTGGAAAAAAACTCGGTTTAAACCAGGGAAAAAAACCTGCTTTATCCTTTGATGTTAACATTAACAAATCTGATAGTGGACATCTGTTCAATGGTTAGGGCAGGGGACTATCTGCAAAACTTTCTCTAAATAATCCTATTTCGGATTTAATTTTGCTTACATTATTAGTTTTTTTCTTGGAGAGGGTTAAAGGAAACAGGAAAAACTATTCCGTGCATAATCTTGAGATATAGCTAGAGTATATATATAATATATATATATATATATATATATATATATATATATATATATATATATATATATATGTATAAATGTGTGTGTGTGTAGAAATTGGACAGGTTTTTTGGGAAGGGAATTTTGAAAATTTCCAAAACATGAGAATTTTGAAGTATTTTGAATTCGCGAATTACTATGACACAATGAGAATCACCATTTTTTCTGTCTTTGTTGTAGATCTCAAAAGTTGATATTTTCACAAAATTTAACTATTACATGCTATGAAAAAAATTGAATAATTGGGATTAACTATATTTGGTATCATGTTTAGCATGAAAGTATGAGTATATTTTTCCTTTGAGAAATATCCAATATTTTTA
>CM063508.1:45269516-45339516 GCA_032207245.1 Pardosa pseudoannulata
CTACTGCTTAAATCCGATTTCCTACGAACGACCCGTAGGAACAATGAATCTGAGGACACGGTGAAAAGCACCGGAGAACGAAGCTTCATGTTTTTGATATTATTTCGGGTCATAGGCGGGCATATTAAAAGGCCCTGTTGGTGGCACATGGATGATGTGACATGAATGTTCGTAGCCGATTTCGAAAGGCTACGAACATCCATGTCACAGTGGGATTCGAACCCACGAACTCGGGCTCCGAAGATAAACGTCCTCACCATTCGGCCATCGTGCGGCTACTGCTAAGGATATTTTACAAAAATAATTGCTAGCTACTTGATGACAGATTTGATGGGTTCTATATTAAAATCCCTGGGCAATATTTCGTTAGTCAGAGTTTTATGTTTCAATGTTCTATTTTTTTTTTTTTTTTTTTAATGAGTGTCATCCAATAACGAAACTCGCGTAAAAAATTCATTGGTTCTTAAAAAATCGGTTATGTCAAGCAGCCCTTAATCTTTCTTTTTCATTGTTATTTCATTCACGATGTATCAAAGAGGTTGGAGGTACATAAAACCCGTCAAAGATAAGGTTTTTTTTCCTAGAAAACATATCTGTATTACATTAGGTGGAAAATCAAGAAAATTCACACAGCATATCTTACTGGTTCTGAAGACAAAACTCTGTTTCAAACAAAATTCTATCTCTCTGAATCGTATGACAATTTTGGCTACATAGTTTCGCTTAAACTTTCTAACATATCCACTTGCCAGATCAGTATTATGGACATTTTAATCATTAATTTCTAGGATAAAATACCAAATAATAATTATGAAATCCATAACTTTTGAATTTTTAATAGAAAGTTTAAATCATGTTGCATTTATCTGTTTAATAAGTTTTGCATAATTTTTTTACTTATTTATTTTCCAGAGAGAATGTTTCTTCTCATGTATTAAGACGCTTTTGGCTTATGTTGTAAGTATACCTTTAACGTAAACTGACAAATAATATGGATTCCTTCCCTCAATGTTAACCCATGGTAAAAAATAAAATTCACAATAGAGAAGTAAAGAAAAATTTCAATTGCTTAACAGCTTTTTAAAAGCTTCCATTCATCAACCATTATAAGTTACATCTTCAAAATTGATGAAAACTCTTTTAACATGTGTCTCAAGGGGTGTATGTCGTTAGAACAGATAGAAATAAAGCCATTCTGACTGGCTCTCTATTTAAAAATTCTTTCAAAAGAATTATTCCATGCAATAAAACAGCAAATTCTATAGAAGCTATCTTCCCCTCTTTGAATTTACATCACGCTTAATGTTCCTATTTATGCTTGAAAAAGAGTATACCAAAATTTCTCACAAAGAAATTTAAATATATTTTTTTCTATATTTTTTAAAAGAAGAAAGATAGCATCTTAGAAAATTTGCTATTCTATAACATGGTATAATATTTTTTAAAGAATTCTTTAAATGGGAGCTGGCCAAAGGAAATTTTATGTTTTCTCCATAGGTTAAGATTGAGGGAGAGGAATTCATTATAAGGAGTTACCTAGAATTCTATTGAGAGCCAAAATTTCTCACAAAGAAATTTAAATATATTTTTCTGTGTTTTTAAAAGAAGAAAGATAGCATCTTAGAAAATTTGCTATTTTACCACATTGTATTTTTTTTTTTTTTTTTTTTTTTTAAGAATTCTTTAAATAGGAGTCGGCCAAAGGGAATTTTATGTTTTCTCCATAGATTAAGATTGAGGGAGAGGAATCCAATATAAGGAGTTACCTAGAATTTTATTGGGAGGAGTGAAAATGCAGTATAAGAACTTTTAAACAACTCCAAAGTACCTCCATTTGTGTCTTGGGTATTTCTTATAAAACTTTTTTATTTTCAAAGAAAGTGAGAGGCAGGAATTTTTTTCAAACATGTCTGATTATGAAATTGTGTAATGTAGTATATCTGTATTCACATAAAATAAATCTTTGATGAAAGGCTGTTTGATGAATCAAGAGGGAAAAAAGGAGATAAGATTTTTTCCCATTAATTTCTATTAGACTACTACAATGACAAACAAAACACACTATAATAGGGCCTGATTTAAACCCCTGATGGCCCTGGGCCAAAACCTCATATAGGGGCCCCATACATCTTACCTTTCTCGAACTCAAGATTGATTTTATTTTATAAGCTGCTATATCAGTTTAAATACTCCTGACAGGTATACATAACCTAAACATTTTGTGTATCTAATGAAATGAAATAATTTTTTTTTTTAAATTTTAGAATTCCACTAAACTAACTTCAAACATATTACACATGTCTGTGTAATTTAAGTACTGTATCTGACTTTAATGATATTCTTGGTCAAACTCAGAGTACCTGTAACATTTTTTAAAGGAAAAAGTACTGGTTTAAATTAATAAAAATTACCATTTTAAACAAACTATCATGCGAGACTTCATTTTTACAAAATTCCAAAAATTAAATACTTTTATTCTGAAACTAGCAATTTTAAAACTTTCTGTTCATTCTTAAATCTTAAAAAGAGAAAAAAAAATAGATATCAGATGCTTTTGGATAAATACATTTTCTCTGATTTGTTAATCACTTCATTAACAAAAGAATATTAAAGTTTTCCAGCACTCAGAAGAGGTGAATTTGTAAATTGGTGTCACTGATATGGATGGTATTTCAATTTTTTGAATAATATACACATTTAAAATGTTAACATTGCTTCAAAGCATTTTTAAGCAAATAAAAAATTACTTCTGGCTTAAAATTATGGAATTTAATTTACTGACTTTTGGAAGTCCACCCAATAACATACACACTCCAGTTTGTGGAAAACATGGAGAATTCTGAGATGTACAAAAAAATTAATGTGTATTTTTTTTTTTGTATGCAGTAGATTTAAAAAAAATATACCTAGAATTTGGGGGCCCTGGGCTAGTGCCCCGAATGCCCTCCTATAACCTCATATTTGTGCTAGCATATCAAATTTACAAAAGATAAATTCATACTTACACACATATATATTATTTTAATCCTACCCTGTATCAAACATTACGAAAATAATTTATACTACAGCACATTAATGAATTGCATTTCATGGACTATACAATATTTGAAATGTATAAATATATACATTTCATCTTTATACTGAAATAAAGTGAACATTTTACTGAGATCATTCCATATTTTCTTTTTGTTACTATTTTGTATGTCTCCTTAACTGGAAATCAAGTTAACATCCTGCTTAAATGTGATTAACATTTATTTCCAGCAAAGATTGGAACAAGAGGCATATTTCAGCAGCACTTATAAAATGATTTGGCATACTAAGGTAAGTTTTGTATAATTCTGTTACAGTGCTTTTCTTTTATAGCAAAAAGATATTATTTATACTTTAAGTTATTCCTCCAGTACTTGGTATTAAAAGCACAATGCCCTTGGTATATTCTAGAAATTAGTTTCATAGAACAAAAATTGATACCCAGACATCTCTTCATATTGGAGACTCATTTAAGAATGAGTTTTTTTTTTGTTTTGTTTTTTGTTCCCTCTATGAGATTCCCGCTGATGGCATGGATGTTTGTAGCCGTTCGGAATCGGCTTTAAACTGTAGGTCCCGGTCTCATTAGCCCTCGTGTGCAAAACAGTAGACCGTATTTAAACCCTCTATGAGATCCTGGCTGTTGCAGAAAGGCCAATCAGAATTGAGAATATTAACCAATGGGAATTTATTCATTCATGACATAGAGCAACAGGAATATATGGGCCTAGCCCTTCAATCCCAATATTTCTTTCAGTGAGCATGTATAGTAGTGAGCGAGAAAGTAAAACAACTAAACAGGAAATACAGGATAGTTAATGACAGATTCCCGAGTTCGACACAAAATAACTAGAGAAGAGAGAGTTTAGGGATACAAAAACAAATAGTTTGCAGCCAGAGAGGGTGTGAACATTGGATAAAACAGCCATTTTATCATGAATTTTATAAATTTTCCATTTTAAATATTTTTATGATGTTTTGTCAAACATGAAAGATATTTTAACCAAACTAACCAACTTAATTATAATTGTATACTAAAATAAATTTCTGCCACTTCATTACTTACATTTCTTTAATTTGGTATATGTAATAATTAATTTCTTCTGAGCTCAACTATAAATAGCAACCTTTCACAAAATGTTTTTGTTTCTCTTTTGATTATGATAACTTTTAGCAACTTTGAGAACATTTGTAGTAGGTTAAAATACCCATTATATATAGACCTTTCTTAAATAACTGATTTATATAACTTGGTTTAATTTCTTGAGCTTCATTATTTGATTAATCTTAACACTTCAGCACCCTCACAGTACTACATAATCAAATGTAAAATGTTTTGGCAGGGAGTGCCAAAGATGAATTATCTGAAAAATGTTAACATGTTTTTATCCTCAAATTTTTAAGGTTTTTTTTTATGGCCTAATGCCTTGCACCTGTATCTAGAATTATACCATTCTAAAAATTATGATCCAACAGAATAAGGTGCTGGAATATATGGATTCTTCTTAAATCATTCAATAAATAAAATCTATCAGATAACAGAACTTTGCATCTCCAATCAATTAAAATTATTCACATGAAAATAAATAAAATATTTTTAACCTATGTTTTACAGTATGCAGTTCACAGGTTTTAATACTGTTATTAATATGGGTGATCAACTATTTGAAATCAGCTTTAAGCAGTAGGTTTCAGATCTGAATAGAAATTTACTGAAGCACTCCAAACGAACTAATTTATATACCTACAAAAATCTTCCCTCCAAACTTGAAACCCTGCACAATTTCTGAAATTGCTTAAGGGAATTTAACTTCTATCAATGGTTTTGAATTATAATTTGTTTATAAATTTATTCATCACATACAATGTATAGATGTTTATAGAAATAAATAAAATTTCCAACTCAAATTCTGCAATTATCCTATATAGCAGGGGTGGCCAAGACGTCAACCGCGAAGACATTTTAGGTAGTCCGCATGACCATCCCGATAATGACCTTAGATATTAATTTAATTTATGACTTATGACATAGAATTAATGAATTATTAAAAATAAATTACTTTAAATAAATTTACTACAGTTTACGCTTTAAAACCTAAAACAAACTGTGCAAGATAATACAATGAATTTGTCGTTTTACAGTGAAAAATTAAATAGAAACAACTTGACAAAGTGGGATGCTTAGATTATATGGTACTGATTCAATATACCCACAGTGGTTTTTGTCACCAAACTTGGTGACTTTTCAATATCTGACATTGCTGTAGACTTTTGGCAACGTTAAGCTTTCAAAGGTTTTTGGAGCTTTGTAGTGGCAACCCTAGTCGGATATATATATATATATATATATATATATATATATACACACACACACAGGACATTTAATAAATACCACATCAAGGTCAAGGAAGAAATTATTAAATTAAGATGCAATATATTTCTTAAATCCAGAGCATCTAGCAATACTGATTTTTGGAATTTAATTTGAGGAAACATTTCTAAATATTTGCAAACTGATATTGTATTCGAAATCATACTTTGGATCAATGTATCTTTGCAAATCTGCTTTTTCAACCATGAATGGCATAAAAACCAAACATCAGTCGCATTTAACAGATGAACATTTAATTTTGTGTTTACATATTGCAATAAGCTCATGCCAGTCACAATATTATAAACTTGTAGCAGATATACAGTGCCAAATTTCAACTAAATGAAGTGAATATGATGGTCAATTTTTGATATATGAATACTTTGATTATTTTCATCAGTAAATTTTTACTTTGTAAATATTAAGTTTTTTTTTAGAAAAATTAGATAATTTACCATTTTTTCTTGCTACCGAAAATAAATATATAAACATGTATGTTACATTAATTTAGCTCTGCCATTGGTAGACCGCCTTCAATTTTTTAAATGTGGAGTAGATCATGGATACCAAAAGTTTGGCCATCTCTGCTATATAGTTATAAACTATCAGTAATAGTTTAAATATTTTTCTACAGGATACTAATTTGTTTTCTACTTCCAGAACTGCATGTCTCCTTTCTTTGAAAGCTGTTCAACATGAATATCATCCAAAATAAGTAAGAACAAAACTATTAGAGCATCAATGAATTTTTTAATATGATTCAGTATGTTTACTTATGACAAAGATATAATTCAATTTGAATTTCAATTGTGAAACTACCCAAATACAATTACTTTGTACATACAAGTTCAAAAGAGAATTACCAACAAACTTTGCTATGTCTGAATATTACCTTCATTTATCATACAAATAAAAATAAAACATTACATAAGCTGTAAAAATTTTACTTTTCTCTGAACAGTTAGGCATAATTAAGCAAAATATTTTACAGCAATTATCCATTCAAATGCAATCATGTTAAAATATCACAAGCAGTAAAAATGTTAAGATTGAAAATAAAAATACAGATTATGCATCAGATCTATGACATAAATGTAGATATACAGTGCCAAATTTCAACTAAACAAAGTGAATAGGATGGTCAATTTTTGATATATGAATACTTTGATTATTTTCGTCAGTAAAATTTTATTTTGTAAATATTAAGTTTTTTTTAGAAATTTTTTTTCTTGTTACCTAAAATAAATATATAAATATGTACGTTACATTAATTTAGCTCTGCTACTGGTAGACCGCCTTTGATTTTTTAAATGTGGAGTAGATCATGGATCCCAAAAGTTTGACCACCTCTGCTATTTAGTTATAAACTATCAGTAATAGTTTAAATATTTTTCTACAGGATACTAATTTGTTTTCTACTTCCAGAACTGCATGTCTCCTTTCTTTGAAAGCTGTTCAACATGAATATCATCCAAAATAAGTAAGAACAAAACTATTAGAGCATCAATGAATTTTTTAATATGATTCAGCATGTTTACTTATGACAAAGATATAATTCAATTTGAATTTTAATTGTGAAACTACCCAAATACAATTACTTTGTACATACAAGTTCAAAAGAGAATTACCAACAAACTTTGCTATGTCTGCATATTACCTTCATTTATCATACAAATAAAAATAAAACATTGCATAAGCTGTAAAAATTTTACTTTTCTCTGAACAGTTAAGCAAAATATTTTACAGCAATTATCCATTCAAATGCAATCATGTTAAAATATCACAAGCAGTAAAAATGTTAAGATTGAAAATAAAAATACAGATTATGCATCAGATCTATGACTCGTATGACATAAAAATGTAGTTTAAATATAAATCTGAATCTATAAAAAATCTATTTTAAACACTTGTATAAACTTTATGTAAATATATGTCTATATAAAAGATTATGGCATGAATGACAGCTAGTTGAATTATAATGATTAGCAATTACAATATATCACAGATGGTTTAATAAGGATTCAATAAATGCACCTGATTGGAAGTCAAATTTCAAAATCTAAAAATTATAAAAAGGTTTATACATTATTCAATTTGTGAAGCAGATCTATAATGGCACATTCCATAAGTTTGTACAGAAAATATTTTAATTAATTTAACATTTATCTAGCAGTTCGTATGATAGCATTAGTTTATCACAGGAAACAGCCTAAAAAACAAAGACTTGACATGTCTGTAAGGTTATCTTAAATACAAAGAGTATGGCTATCTTATATAAATGATAAATTCATAATTATGAATTAAAATGTTTCACATTCATTAATAATGCAAACACTGAAGTTTTCAATCTAATAAAAACTTAATATTTAATACAAGTTTTCAGATGTGTTTAACTTTAAACCCATTTTCACAAAATAACTAATAAAGTTCATAAAGAAGCAAAATTAACTAGTTAGTAAAAGCAGCTTACAGTTAACTAATAAATTTACTTTTCTATTATGATACAAGATTAAAAAATATAACATCAGATATGGTTAGGAAAAGATATACAAAAGTGATAATACATTACATTGAGTTTAACTAAAATTTACTAAAATACATGAATTCTATTACGCAAATGTGTTTTTAAAAGATCTAAGATACCACTGCTTAAAAATATATACCATTAAAATTATTGAACAAAAAAAAAATTATTAACAGCAGATATAAATTTAACATCTACATACAAAAATGGAATGATTTGGCACAAAAGCAAATTTTTTTTCGATTTTACCAACCTTTATAGTCAACATTTATTGCACATATCAATAGTAAGATTTTAAAATATGGGAGAAAACAGAAAGGTCAATATGGCAACAAAACAAGTCCAAGTCCATAAAGTTTTTTTTTCGTCTTGAATTAAAATATAAATATTCTTTAAAATAGTTGAAGAATGTCTTATCCATTGTCAAAAGGTGGTAAAACATAAAACAGCATAAATGCGGCGGATTTTTGGCAAATTAAATGCCTAGTTTCCAACAACTGATGCCAAAAGAGCCATTCGAACATACATGCCATATTCAGCTTGTCTGAAATATACTGCACGTGGATCTGAATCAAATTCAGTGCTATAAAGAGAAAAAAATACACACGAATTAAAAATTAATACTCAATTCTTAAATAGATACATGAAAATAAATAAAATATTTTTAACCTAAGATTTTTATGAATTTGAGATGTGTGGATACTTAGCCATGCTGGATTCCTTTAATTATTATCTTGTATTTTGTCATAAGGGAAAAAATGTGTACATAATGAATTAGGCATGTGCCATGAATAAATAGTTAAATGTAGGGAGACTGACCTCATGAAGTGAAATAATACCCAGAACTTTGTTAATGTATTGAAATTATAGAAATTTTAAGTCTAATTTGTAGTCACTACAAAATGTTGACCTTTCCTTGGAAATAAACAGAACTTATAGCTGAGGAGGTAGGGAACAATTATCCCATTTTTACCCTAGGAAATAACATGTATAATCATGCTATTCGAGGGTAGAGTAAAAATTCTAGAAAAAAGTTTAACAAAACTTTACTTTCACTGCCCTGATATAACTGTAAATGTGTAGTAATGTTTTTAAAATTCATGAAATATAAAATTTTTATATTAAAAAAATTATGACACCAATATTTTAAGGAAATGTACTTAAAGCATTTAATATAAAAAATTAATATCCTTTATATAAAACAAATTATTTTGACCAACAAAATTCACTGTTAAAAATTTATAATAACATTTTGTATTTTTTTTTTTTATTAGTTTTAGATTTGTTTTGTTTAACACCATTTTCTTTTAACTACATTATAAGCAGTAAAAATAATATACAAGGAGAAAAAATGTTTCAGAAATAAGATAAGACAGTTAGCAAATATACTTCAAATTATAAATATGGATTTAAAAATTACAAGTTAAAATATTCATACATTAATCACTGAAAAAAATTAAAAAAATTAACTTAATTTTTAATGCTTATTTTTTCTAACCAATTAAATTTAAAAATGCTAATAAATATGCACTGAATGAAATTAAAAAAAAGAAACATGACAAAAATCAATAAAATTATTAAAAATGTTAAAAATATACCTTATTTCATCAACCCGGGGTAGAGGGTGCATGACTATCATTTTTTTCTTTGCATTTGTCATCAAAGTAGGGGTAATAACATAATGACCACATGCCTGCAAATAGAAAAAAAAGTTTTAAAATTAATCTAAAAAGGAAATGCAATTATTTCAAGCAAAAAATCACCGTAATTTTCTAAAGAAAGATCACACCAAGTTAAAATGCATCTAACAACTCCATGAACATCTCAGTCAGAAAATCATAACCTAATCAAGTGCTACTGCCCAAATTTGTTCAACATGGAGAATTACATTAAACTTAAGACTAGCAGTATGGCTATGATGTTTGAGTGCCATTGAAAAAAACTCCACTTCCTTCTTACTTAACTATCCAACAAGTACTTGCCCAAATGTAACACACTGCTTTTAGAGTACTAGAGTTCAAAGGTTTGAATTCCACTGCTGGGATGGACGTTTATAGCCATTCTAAATTGGCTTTAAGCAGAAGGTCTTATTCCTTTTCCCTCATATAGCAAAAAAGACTATAGCACCTCAAACTAAACCAAATAAGTAATTATACTAAAAGATTTGTAGCTGACAGTAAATCACACTAACACAAATGCTGTTAAGAAAAAGTTATAACTGTTTCAAGAAGAACTTTTGGAACAGTTACAACTTTTTCAGAATAAAGAAGTAGTGCTTTTTTTTTTTTTCAATCGCATGTAAGAACCACACCACAACTACTAAAAATTTAAGTTAAGGAGTATTCCTTCTGGAAATTATTCTATATCATGCATTTCAAAAGACACAATGACCAAAAACTTGCCTTTTTATACTCTTCTTCACTTTTAAACCTTTCTCTCTGAATCCTTGTCATATACAGCACATCAGTTTGGGGCAGAATATCTTCTAGGTTGGTATATTCTTCCTAAAATTAAAAAAAAAACTTTAAGAAATGATATTTTTTTTAACTCTTACTATGTAATTTCCTTTAAAAATTGACAAACTAGTAAATTCCTTTTGATCAAAAAACAGCAATAAATATATATTATGCAGCAATTAAATTTAAACAACTGGCTTTTAAATAAAAATCTGCAAGAAAAATATTTTAAGTTTATAGATTTTAAGCCAATACTAAGCTTATTTTATTAACATTCTTTATGATAAATTATTCAAGTAAGTTAAATCAATAAAGTCTTAATAGACAATGGCCTCATTAGCCACCATGTAATAACATTAGACCATAGTACCAAACCAAACCAAAAACAAATATGTTTCCATCCCTATATATTTTGGAGTAAACCAGTAGCAAATCTTGAAATATGCATGAGAAAACTTTCTATTAATATACTTTTAAATCTCAACTATTCTGTTAAAATATTTTAAAATGTTAATTTGCATTTTATAATATTCCTTATAACTCATTATAGCAAACATTTTCATGCTTAATAAACATAATACCAAAAAACAAATCCTTTTTATTTCTAGCACCACCATCAGTGCAGTAAAGGGCTAAAGTTTCATTTACTTTATAAAAAAAATACTTTGTTGTTCTATTATGGAGAAAACTTCTTAATTTCATTTCACTCAATATATTTAAACACTGGTAACCCCCATCTCCTAAATGTAGGACATGTTTATAACCCACTCTAAAGTTTTTTTAAATAATAAAAATTAGTCAATATTAAAGAACTTGTGAACACACAATCCTGCTGGTTTAATTTAGTTCATTATTATTTATTTTGTGATACAAGAATCTACCCTGTTCAAACCTTATCAAGTTTTAGCAGGTCAGATTATTACAACCCATAACAATATATTTAATTTAATTACAAGCATACTGCTATAATTGCTGTACTTAACATCTTACCTGGTGTATTCCTTTAGAATGAACATACTGCAGAACAGAATCAGGCATTTTCAGCTGTGGTGGAGATACATAATAAAGGCGTACATCATAGTTTGTTAAGAGGCAAGCAAGAGAATGAGCAGTACGTCCATGTTTCAAGTCTCCAACAAATGTTATCTGGCAGAAATTTAAAATTATTCAAAATTATAAATGTACTCAGAAACAGGACAAAAATCTAAACAACTTATTCCAATAATAAAAAGTTTACTGAGTCAGCAATTACAATACATTTTGGTCCACAAATTACCATTCATGTAATCTTACTACAAAATCCTCTTGCATAAATTTGTTGTATTTGTAGCAAGTATATCTGAACTCATAGCTAAAGTCTAATTAATGAAAAATTCACATAGAGTAATTTAATGTTAGAAACATAAGGGAATACAAATGTACACTTTTAATGCTTTTCATTTCATTAAAAACATGCTAAAAAACAATGTGTCTAAGAATCAGTTACCCCCTCCCCTTAATTTTGGTCGAACTTTTTATAACACCTTTTTTTTTACTAATCAAGAAGACTGGGGATATTTTTACTACAAGAATAGTCATCATATTGATGAAAATAAAGTTATATCAGTTTTAAGATAAAAAATTTCATTCTTGTACCTTTAAATTTTCCTACTGCACATAAATGTTGACATACATACTCTATTTTGAAACATTTGTTTCACTTTACTCATTCTGCAGTATTAAACTGCCATTGTTTTAAGTACCCATATTGCAAATTATTTAAATTATATTAAACTGAACCATTTATGATTACAGGATTATGCATTTACAGTAGAGCAAAAACTGAGCATAACAAAAATTTATATGAAGCAGTATGAAATTAAAAAAGAAACTTATGTAGTATTTTAAGCAGAGATTTTGATAACTTACATCTTGTTAGAGGTTGTGTACTTAATTATTCAACCTATTCTTACACAACAAAGTGACTGATACTAGCTGATATAAAAATTTCTTAGGTGAGGAAGTTCATAATTTGAAAATCACCAGTCATTTAAAATGCATAAAAGTCCATAGAAATCATGATGCATTAATAGCTATGGCTTTAATTTAAATGGCTTTAATTTGTATAAAACTAAATATAATTACCCTGTATAAGTTTATTATTCAATAAAATAATACTTTATAAAAAAATTAATTTTTATTAGCTGATATAACAAAAAGTAGTCTTGAAGAAACACAAACTCTGCATATAGTTGTAATATGAAATGGTGATAAAGTTGTAAAAGGAAATATTTACAGTTAATCTATTGACAGATCCTATTTCTTCTCTGATAGTAAACACATCCAGAAGAGCTTGGGTGGGATGCTCTCCTGTTCCATCACCACCATTCAGCACTGGTTTAGATGATACAGCAGCAGCTCTCTTGAGAAAGAAAATACAATTGGTGATTATAACCATAATGTTTAAAATATTAGATCAAATCTGTTATTTAAAGTTAATTGACTATGAATATTACCCAAAATACAAATTTATAACACAATTGTAAAATCATAACTATTATACTGAAGTGAAACTCATATTAAGGAAAGTAGAAGAAAATAAAATTGATGCTTTTTAAACCAAGTGGTTCTAGAAAATGCTTAGAATATATTGGCCCAATAAAATATTAAAACTTGTCTCCATCAAAAAACAAGAGACCTAAACAGAGATGATTGATTTTCCTTGAATGAATCCCTCAAATCCTATTCTAACTTACACTTACTTGGGCGTCAGATTTATATATATATATATATATATATATATATATATACACACACAGGGGCATATGCAAGAGGGGGTTAAGAGTTCCCCCCTTAAGTTCAGACAAAATGGCAAAAATAAAAATTTTAGTAGAAATTATGTGGGCTATTATTTTTTAGAAATATGAACCCCCCCCCTTGAAAAAATTCTTCATATGCCACTGTATGTATATATGTATATATATGTGTGTGTGTGTGTGTATGTATATACAGGAGGGTGAGAGAGAGGGGAGGAAAGCTCAAAAAGACTTTATATGGAATGATTCTAAAAGAGCAAAACCACCTCGGGCAATCCAGTTGGGGACTGCCCAATGCCCCCAACTGTTGATGTCTTAAACTCATTGCCTCATGTATCACTTAAACAGAATAAGGTGCAAGCCAAGGATTATCAGTATTTTTAACTAAAATGTTTTTTTTAAATTAAGGACATCCAAAACTTTATAAAAATGATAGTACTTAGTACACATAGTTCCCTAAAGTAATTCATTACATGAAAGACCTTCAAGATTTCAACATTCAATTGAGAATTTTAACTAATTTATATACTGAATAGAAATAGAACTAGTGTAAACTACAAGCCTTTGAAGTTAACACAAGAGGTAAATAAAAATTACAAACCTGTGCTGCACCAGACTGAGGGTGACGCAATACTATAACATCACTGTAGCTTGATAAGACAGCAATAGTATCTATTGAAATAACAGTGAAAAATAATTTACCAAGTGCATCTAACCTACCATAAATATTATACTACAATGCATAAAGGAACTCATCTACAATTATTATATATATATATATATATATATATATATATATATATATATATATATATATATATATATATGTGTGTGTGTGTATATATATTATATATATATATATATATATATATATATATATATATATATATATATATATACATACACACACACACACACATAAAGAAACTCATCTATAATCACCTTCTAAAGATTCTCCTTTCTTTGCAGAAGAAAATTCCTCAGATATATTTTCTACTCTACCACCTAATCTTGCCATGGCTGCAGCAAAAGATAGTCGTGTCCGTGTGCTTACTTCATAAAAGACATTTGTCATCACTTTTCCCTGTAAAATAATTTTTTTAAGTACTGTTCATTGTAATACTAAGATGTGTGACAGAAATTATGACAAATCTCTCATTGATATACACTTTAGCTAAATAATGTTTAATTTTATTTAAACAATGATATATATTCTTTACAAGAGATTGATAAAATGTTATTTGATAAAATGACAGAAGAGTAAAGAATTTAATTTATATCAGTAGAAGTTTAAACAGAGTGATAAATAAAACCCAGAATTCACAAACACAACAATGGCTAATATATTACATGAATAAGACAAAAAATTCCACTCATTCTTATATAAAACCAATTTACATATGAATATGAAAGTTTTAGAAATTTGATTTTCAGGTAAGCCACTGTTTAATTATAATGTTTTACTTTGAATTAGATTACATCTTCCTCTACAGTTTTCATGGCATTAATAGAAAATGGAAACTTTTTAATTTGATAATAGACCATTCTCTTTAAAAATGTGATAAAACAGCGATAATATTATTTAGCATGGCTTTGTTTTGGCAAATAAAATTAAGTAATAAAGATTTTTACAGAAAGTTTTCAACAACATTTTTATTTTGAAAAATTTTCTAAAAGAATACATAATTAAAAAAAAATAGAAATTATTTCCAAAAATCTGATGTGCTACATAAACTTTAATAAAGTTTTTTATAAATAAAGGGGCAGAATACACTAACAAAGTTATAATTAGCATTCTCAAGCAAATTTTTGAAATTATGGAAGAAACTATGAACAATGAATATGCTTCACTTAAAAATTTTAATCTATTATAACATGTTGTGATTTTCTGGGAAAAACAAATAATGTTAGCTAATAAAATTATAATTTTTCATGGTTTTATACCCAACTATACCATTATTATATATACAGAAAAGGAAATAAGACATAATTTAAAGTGCTCATACTGTTGAAAAGAAAGCATTTTAAAATAAAATTCTAATCAATACAATAGCAAGGAAAATTTAATTTTTTTTTCCTTAGCAGATATTAAAAAATATTGAAAACATCCAATAGAATGTAGCCCTGAGAGATAAAGTTCATACAAACTTAATATTTTTTTTTAATTAAATACTGCTTAAAGCTAAAATCAAATCTATAAATAAAAATACTTACTTCCAGTATGCGTAATGGTCCTTTCTTTACAAGAGTTTTATAATTTTTGGCTACTTCAAATAATTTGTGGAGCTAGAATAAAATTGAAATGCCTTACAATATTTTCACAGAAAAACATTTTTAATTAGTTATTAGCAAAGGCTTTATATAGCAGATGTAACAAGTTATGCTGGCTATCCAGGGAAAAATGAAATTCAAGAGAAAAAAAGTATTGATAATTATAAAAAAAAACCTGACATAACATATCAATCTTTTCCTACTCCTCAGAAATTAACTAAATTTCGACCCAGTAGAAGCTGTGTCCTTCATAGGATGAGCTGATTTTTTATATTTATATGAGCGAAAATTTCTAATTTGGATGCATTAAATGATTTTCCCACTTTTTAAATTAGAATAGTCCAACTACAATGTTAAAAGCATTTATATTTTCAAAGTGCAGTGGTATATTACAGTTGCAATTTCTCACTCAAATAGTTTAAATCAGAGTATATACATAAATGAAGTAACTATAAGTGATTCAATTTTTTTTCTTAAACTTGAATTTGAGCAGAAAAAAAAATATCAAAATTTAACTACATAATTAATATTAAAAAATTTAATTACCTTAAAATGAAAATAGAAAATTAATTTAAAAGCAAATTACATAGCTGTTTAATAAAGTGTAAAACTACTTTTATCATATTTAAAATAAATTTCAAAAATGGTTCTCTTTGAAATTTTATTTTTGCCAAACCTTTTTTTTATCTTATAGCCCAGGATGGGGCCTTAGCGTACTGTAGAAATAATGCAAAAAGTTAAATTCTATTTTTAAAAAATTCATTCATAAATGTAGCCTATTAGAAAAATAATCAAATTTTTACAATTTAGCAGTTCTCTCAGTTTTTGTTTATTTAGTGATTCAAATTTTTCTTTTCTCACAGACTTCATTCTTTATACATAACATTAAAACCACAAACATAATCTGCTTTTTAAATAAAAAAACAAATATTTACCTGGTAACGTGTAAACATATCCACCTTTAATATATGTTTACCCTGCAATTCAGGAACCCTCAGAGGAAGAATTTCTTCTTTAGTTGCTGGTTTGCCAGGAACATAAATCAATGGTGCCTTCAAGTCAATGTGAGGGTCAACAGGTTTGTGTTTAGCAATTAGAATAGGTTCTTCAATAACTTCTTTGCCAATAAGCTGTTTTGAAACTTCTAAAATCATGTCCTGCATTGCTTGGGAACAACTCATATCTGTAAAGTTTAAAAAATGAAAAAACGTTTTAATATACCTAGCCAAAATATCAACTATAAGAAATGTATAGTTTCATACTGCTTTATGCAGTTATTTTGTCCTTAGACTTGTTATAAAATTTTTAAATTATTAAAAAGAAAAATAAGTATTTTTAGCTTGGAATCTTGTAGTCAAAGTTTTGAGTACACAGAAGATACACCAAAGATTTACTGCTTAAAGTTTCTGAATAGCTACATAAATATGTACATGGAATGGTATTCAAACAGATTCCAGTACAATATAGAGAAAGGGCCATTTAGACTAAGGTAACTATATGGCTATCATCCTATAAGAAGTCTTTATAATTTAATATGAATAAAAAAAGCAATGTTTAAAAAGGTTAAAAGCTACAAATGTAAATTAAGTGCAAACTTTTAGGTATAAATTACTCATAGTTTTTTTTTTTTAATATATAAAATTATAAACAAGCTGTTTAGTTCTGAAAATGCAGAGTATTACTTTTTTTTTTTACTTAAATATACAGTTATCTATACAAAAATGTTAAACACATACGTGCAAAATTAGGCTTTTATAAATAATACAAATATTAAGATGCATTACATTTTTAACCAAAAATATTGGACAAATAATAAAGATAATATGAACCAAATATAAACATCAATTCTGAAATTAACATTATGTGTATCAAATAAGTACTTTTATTATGAAACATTTAACTTGTAATGTTGAAAAATGAATTTGGGAGTTTAAGAATTATAGCAACATGTACAATATACAGCTTTTTTAAGGATTTATGCTGCAAAGTTTTAATGAAATTAATTTCAAAAGGGTTTTGGGAATTATAATCTTAGGTATCTAAGGAATTAAATCTCAGGTATACAAATGCCTTTGTGAAAACATTTTGTTAACACAAGTTTTGTTGAAAATAACTTTTTTTAAAATTACAGAAATATATCCGAGCACTAAATGACAACTACATTAGTTTACACTAGTTTAAAAAATCACTTTAAAGTAACATAAAAGCATAATATAAAACGAACAATCAAATACTTCACTTTAAAACAAATATATAAAAACATTTGTACCAACTACAGAAATGGATATTAGTCAGATAATTTACAAACACAGAATAATCATCACACAATATTATAGCCAACAGCCATTTAAATATACAACAAAATACTATGTAACATAAATTCAATGTTGAACAATATACAAGGAGGACAAAAAAGCCAACAAAGTATTTAATTCCATACTCATCACAATACATTCTATGCCAACATTAAAACTTAATAAAGCATGCAATACATACAATACCTAGTTATACACATATTTTTACACTAAACATGCTGAAAAGAACACTGCAGGAAATATAAATAAAGCCTTTACAGTTCTCACAACATGCAGGGAAACAATCTGTGAGTAGCAGTTAACAAATCTACAAAGAGTTAATTTGAAATCCACATCTTTTGCAAATCGTACCATTTCTACTAAGGACACTTTCTTGTATTTGAAAAAAAAAATTAACTGACAAGGCAAAGAATACCTTGTGGGATAACTGACTTCACTCATGCTATTCAGTGATGTGCCTGAGACTCTAAAGTTTGAAATGAGTCCAAGCTGGCATAGGACACTCACTGCTTGTGTGAAGAAAAGCTGCTTTTTTCACTTATCAAATAAACCATTTGTTAGTGACTGCTTTTCTGAATAGCTGTCAATACAATCACTGGTGGTATTATCTAATAGGATAAATTCACTACTAACACATTAAGTCGTAGTAGTTCAGTCAACAAAGACTACAATCTCATAACTGGAAGGTTTTAAGTTCGAGGTGGCCAAAGATTCACCATGTTCATTAATGGCAGCTGGGGCACATAAATTAGGTTCATGATTGCAATGTTCTCTCAAGTTCAAATGATACCTGTGAAAGTGGCAGACCAAGATTGTCGGTCTTCTGTTTGGTCCTTGTTCTAAATTATGAGCACCTATACCCTTAGAAATCCAACCTCTCAAGGCAACAGCATTTACCATTCTATGAAAATTCACATAACTTAAGATAGATACTACATCATGTTGCATAAAACCGTAGCATATTCCTAATCCTACCTTTAGAGCAAATAACATTGATCTTTGACTTCTACAATACTCTCTATGTTGTAACATTGGGGATCATACAAATTATTCTGTGAATAATGTTAGTTACTTTTCGTGATTTGTGTATTTTTACTTGATGACAAAATGAATGTTTAAATCAAGTAATGATAGAGGCCTCTAATCACTCCTATTACAAGAAAAATACCTAAATTAGGATTTTATTTATTTTAAAGTAATGCCATATTCATAGATGACACCAGCATTATGCTGATCATGCATTCTATCAAAGGCACAATATTAATTTGGTTTGGAGTGCTATAGCTTACTTTTTTGCTACATGAGGATAAATGAGACCCAATATTAGCTTGGTGTCCTTGAAAGAGTTACATACTAATGGGATGAGTACATAAATTAAAACAATACACTAATTACATATAATTTTTTAAAGAAATATTGCTTTTTGGCAAGTTTCATTCAAGATTTGAATAAATGAAAATACCATAGGCATGTCAATATCCTCAAAAGCAAGCAAGCAACATATTTATGTTCAGAGACGTTGCATTACGTTGAGAGAATTAAAACTATTGAAAGTAAAGCTAATTACAATTAATAAAAGCAAAATGTTAGTACACAACAAAGGTTAGAAGGGAGACAACAAATAACATGCTTTAAAATAAATTAAAACTGATGTCATGTACCTGAAATATACAGCAACTGAAAAATGTCCTGAACCTCATATGAAATATTATAATACCTTATTTTTGTGAAATACACTTGTCAGTTTAAGTACCTGAAGTTCTGAAATTTCTGATTAAGATTTAAAACAATTTTTTTTCACAGTGTTTGAACATGTCCTTAAGTGAAAACATAGAACACACTTAAAAATAAAATATCCTTTTAATACTAATCAGTTATGAACATATAGCAAGTAACATATATACTATTAACAAAGTATTGACTTTAAGGAAAGTCAAAAAGTATTAATCAAAAAGGAAACTTTCATTTCGAACTATTTTGAGACACACCCTGTTTTTAAATCCAACTTGCAACTAAGCTTTTTTCATTTATGAAACCTAACAAGTTTCATAATTTATAAAGGGGGAAAAAAATGAATATCAACTGAGAAATCAAATTAAATGTAAATCTGATTAAAAGGTTTTATTTTTAAAAGCATAGAATGTTCAGAAATTATTATAGCAAACACATAATCAACTGTAGATGTGTACTATACAATCTTATTTCAGATTTAAAAACTGTTAAATAATTGAAAGTATTTAGACTTTAGTAAACATGATGTAGAAGCATTAAGTAATGTTTGAGAAATTAACTATAAAAACTTTTATGGGAATTTTATGAGATAAAAATTGATTAAGGTAAGATGCAATAAAGAACAAGTATAAATTGTTTTTCTACTATCATAAGTTTTAACTCATCAGTGGATCATCTTAAAAATCTGTTACAATGGGCTTTATTCTTTCCCCAGAGGGTTCTTTTAAAAAGAATCATCTCAGAATAATGTAAAAATTATTTAAAATTAGAATACTAAATAAAACGTTTTGGCCTCCATTTATTAATACAATATGAATGTCATGCCTGTATACCGTTTGAATAACCTAAAAATTACTATAGTTTAGGATTTTTCCTAAATTTGATATTATCAAAAAGAAAAAAAACTGTTTCCCTTATTGAGATAATTTTAGAATACCACCTCCTAAGTGAAAACTCCAGATATTGAAATGGACATGCAGGAACTGAAAACAGGTGCTTGACACTGTTTCAAGAACATGACACCAGAAACTTAATTTGACTTACTGTATCCCGACATTGCACTGTCCACTGCATAATTGGGTTTGGACCCACCACCAAGATATTGATGATTAGGTTTCTTTAGAGAAACTGCATTTCCAGAGAGTCTGGTAGAGGCAGGGGCCACTCTTTTAGGTAACCATTCAATTCTAGCTTCAGTGTTAAAGAAAATGGAAACAGATTACGTGACAGAAAAGATAGTTTTGCTAAGCTTAATAAGTCAAAAAGAAGCTTCCAGAAAGATCTTCAAAAGATTTTGTCCTTGACAATACCTAAAGAACTCAACTTTAAAGTATTATAACAATATGGATATAAAGAACTTAGATGTATGAAAAAAGAAAATGATACAACATTATGTTAAATCTCCTGATGCAAAAGTTTAATCTTTTGGAAGAGTAAAAACTAATGCAAAAATAAATGGATTACATGCAAACTTCATAATGGATTCATCATTAATTTCTTTGAATTATTTAGAAAATTTTAAAATCTTGATTCGCCTTTTCTCCTTAAGTAATAATCCTGAATTGAATTAATTTCTTTCTACTTGAACATATCATTAACTTTTTACATATATCATTAGTATTCAAGCAAAATTGCCGAAGTCCAAATATTAGTTTGGAGATGATTTAGAGGTAAATACAACTTTGTAGTCTTCAATGCTTGGCAACTATTTCAAGATATACATCAGTCCTCAAAACATCAATGAACCTAATACTACAGTTAAAAATCTATAAAATAATATCTCTTATATTTCATAATGATCCACAAATTTAAATTGGCTTTCGATCAATTTTGGACTTGAAAGCTTTTTTTTTATGTTAACGATATAATATTGGGTAAGATTCTGTATTAACACTAAAACTACCGGACATTTTTTTATAAGGGCAAAAATAACGAAAAATGGGGTCATTTGACCCCTCTTGGTAGATTTAGTGTTAAATGCATATATGAGCTCTTAAACCCTACACATAATTCATACTACATCAGACAAGTAATTTATGGCTTCAAATGAGTGCATATAAATGTATTCAACTTGAGAAAAAAATCAGAAGACTAATATATGTATGTTTTTAAACCCTATATAATATAAGCTTTTAAATGAATGTTATATAAATTCATACTATAGTAGAAAACAAGAAATTTATGGCTTCAAATAAGCACATTGGAATATTTACAAGGGGAAAATTTAGAAGATTGTATAGTAAAATATTAAACATGTGTGGTACTGAAAATCAATATATCTAAATAAAAAAATTTGTAACCACATAAAATTTTCAATATTTTTTCCCTTGTTGGGAATGATTAGAAGTTATTTTTTTCTATTGAACAAATAACAAATCAAACTACAAAGCCAAGATAAATTTATGTAACCCTGAATAATATATAACTGCATTGTAATTCAATATATTAAACAATATTAGATTGCAGAAATAAAATGAAAAACAATAAAATAAAAATGTATATATAAGCAATACACAATATTATCAAAAGTATCATAAAAATGAAGGTTAAGTATTTTCCAAAAGGTTAAGAGGAAAATTAAAAAAATTTAAAAAAAACAAACAAACAAAAAAAACTTCATGTTTTGAGACATTAGTACAACAAACCAAATATAAACATACAGTTCAGATATTTAAATATTAACATTCAGAACAATATTAAATATAAAAAGTTCTTTATCTTGTTTTATGTTTGTATAGCATCAACACACAACACAAAAGCTACCTTGTTTTGATTATGGAATTATAGAGCATTGTTTGATAACTTATATAATTAAAATGGTAACACTATCAACAGAGAAAATTTCCAGTACTTAAGTCAATATAAAAAAATCTAAGAGGTAGATTTGAATATTTACGTTAATGAAAAATCTAACAATTCATTCAATTACTCATAAAAACAACTATACTTTTATGATACTTTATATCAAATGTACAATATACAGTAAAATGCTTTCTTGAAGATAAGATATGTAATGCAATGAACTTTTCATAAAAATTAACTTTATGAAGGATAAAAAATCAGAAATCACACACAAATTTGCATTTTCTAAATTACATAAAAAATATTACAATTCCCAGAAAAGCTTTAAAACTCAGCTATTTTAGGAAATTTAATAATTCAGATTAAGTTTTATACATTTCTGGGACAAAAACACATAAAACTTATAGTATACTTGTTGTCTTATTTTAATAATTCTGAAAATAAGAAGAAATTTTAGAACAAGTGATAATTGTAATGATTTAAATGAACTCCATGAATCTAAAAAAGGTACCTGTTACAGCCTCAGGTGCACATATAATTGGCATATTTTGTTCAACAGGAGCAGGGGTTAGTCTTCCCACGGGAGATAGCTATTAATAGACAGATAATGACAATTTAGATGTGGAATTAACAAAAATGATCATTATTTATTCAACATCAACAAATAAATCATAACTGTCTAGATATTGAAAATGTGTTTAAACAAAATTATACCATTAAGGACAATTATGAGACTTGGGTACATTAAAAATAGTTTCACAGATTCTTCCTATTAAGTAAACAATTTTAGCTCTAATGTTGTAATATTATTTACTTTTCTGCATTTTAATCAAAATATGAATATTCACATGCATGCACAAAGGAAATATTAAGTGGATAGTTAAGTTCTTTCCCCATTTTAGAACAGAATACGAATTATTATTATTTTTTTTTTTAACCATCAAGGTGACATTTAAATCAAGCAGTAATAATTGTGGCTGCATCATTTACCAATAAATGCAACATTGTGAAAATATCAATTTATTGCTAATACAGAAACGATAAAAAAATATATATATATACATATATTTTAAGTTCTTTTTTATTAAACATTAAAAGCTGCAGCATAAAATATTTTTGGATTCTCAGAAAAGTAATAACCTGTTATAAAATTAATCATTAACTATATTAAACAACTAATATTTAAATACCCCTTTGAATCAAAATAACAAAGTATTTTTGAATAAATGTATTGCATTATAAAGAAATGCAATAGAAAAATAATAAAGTTATAAAAAGTTAACATAACAATACAGTTTTATTAATTTTCAAAAATGTTGTAATTCATATATTTAAATATTTTATATAAGAGCTAGCTTTTACAAAGACCAAACAAGCTCATGGAAGCCGCACTTCCCTGTGTCTTAAAAAATTTGTAATGATGGATTCACAGTTTTCAAGACAAGAAATTTCTCCCATCCTTGATCATACAGTATATACTTCCATAAATATATACTTTTATAAATTAAGAACAGAAAGCTTGCAAGATTACAAACATGAAAATTATCATACTTGAAAGTTCACTTTTTAAAAGGTTCTATATGTATATTGGTTAACATCAAAATTAATATAAATTTGAAATTATTATATTATATTTTATTATAATTTAAATGAAACTGTCATAATATCTAAATGTACATCAAATTTAATTTCTTCATCTGAAGATGAAGACAGTAAATAATTAATAGTGAAAAAAATGCAATTAGATATCAAAAATATTTTGACATTTTACATAAAGTTGTTAGAGTGATAATCTTATACTTTTTGTTTACAGGTCACATTTGCATTTTGAATATCCTTAAACTAAAATACTTAACTACTTTGGCTAACGATTTAAACAGAATAAATTTTTTACCATTGGTTGTGTAGGTAATGCAGCTGGTGAAGCACTCCTGATATGAAGAGGTGAACGAATTTTAGGTTCAACTTCAGGCCTAAAGTTAACAATATTTTGTCCAAATCCAGGATCAACTAAAATCTGGGTAAAAAATTTTAAAATATAACAAAAGTAGACAATCAAACTAATAAACTTCCTTAATAAAATTAATTTATGTATGTAATATTTCATTAAATTTTTTTTAATTAATCAAGTTTTTCTAACCATGGAACCAAAATTTTAGTAAAATATACTTACCTACAATAAATTTTAACACCTGGCAGCATGAAGGTAAAGGTAATGATTATCAGTAAAAAGTTTATTTAAATTCTATAATGAATTCATAAGTTAAAAGATAATTCTGTAAAATATATCAAAGATTATGTTTTCTAATTTAATATAACCAAATATATAACACATTAATGAATACAAAATCTTAAACTCCATAAATTTAGATTAATGAAAGAACAATATAAGCTGTTTCAAAATGTTACTAATTTAAACTATTCATGAAGGTTTAGTGTGTGTGTGTGTATGTACACACACATACACATGCTTGTATGCATAAAGTACATTATATAAAAAAATTAACTAGGTTATTTCATAATTAGGCAAAAATCAAATTACATGAAAACAGTTATTAAAATCCTTAATATTACACAATACATTTAAAAGTAATCTTAGTTATGTATTTGAAACAAATTTTATGTGAAACAGTAAAAGCAGTCTATATGTATCTTGTATAATCCCTAGTTCTGATCACTAAGAGAATTTAAAATCCTCAAATGTTTAATCCTACCATGATCATTTTAAGTGTGTAAAGTAAAAGTTCATTTGCTCAACTTACTTGGCCATCTACAAAAGCCACTTCACCTCTTAGCACAACCCGTCTCACTTGGCCTTTGACTTTACGACCAGCAAATGGAGTCCAACGTGCTTTACTAAATGCAGTTTCTTCTGGTATATTCCATTCTTCATCAAGATCAACCTCAATATATGTATCTTTCTGCTCTGGTAAATTAAAGATCCTTCTAGGATTGTGATATAATTTATTCTCCAAATCCTAAATAAAAATAAAAATAATAAAAACAGAATGGTAACTGAAGATTGAATAAATAAATTGGTACTATATTTTAAAAAGTTATCACATAAAAAAGGACTTATAAATTAGATATCTTTTAATTTGTAGAACATAATATGATTACCTTAAAAACAAAATATATTCCCCCCTGAACAAGATGAAATTGCATGACTTTATCCTATATAGTAAATTTGCGAATACTTTTTAAAATGACAGTACTGATTCTTTGCAATAAAATACCTACACATTTTTAGAAATAGTTTATTTACAATGTTATTTAAACTGATTGTCTTATTTATAAACTGTTTCCCAACATCAAATAAAATCATAAATAACATAAATTAAAGTATTATGGTTCAGTGAAACATTTTACTCCCTAGTTAAAATAGGCTTACAACTGCTGAGGTACTTTGAAAAAGGTGAGAAAAGTGACAAATAATACAGTATAAGTGACTAAAAAGTGACTAAACATTGAAAATAAGCGATTTTTTTCTCCTCTTGATTACAGATGCTATTATGAAGATTTTTCTATTTATTTTAACTTGAAATCAAATGATTCATGCAAGACATAATTTTTGTGTCAAATAAAAAAAGGTTAAAAATTTTGTTTAACACAACTAAACATTGCGTTTTATTCAAGAAAATATCTATAAATTAGATTTGAATACATACAATACATTAATTTTATAATCCCAATTTTCTGCATATATTGATGATGTTTTGAAATATGTACATAGCTAGATTAGAGTATTTAAACAAAAATTCTGAAGTAAAATAAAAAGAGAAATGTGTACTTTGACGTAAGTTACTTTAATGTATTAAATGTACATTTCAGTACAAATGTACATTTCAGGAACTTCTTTACGACTGTTTAAAATCACTAAATTCTGGAAACCATATGACTAATTACATTTTAATAAGAAAAATCAGATTAGAGCATCACATTTTTGGTCTTTTATTAAAATATTTTTTTATTAATTCAGATTTACTTTTTTCAACAACAGAAAGAACTGGAAACTAGATCAAGCGGAAATCCAGGCAGGGTCCGAAATAGCTCCACGGGGTGATGGTACTTGGAAAGAGAGGTGGGTCTGAACAGCCAAGGGGTGATGTACTTGTAAGACATCATTGCGTTTGCCAAGTTTTTCCCTCCCACCAGTAGCTGTCCAACCAACGATTCAATAATGTACTTACCCAAGGTCATCTGCCAACCTACAAGAGCCCCACATGCAAAATAATATAGAAGATTTCTATTTGGTCATGTCGAGTGATTGTAGCGCTTGCACTAAGAACGAAATACAGTTCTGTACATTGTCGGACCCCCTGATACATTATGAAAAAAGTGACTAAAAGTGACAGTTTTCTTAAAAAATGACTAAAAGTGATCAATTGTAAAAAAAAAGTGACTAAAGGTGAGAAAAGTGATGGAATTGCAAGCCTGTTAAAAGTATAATAAATAAATAAAAATCCTTAAAATAATATAACTACAGAGTGTTAATTTCTATACTCTATCCCCCATACATATATGCATGCACACTGTATTGTGTGCATTGAAAGAAGGGAACAAGTTTCCCTGCACCGCCAGTTTTATTTTTATACTCTACAGAAAAGGTTTTGAGAATCAACTATACCATTATAAAGAAAGATAGTAAAAAATTTTGTTACATAATTTCCTCATTTGCATAATGAAGGTGTGTGTGTGTGTAAAAGCACAGCCTACAGAACACTAAAACAGTACTACTTTCAAACACTTTAGAAAGATTTGTTTCCTTTAAGATTTTTTTCATAATTTTAAAATTACCTGCAGTGTCAGCCTTCCCTCATTCACAGCTGTTAATAAAAGAGGAAGCATAGTTTCAAGCCCTGGAAAACCTGGAGGAGGATTATTGCTGGTTTTCTCTGTTACAGTATGTGGAGCTATAAATGAAATAATTTCTTTTTAAAATTAAGATTATAGAAAAGTGATAAGCAATGGAATTATACACCTGTTAAAATTATAAATGCAGTTCTCTTAAAGAGAAGAAATTTTTGTTTTTAATAGTTCATTAATATAATGTTGAACTGAACATATGTTATTGGTAGTTACATTAAGTTTATCAAATTTTAATATAAATTTTTATGCTATTAGTAATATATTACTAGCTTATACAAGTGCCTACAACACTAACAGCTTATTTTATTTTTTATCTATAACAAAATTATTAAGATAGCCAATTCAAGATTGGTAATAAAAAATAAAATTCTTTTAAAGATCTATCTTTAAGTTCTTATTCTTTAAAAGTTCCTCAAAAATTAAAATCTTGCATGAAATCCATCTGTAATGAGGGAAATATTTATCAGGAACTTAGAATGTTAGGTCAATATCAAAATATTGCGTACTGAGAACTTCAACTATAAATGCAAACAATATAAATTAAGAGATTAATTTAACAAAATTTTATGATCAAAACTTTTATACCCATTATAGCTATTTCTTTTTTTCTAAAGTTAGCTTTATACAAATTATGAACCATAAAAAAATATTTAAAAAGTTAAGAAATTTTAATAACATTTAATGAGGCTCATTTTACAGAATAAAACTATGAAGGTTGTTCAATAAATAATAAGACTCATTGCTAAGAAACTAATCACAATAATTTCTGCAAAATAAAAGAAATGTTGCTATCTTGTAATAAAAGAAGTCTATGGAAAGAAAGCTTTGACTAAAAGCAAGTTTATTTTATGCACCTACCAGACTCAGCAAGAAATAGAAACATATTTGAAGCAGCAGTTTACAATTAAATCTTGCAAAAATCAGTATTGGATATTTTTAACAGGACACATGAGGCTTTCTATGGAGAAGCAATACTGAAGTAAAGTATTTTTTCTTGGCATAAAACTTTTAAGGAAGGTAGTTGAAGTGTGGAATATCTTCAATGTTAAGTTAGACCTTCAATGTTCATATGTAAGGTTATATATTACTAGTTATGTACTAAATGTCTTAACCCAAAATAATACTATTTTGCGAGAAATGAAGCACTTAAAAAAGAAGCAGAGGCAATTTTAAAACTACTCAAAAAGATTTTTACATACGTTCAAGAAGTGGATAGAACATTGAGACAAATGCTTTGCATTTTAGGATAGTTACTTTGAAAAACACCACATTAATAATAATGATTACTGATAATCTGCTTCCTGTATACATATAGTAACATTACTTATTAAATAAGCCTCATACATTGCTGCTTAAAACCTTTCTCTGCCAAGGCTTACAGATATTGTAGTATGTCCAGATACTCCAAAAATTATATAGATCTTCTGCTTCTCTAGAAAAGAGGTAGTCCATTGAGTTGTAATGCAAGAGGTCTTCAGTTTGAATCCTTACATGCAAACTGCAGAACTCTAATTTATGTAATTACTTTTGTTTTTCTAGAAGTTACTGGTGTATTCTTCACCCTACTGAAAGTGTTCCAGAATATTTTACTTCTCTATAAAAGAGCATGAAGCTCAGTATGTTGGTTACTTTTCTATTCTGTTAATCAAGTGTTCAGAGATAAAGACTTTTGCATTCCTAATATTTGAGTCTGCTATCTATTATAATAACATACTTAATAAATAAGCACAGACTTAGCAAGATATATTAATCTGTATTTGGTAGAAAATTCAAGATTTATAAATCTAAAATTTAACACAGAAAGTTTAAAAAGAATAAAAAAAGTACAATATTAAATGAAAAAAAATAATAAACAAAGTTTTAAATTAAAACCATAATTACAGAAATTCAAGTAAATCTTTCAATAAGATCTCACCATGATCAGTAGCAAAACAATCAATAACATCAATATTTTCCCACAAAGCAGTTTGATCTTCAAGAGTTGCAAGAGGTGGTCTAACTTCACTCATTTTTCCTAAGGCAGAAATATCATCAGTGCTTAGGAACAAGTGATGAGGACAGACCTCGCATGTTATGGGCAGACCTTTCTCTTTAGCTTCTTTAATCAGAAGTATCTAAAAAATACATACAATTTAGAAATCATCTTTTTGAAATTTCTAACAAATAAAATATTCTTAAGTTGTTTAAATGCTGTCTAAGACTGAAAAATTATCCTATGTATTAAGATGTCTTAGAAAATAATGATGCTTAAATAAAACATATTAAAGATAATGCATATTCACAATTTACATACAAGTTAATTGCAAATAATCAGTAAATGAATTTTTTTTAATCAAGATATTTGGGCTTTATGACTTTTACAAGTGATTTTTATCCTAGGTGTGAATTAGCCATTCTCATTTCCTTTTCTATATTTTTGTTAGACTTCTACATTCATTTTATGTTGAAAATTGAAAGTAAATTTTAATGCTTTTTCAGAAATAAAATTAAACTAATAAAATGGAAATTTAAAATTCTTCTCATGTCATTTAGTTTACGTTTTCCCATTGATATTTCAAATTTTGACAGAAAACCTAGTTTTATGAAGCACTAGTGTTCTGCAGAACGTAGTAAAGAACAGTTGTCTTTGGGTAACTTATAACATAGTTAAAGTTTATGATGCTACTTAGTGCTACTCTTTTGCATGTATAAAAGCAATAAATAATTAGCTACAGACAATGAAACTTATTTGCTAGATAGAAAATGAACATGTCATAGTGGAATAAAACTTAAAGCTAATATTCATTATACTAATTGGAGGAGAAAAGACTCCATGCAAATGAAGAAATTGCTTAAAAATAGATCTTTAGTTTTCAGATATGTCTGAATCATGGAATAAGCAAATTAAGATAGTTAAGGTTTTCAAACAAAAATCCTCAATTTATACAGAATGAATTTTCAATAAAAAATATTAGATATTTCATAAAAAAAAAGTGAAATTGCTCGTAGGATAATTCACTAACCTAGGTCGAATTCTGAGTATATTGTATGTAATTGCTATATTTTATTACAATATTACATATATACTGAATTTTATTTAACTGTATATAAAATATTTAGTCTAATATACAAACTTTTAACTCTTTTAGGGGGGGGGACATACACAAGGCATTTATACAAAATTCAAATTTTGGAACAATAGTGAATATAATAATGAATAAATTTTACCTCATCTTTAGTAGCAACATGACAAATATGCAAAGATCTGTGCATAAAAATTGACAATAAAATGGCTTTAGCAGCAGTTTCTCCCTCAGCATGTACACAAACTGGTAATTCTGCTGGACACCTTTCAAAATGCTAAAGAATGAACATAGCATTAAAATTGTTTTATGTAACAAATTAAACAAGAGACATTAATACCAACAGCAAGGTATTGATGTATATCAAAGGTTCAAATTTACCTTTTTCCATTCATTTAAAGAATCTAGATGTAGAGGGCCATAAGTACGATTAAGATACATCTTCACTCCAACAATAGAAGAACTCAGGTTTTGAATAGCATCCATATTATCTGATGTTGCACCAGCAAAGAGAGCATAATCACATCTAGCTCCAGATTTTGCTTTCTGATGTAAGAAAATTAATATTTCAATAACAAAAAATTTAATAAACTTAAATATATCAGAATCCCATTATGTTCAAACATTTATCACAACCTACATTAGGGCTGTTCAATACATAAGATTATATGCAGAAAACATTACCATTAACAGTCATTTATATGAAAATTTTACAAGTAATGCAAAGCATTTGTCCCAACATTCTGTCCAATTTTTAAATATATGTGAATTTTTTTTTTTTTTTTTTTTTGGTCATTTCAAAACCTCAACTGCTTTTAATCGGGTTTTGTTTTCAAAACAGCTGCTTTTTAGTGGTTTCCTTGACTTAGAAAGGAGCCAGAAATGAAACAGTGCAAAATCTGGACAGTATTGAGAGCATGATATATCTACATTATTCTGCAATAAAAATGTCCAGTATATAACTAGCAATACACAGCTTTGCACTATCATGATTACTAGATATAAGCAGTAGGGGATGTGAAACAAGCTTGCATTTAGTTATGTGACTTTCTATAACATCAGCCTGTTTGTTTCATCCATTAACTATTTGTAGACATAAATCACAGACACCAGTAACTTTTATTCCACATAAATAATATTATGAGGAATAGCTCCTCAACAATAAAATAAGACATTACTTATTGGATAGACTATGTTGCACTACCATTAACAAATATAATACATTTTATATATCCAAGAAATATCAGACTATTCATTCAAACCAAAAAGACAGAATCCAAACAAAAATTAAAGAAAGAACTTTATTTTTACATGTCAAATTATTTCAAACATGCTTAAAGGTTAAGAAAAATTAAAATATGTTGAATTAATAATGCTCACCCAAATTAACTCAAATTAGCTAACACAGATATTGAGTTCCAGAAGTATAGACATAACACAGATTATGTTTACTGTTATGTCTAACAGGATGCAACAGTAAACATAAGCAATATTTCCAAATTTCACCTATTTTATATGGATGTAATATATTAATAAAATCCTTATATTTATTAAGGGAAAGTGTTTTGAAGTAAATTTTGACAAATTAGGTATATTTAATAGTTTGATTTCATTATTAGCAAATGCTATAAAGTATGTGGACAAATAAATCATTTCAGGATAACCATCATGTAGACAATGACTAAGTGCTAGGACACATCCATTCAGACCCAGAATTCATGGGTTTGAATCCCATTGCAGACATGAATGGTTCATAGACATTTGGAATCAGCTTTAAGAAATAAGTCCTGGTCTTGACCTTATAATCTGTACTGTTCCCAAACTAAATCAGGGTGATTGTCACATATGTAATGATATTTTAACCAAACTAACCAACTTAATTCTAACTGCATTCTAAAATAAATTTCTGGCTGTACCTATCCCTAAAGACATTACAATTTTCGGCATAATGCCTTTGATTCTTTTCTAATCGTGGTAACCTTTGGGGATTTTGAAAACATCCAAATTAGATTCCGCTTCGCTCAACTTATGTTACATATTCTTATAAATTCTTTACATAACTTAGTTTTCCTACTAGCATCATACATGTGACAAACTCTCAACTCTAATTGGTTGATTCACTTGAGCCCTCACAGCACTATACAGTTGAATGTAAAGCATTTTGGAGAGAGTGTGCCAAAGATTGATTGTCTAAATAAATTTAACACTTTTATTTTCAAATTTTTAAATGGGTTATAACTGTGTTTCATTCAGCATGGATACCATTTTAAATATATTTTCCAATTTTTGTAAAATTGTATAGAATAAATATTTTTTAGTTATTAATAGTTTACTCTTTACTACCATGAATAATTATTACCAACTTTTTTTAATAAACTGGGTAGATGAGTCATTTATTTCAGCAACTTAAGATATATTTGTACCAAAAGAGTTAGAAAAAGAAAAAAGGAACCTATTCAGTATCGTACAGAACAGAATTTGTAACTAGAAAAAGAGTTTTAACAAAAAACCCTAAAATAATTCACACTTATTAATGATAACACATGAATATTAAAAAAGTACAGTCAAACTGAATACAAACCTGAAGAGCCAATGTCAGTGATTCTTTATCAATAACTGGTGGATTAGTATTAGGCATTGCACAAACAAGTGTCACACCACCAGCTAGAGCTGCAGCTGTACCAGATGCAAAATCTTCCTTATGAGTGGCACCAGGATCTCTCATGTGAACATGAACATCAATCAAACCAGGCAAGGTAACCATGCGACTAGCTGTCATACAATCAATGTAAGGCTTTACCAGAGGTTCTCCTTTAACCCTTTGCAACGACTAACAAAGGAAAATTTAAATTGGCTTCAAACATTAATTTGTATAAGACATAACTAAAGAATCAACAAAAATTTAAGGACACATAATTTAACTGATTTACACTTTCATCAATAGCTGGTGAAGAAAAACAAAATTGATTTATGTAATATTAGCTCTGAAAAAAGCATACACCCCAAACAGTGATAATCTTATATAATGTTTCTTCTATAAAATATACCTTATCTGATTATATAAGGAATAAAAAAACATAGAATGATTTAAACTTCACAATTGAGTAAATTCTATGTTTGATAACCACCTTGAAAAAAAAATTCAAATTTTTCAAAACTATGACAGGGATACCTTAGATTTACATGTTCAATCAAATAAGAGCTTTATCCAATTTTATATACTTAAACAATTCACAAAACTAGCAATAGAATTCTGATTCATACCTCAATGAGAAGCTTAGCACATTTGAAATCAGTTATAAGTGGGATAGCATAATTAACTGCCATACGACGAGTCTGATACCCATGTGAAGCTCTAGCATATCCACCACTATGTGTAGGAAGATTGATTACCACATCAAATTCCTTTTGTGCAAGATAGTCTGTGATGCTTTTAGAATAACTCTGGCTGTCACCTTTATTATCATAGGGCCATTCTACAGGCTCAATCTGAAATGATTAAAACAATAAAGCTTTAGGAAGAAAAAGCAAACTAACAAGTATATACAAACTTTAGAACAGATAATTATTCACCATTTACAATTATTCTTTTTTTTTACGGTTAAGGATTTTAGCATGTTTACATTTCATACCTTTCTTTCTCCCCCCCCCCCAAATGCAGCTGGCAATACAAACAAATATAACACTGTGATCTCTGGCTCGAGCCTTAACTCACAATGCTCCAATTACGAGATCAATGCCTTTGCTAACTGAGCTACTGAGGTTTTACATTTCATACCCAAAAGTAATTTTGAAAATTAAAAATCAATTAAATAACAAATATACATAACATCTAGATAAAAATAATACTCTCTATTTCTAAATACAAGAGCAATTTTTCTTTGAAAACTTACAAAATATATACAAGCTAAAATGAAAAAAAAAAAATATTGCTCTAACATTCAACCATGTCACCAAGGAGCTAAAAATATCCCCTAGCAGGAGACAGGAGAAAAAATTTTTCCAATTAAATCCCAGTAAGGTAAAATAATTATATGATCAACAATATTTTACTTATATGCCAACAACGGTAATTTTTTACTCTGAAATATCAACTCTGCATGTTCCTTATCAGAAGCTAGAAAACTTTCATAAATTTTAAGCAATACAAACTATAAAAAATGTAACAGTTTTAAGTTGCAAGATTTGCCAATCTGGTATATATGTAGTATAAGTGGTCATGATGCACTTAATATTTTTTTTCTGTTTTGGAGAGACACATCCATTCAGACCCAGAATTCATGGGTTTGAATCCCATTGCAGACATGAATGGTTCATAGACATTTGGAATCAACTTTAAGAAATAAGTCCTGGTTTTGACCTTATAAACTGTACTGTTCCAAAACTAAAACATGGTGACTGTCACATATGTAATGATATTTTAACCAAACTAACCAACTTAATTCTAATTGCATTCTAAAATAAATTTCTGGCTGTACCTATCCCTAAAGACATTACAATTTTCGGCATAATGCCTTTGATTCTTTTCTAATCGTGGTAACCTTTGGGGATTTTGAAAACATCCAAATTAGATTCCGCTTCGCTCAACTTATGTTACATATTCTTATAAATTCTTTACATAACTTAGTTTTCCTACTAGCATCATACATGTGACAAACTCTTAACTCTAATTGGCTGATTCACTTGAGCCCTCACAACACTATACAGTTGAATGTAAAGCATTTTGGAGAGAGAGTGCCAAAGATAGTCTAAATAAATTTAACATTTTTATTTTTAAGTTTTTAAATGGCTTATGACTGTGTTTCATTCAGCATGGATACCATTTTAAATATATTTTCCAATTTTTGTAAAATTGTATAGAATAAATATTTTTTAGTTATTAATAGTTTACTCTTTACTACCATGAATAATTATTACCAACTTTTTTTAATAAACTGGGTAGATGAGTCATTTATTTCAGCAACTTAAGATATATTTGTACCAAAAGAGATAGAAAAAGAAAAAAGGAACCTATTCAAATCGTAATGAACAGAATTTGTAACTAGAAAAAAGTTTTAACAAAAAACCATAAAATAATTCACACTTATTAATGATAACACCTGAATGTTAAAAAAAAGACAGCCAAACTGAATACAAACCTGAAGAGCCAATGTCAGTGATTCTTTATCAATAACTGGTGGATTAGTATTAGGCATTGCACAAACAAGTGTCACACCACCAGCTAGAGCTGCAGCTGTACCAGATGCAAAATCTTCCTTATGAGTGGCACCAGGATCTCTCATGTGAACATGAACATCAATCAAACCAGGCAAGGTAACCATGCGACTAGCTGTCATACAATCAATGTAAGGCTTTACCAGAGGTTCTCCTTTGACCCTTTGCAACGACTAACAAAGGAAAATTTAAATTGGCTTCAAACATTAATTTGTATAAGACATCACTAAAGAATCAACAAAAATTTAAGGACACATAATTTAACTGATTTACATTTTCATCAATAGCTGGTGAAGAAAAACAAAATTGATTTATGTAATATTAGCTCTGAAAAAAGCATACACCCCAAACAGTGATAATCTTATATAATGTTTCTTCTATAAAATATACCTTATCTGATTATATGAGGAATAAAAAAAACATAGAATGATTTAAACTTCACAATTGAGTAATAAATTTTATGTTTGATAACCACCTTGAAAAAAAAAATTCAAATTTTTCAAAACTATGACAGGGATACCTTAGATTTACATGTTCAATCAAATAAGAGCTTTATCCAATTTTATATACTTAAACAATTCACAAAACTAGCAATAGAATTCTGATTCATACCTCAATGAGAAGCTTAGCACATTTGAAATCAGTTATAAGTGGGATAGCATAATTAACTGCCATACGACGAGTCTGATACCCATGTGAAGCTCTAGCATATCCACCACTATGTGTAGGAAGATTGATTACCACATCAAATTCCTTTTGTGCAAGATAGTCTGTGATGCTTTTAGAATAACTCTGGCTGTCACCTTTATTATCATAGGGCCATTCTACAGGCTCAATCTGAAATGATTAAAAAAATAAAGCTTTAGGAAGAAAAAGCAAACTAACAAGTATATACAAATTTTAGAACAGATGATTATTCACCATTTACAATTATTCTTTTTTTTTACGGTTAAGGATTTTAGCATGTTTACATTTTATACCCTTCTTTCTCTCCCCCCCCCCCAAATGCAGCTGGCAATACAAACAAATATAACACTGTGATCTCTGGCTCAAGCCTTAACTCACAATTCTCCAATTACGAGATCAATGCCTTTGCTAACTGAGCTACTGAGGTTTTACATTTCATACCCAAAAGTAATTTTGAAAATTAGAAATCAATTAAATAACAAATATACATAACATCTAGATAAAAATAATACTCTCTATTTCTAAATACAAGAGCAATTTTTCTTTGAAAACTTACAAAATATATACAAGCTAAAATGAAAAATATATATATATATATATATTGCTCTAACATGCAACCATGTCACCAAGGAGCTAAAAATATCCCCTAGCAGGAGACAGGAGAAAAATGCTTTCCAATTAAATCCCAGTAAGGTAAAATAATTATATGATCAACAATATTTTACTTATATGCCAACAACGGTAATTTTTTACTCTGAAATATCAACTCTGCATGTTCCTTATCAGAAGCTAGCAAACTTTCATAAATTTTAAGCAATACAAACTATAAAAAATGTAACAGTTTTAAGTTGCAAGATTTGCCAATCTGGTATATATGTAGTATAGGTGGTCATGATGCACTTAATATTTTTTTTCTGTTTTGGAGAGACTATTGCAGATAAATTTATTTTTTAGTTAGTGTTATTTTTTAGTTCCCAATTTTTGTACCATTTTTTTTACTGTTATATTTTTTAAGTGTTTTTTTACTTCTCTTTTATGCTGATTTCTTAGTTACAAGTAGCAAAAAAGTCAACAAAAGGAACTTATACATGAATCTAAAAAACAAATGTAGTATTAAGATTGGACTGTCATCTGAAAGATGAATAAATAATCATGGCAGAAATGACCTCATGCTGGATTCTTTTTACAATTTTGTGGTGTCATTTGTTTGCATTTTGTAAAACTGGAAACTGCAAATACAATACAGTATGGTCAATATGAACATAATAAAAAAGTTCCTAGTGACTTTTCAAGGATACTTTCATCTAAAAAGGGAATATTTTTCCAGTGTAATTAAAGGTTAATCAAATATTATCATTCCACAAGTTAAATACAAATCAAAGATGACAATTCTTAATATACATAGTTTCAAACTTACAATATCTTGATTATGCAAGTTAATACTGTTTAATGTCAGATGGGCATGCAGATTTTATTTTAATAAAGTATAAAATTTAATAAGTATTAAAAAAAATTAAAATAAGGTCATAAATATTACTTACTGGTATTCCTTTGGTTGAGTAGTAATCAGCAGTTCCTGTACTACCATAGAGTTTCAATTGCATCTTTTGAAGAATTCTGACATATGGTAACAACTCTTCTTTATGCTATAAAAGATTAAAAATCAGAAAAACTGTAAATTTGAATACCACAAAAACTAAATTCATGAAATCAAATTAGTCAGAATATACCTTGTAACTCCCAATGGATAGAAGAACTGATCTATGAGGAATTTGGAAGCCTGTACTCATGAGAGCTTTCAGATATGCCTCGAAAACATTCTCTCCAAAACAAGCAACTTCTCCTGTACTTGCCATTTCAACACCTAATGTGACATCAGCTCCATCCAAACGAGAGAATGAAAATTGTGGAACCTATAAAAGTTTAGATAAATAGTAAAAATTGAATAAATGCATAAAATTTGTATAATCAGAAAACTTTCAGCAGCATTATTACTGAATAAGCTTTCAAACCAGCATGTCTTTTCAAAGTAATATTTCATTAACTCTTTGACACCAACATATTGAAATTTAAAAGCCCTCAGGTTGGCCCAATGCCCACAGATGGCATATTTTCCTTCCTCCAGTCTCAAGTAATCACTCATCATCCTAGGAAAACATTTTATACCACTGCATTTTCTGTACATAAGTACTAGAATTTCGGGTCAATAAACCATAATTTATGCATATTTAAAAATTTAAATTTAATGTATTTAGCACATCTTAAAGAATTTTATTGTTCCTGTAACCCCTCCAAAAATATCTTAACATTTTATTTTCTTCTATTACATGATTTATTCAAGAAGTTTTCATAATTTACCATACAGTATCAATCTAATGCTGTATGGTATCATTGAGTGCTATTCTGATGCAAATATGCCAGAGCCACCTTTAGACAGTGAGGAGGTCTGGAGGTCACTGAATTTTGCTACTTCTGGTGTCATAACCTGGCCTGTTTTGGAAGACTATTTAGAGAAATGGAAAATAAAGAAATGTGAAAAGAGATTATCAGTGTCAATAGTTAAAATTTAGCTTCAAGCAAAGGTAATCAAAATCTGTCAGAGAGCCAATGATTTTATAACTTTCATTTTCATTTAGTCAATTTTCAAGCAAGTGTTCATGCAAGAAGGACTTATCAGATGAACTTTCATTATTTTAAGATTAACTATCATAAGTGCAGCACATATACAAAAGCTGCTTATCAACATAAAATTACAGTACATGCTTCTCCACTTATTGTAAACACATGAGGGAAACAGGCTGTGTTATGGGAATCCATTATCAGTGTTATCCATAAGCATTTCTGGCATACGGAATTTAAGCTCATTGTATAAAAGTATGTTTGGGTGCTAAGGTATAGTTCAAACTATTTCAAAGGGATTTTGAAATTCCTTTTCTGATTTTAAAATATAGGGGAAAAATTTCTCTCAAAACTAAAAAAGAAATGAATATGTAATGTAGATATTTTATTTTAAATTCCTATGCACAGAACCTCTTAGGATGGCTTATTTATATAATTCTCCCTAAATTTAATACTATTTACGTAATGTGTGTATTTATAATACTTCTACATATAAGATATAACAATTCACATCTTATTTCTTTAACCATGCTTATATTTCAAAATGTTACCTATTTAAACTCTTATACAAATCTTAAAATATACTTTCAATTTAAATATACAATATGTACTTTTGCACAAAATCGCAAGATTTACAAAAATGTTGGAAGGTGTCTTTAGTTAAATGAAACACAATATGAATTACTAAAAATCAAATTGACAAAAATGACCATCTAAAGTATTAAGTATGCACAGTAGATCATAAAATCTTGAGTGTGGCTCAAGTTTTTTTTTAAATTGATTTTCTTGTTTAAAACAAGTTTATTTAAAATTAAAATCAAATACAAATCTAATGCAATTGAGATATATTAAAAAATGCTTTAATTATAAGTGCCAATTATTAAGTTTAATAATTAAAATCATAAATTTCAGACAAATTTACTTTACATCCAGATACTTAAAATTTAATAGTTACATAAAACATAAATGCACCTAATATATGTATCTGGATATAAAATTATTTATATTTCAATTTTGAAGAGATTAAAGTATAGGATATATATAGTATTTAAACTCACTTTAACACCCACTCGTCCACATCCATTCAGTTCTATAGGGTCTGGTTTCAATCCCATGATAACTTGTGTAGCAAGAGCAACAAAATCACAATTTAAAGTTTTAGAGACAAATGGAAAAGAGCGAGATACCCTCAAATTACATTCAATTACTTTCAGTTGGTTGTCCTAAAAGAAAATACATGATGTCAGAAAAAAATGTTACATTATAAATACTGGTAATTTTAATGTATCTATATATAAATTAATTCCTAACATTTTTATAGAATTTTAAGGTAAAATAATTCTTTAACTAAATGAAAAGATTGCATGATAAACAAAAATTAAAATAATTTCCAGGTAAATTAATTTACTTATATACAAATATATATCAAAATTTATGAAGTAAACACTAATGTATAAATGATACATGAAGTATTATGAAAATGTATTACCATTGTTTTATTTAATAATGCTGAAGAGTAATTTACAGCTTCAAATTTCATGTATACAGAAAGCAGTTGTAAAATTTGTGTACAATGTTTCTGTTTAAAATTTTTGCTAAGTTTTTCCAGCAATTTAAGAAAATTCATATTACAAGTTAGCTTTTTTAACAATAGTTTATGAACAAACTACCTTATTCTTCTACAGTTTTGAATGCTGTAGAACACTCTGAACTTCTAGTTTAAGAACAATAATTTATTCTGAATCAAATTAAATTAAAATTATTAAATTACTGAATAAATTGCACTTGAACTTTTCAGCCAAAAAGACTTTACTTTTTACCCCTAATAATAAGATGTATTTTAGTTTCATTGAAAGTGTTAAAAAATAATAGCACACTTAATGTAAAGAAAAATTATAATTTTAACTATATAATACATAGCTAATTAGTTTTCGTCATTAACCCTCTGACTGATGAGGCCATATATGGGGGGGGACTCACAACCAGAATGTAAAGAATTTGTAATTATTTCATAAGTAAACATGTGTACATATGGTAGAAAATACTTTAGTTGTTAAGCATTTCCTAAATTTTATTTAAACTTTAGAATTCAGCTTCTCTGCAGTTTTCTAAATGAAGTTGGTTCACTTTAGTTGTGAACCCCCCATACTAAAAAAGCTCACTAAATATTACTGCTGATAAGACAATAAGTGTACAGCTTCCTATATATAGCTCTAAATTGCAAAAAAACTGCTTATATCATTTTCCTGCAGTGACTTTTCTCAAGTTAAAATTTTCATGGGAAAGAAGTTTGAGAGATTCATCTAACTGAAGAGGTAATAAACTCTCATATCTCAAGCTTTTATTTAAACTCCTAACGGGTGTTCCACCATGATGCGTGTAAGTCATTTGTGGATACCACCATTTAAAATTCCCTTAATTTGGATCATCCTCAAATAGTGGGATTTTTGCTCTTAATTCCATGTTTCACTCTAATCTACTGATATATTCAAGAGAACATTCAAACCCAAAAATCTATTTTGCAAGTTATTTAAATATACAAGGAAATGTTACAGGAGCATCTCAGTTTTGGAATCATGAATCCTAATGACTAAGCTAACAGTAGAGTCGTAGTAGCTCAGTTGACCAATCTTCGTAACTGGAGGATGTGATCAAGCTGGCCAAAGATCTGTCATGCTCACTAATGGAAGATGGTTGGTTTGGTTTAGTTTTGGAGCGCTACAGTCTACTTTTAGCAATGCGAGGGCTAACGAGACTGGAACCTACTGCTTAAAGCTGATTCTGAACGGCTACAAACATCCATGCCATAGTGGAATTCGAACCCACGAACTCTGGTTCCAAAGGCCAGCACCCTAACCATTCGACCACTAATGGAAGATGAGACATGCAAAATAGGTTTCTGGTTGCAATATCAAGTTTAAAAAGATACTTCTGGAGGTAGCAGGCTTAGCCTAAGGATCTTCTATTAGGTCTCTGCTTCTAAATTATGATGACCAACTTTGTGTTATCCTAGGAGTAATGTTAACTGCCAATATGGTAAAATTAATGCATAATAAAATTGTCAAAATTTGCAGCATTGTTTGGGTGAATGCTTAACAGGGGAAGGGCCAACGGTGAACAAATGGAGCTCTTTATCAAGTTCAGTACGTGCAAGTATTTTGATATTATTGAAGATGAATTACCAATTTGTAAAATAATACTTATTAAATAAGGGAACTAAAATTATTAGAAATGAAAGAGGCATTGCAAATGCAACACAGATTTATTTCAATAATTGAGTTTGGGAAAACTTACCAGAATTAAAATACTGACATAAAAAAGCAACTTGATACCTAATTTCAATTATTGATACAACTTAATGGTGTCAATCTTTACACTATGATGAATTTTATAAAATATAAAGAGCATTCACAGCCAATTAATAATTTTACAGAACATCTACCAAACACCAAATTTTAAATGTTTAACATATATCTTAGTTTAAATATTTAACATTTTATAAATATAATTTTAATAAATTTTAACTTTTTTAAAATTTTGAAATAATTATAAAATTTTTACTTTCAATATATATTTTTTCTGTTTATACAGCATTTAGACTTTTACCATTTTAATTAAATTAAAAATTAATTTAAGTATTTAATACCATCTAACTGTGGTGTGGCCTTTTTAAAAAGGCATATAAAACCAAAATGTGACTCTTTAACCTCCTGTATGCCCATCACTACATTAGGCTATCTAAAGACCACATCTATCATTTGCTGGACATAGGTTGGATGATCATATTATAGAACCCTGACCAGACATAGGTTTTACCTTTGCAATCAACTGAATGTTATAAGGTCCATTAGCCTCCAATGCTCTACCAATTGCCTTACAAATATGACGAATCTTTTCCAAAGTTTCCGCATTCAAATCTTGGGGTGGTGTCACAAGAGTTGCATCTCCGGAATGGACACCAGCATTTTCAACATGCTCAGAAACTGCCATGCATATAAGTTGACCATTGTCAGCTACAGCATCAACATCAATTTCCTGTTCAATATAAACAACAGAACTATTTTTTAAAAAAAATAGTATTACCAAGATCAAATTTAGCTCATTATCATTTAATTAATGGCAATATATTTTTTAAACAATCGTGCAAAATTAAACTATCATATTTATAACTTAAAATCAAAATCTAATATATAAATACATGTACATACATATACATACATATACATACAACCTCAATCTTAGCATAAACATTCTATTTTGGAAATGGATAAACTAATTATTAAACCAAATACATAAAACTAATTACTAATTTTTAAACCAAATACATTAACAACAATAGATTAACTTGTTTGTAAATTAAAAAATTCAAGAGCAACAGACTTATACTTATTTTTAATATTTTATTTCAGGAATAAATGTTTAGGCCATGTTTTAAAAAGAAATATTTTGAGGAATTTTTTAAATCTGAATAAGGGCATTAAAAAGGAAATTATTCTACTCGCATAAAATTTTTAAATATCAGTTATTCTTAAAAAGGTATAAGTCCTTTATCGTAAAATTAAGATGGTCAACATGAGTTATACTTGCCATGAACTTAATGATTATAATTTTTTCTTGCAATAATTTTAAGTAGATAATCTGGAGCTTGTAAGAGTTTAAAAAGTTTAAGTTTAATATCTGTGGATTATCTAAAGGAATTTTATTTTTTCTGTCAACACTCTAAAAATATTTTTTTAACTTAACACTTTTCATCTTCCTCCCTTACATGCTATAATCTTTCCTTTTTAAATACTGAGCTATACAGTATCAATGTGATGTAGCATATACGGTAGCAGTGAGTGGCCATTCCTAGGCAAATGTGCTGGAACCTATTTAGGCATGGTGGGCAAAGATCAGTGTATTTTGCTTTGCCAGGGCAAATCTAAACAAGAACTAGTTTGGTTTGGAGAACAATGGTAAATTTTTTACAACCTAAATGCTAATCAGATAATAAGTTAGTGCATAAAGTCGATTTTGACTGGCTATGAATATTCATGTCATCAATGTGATCTCTGAATTCTAGTACTGCAAGGTGTACCCATTTGAGTCTATATTCATCCATTCCCATGCCATCTCTCCCAAAAAGAGTTAGAGAAAATGCCTATGAATAAAAGATGTTGTCAAACTGGCATCATAGCCATTAGCTTGGCCATGTTTTGAAAGATAATTTAGAAAAATAGACAACTTAGCAGAAAAAAAGGGATAATAGTGTTAGTTACAGATAGAATTTGATTTCAAGCAAATGTAAATACTAATGAAATGGGAATTAAAAACTTTGAAGAAACAATAATTCAATGAATCCTCATTATTATTATTATTATTATTATTATTTTAGTTAATTGTGTGTGCAGCATATAAGCCAGGACAACTTATTCAATGAACTTCCATTTCTCTTACGTCAATTATCACATGTAGGTCTTATACACTGGGCAGTTTATCTACCTGAAATTACAGATTTGTGTAGGTGAGGATAAAATTAAACTTTTCGAGTAAGATTTTCTGATTATAATTATTTCTTTTACGATCAATATAAGTTCACAGAAGGTTTTTTCTAAGTAAGTGGAGGTTTACCTTTGCATCTGAAACATATTTTGAAATAACAACAACAGTCCCAATAGCTGTAGCTTCTTTTAAATAAGTTTCCAAGTCTTTGTGAGAATAAGCAACATTCATAGCAGCCCCACTCAAAACATAGGATGGCCGAACTAAACATGGATATCCAACTTGTTCACAAAATTCTTTGGCAGACTGAAAGGATATTTAAAAGCATTAAATTATTTCTTTTTAACAAACTATAGGAAAAAAAATTATGATTAATAAAATATGTCACCTTTAATGTTGTCAATTCTTTCCACTGAGGTTGTGATATTCCAATATTGTCCAACATTCTTGAGAATTTAAAGCGATTTTCTGCTCCATCAATAGATTCTGGAGATGTGCCAAGTATTTTAGCCTATAACAAGAAAATTTTATTTTGAAATAATTTCTAATGAATACAAAACTTTAGAATATTATTGGGGATGAGCTGCAATTTACAAAAATCCTTTAAGGAGTTGTCATCTAATAACACTTGCAGGAACACTAACCAGTTTTATTAAAACTAAACATACATCTTTTGTTGTTAATTTGTGACATTTTCTATTGAAGAATCCATCAACTTATTTCAAATCAATTAAGTTTAACTATGGCAGTTTTTTTTCCTAATTATTTTTAACCATCATTGACAATCCAGAAAATTATCTACAAGATTTTAAAGAACTTTCTTAATGAGGACTTTGTAAAACCAATAAAAGTCTTCACAGTAAGTTATTTTATCCCAAAGATAAGCTTCCCTTTATACTAACTCATTAAGTATAATTGGATAGGTATCTTTACTTATTTTCTTACTAACAAATTAGCAGTCAAACACTCCCAAATAATTTATGATAAGCTATTGAAATGTCAATTATTATTTTCTGCAAATTTATATTTTATGTACACATAATAGTACAAGTTATAAGAATATATTTAGATTTAACATATAATATTCAATGAATTTAGCATACATGAATGCAATCTTCAGATATAAAGAAATATATTTTAGATGTAAGGCCCAAAATAATTTTGCTTCTTTCCCCAGTCAGTATTTAAGTTTTCAAAAACTTTATGACTTGGGATTTTGGATAATACTAAAGTATAATTTAGTAACAAGATTTTAATTGTCAATTTTTTTTAACTGTAAACAATATACAACAGAATGAGTAATTATTTTGAATATCTACTGTCTACATTCAATAGAAGAGTGATATTGTAAAAACACTATAATTTATAAATTGTTTCTTCACATTATATTTTTCTATTCAGAAAATACTTGTGCAAAATCTACCAGGAAAAGTTATATGTCTAACGATACCACACTATTCAAACATTTTTCTCACCTAGAACACTCAAAGTTTATATATTAAAATCAACATTTTGTAACATTATCTGATACATGATAGTACAGAGGAAAAGTTATTTTAAATCTGATGCCTTTATAAGTGTCTCTTAATTTTACATTCAGTCTAAAAAATCTCTTTTAAATATCAAGATAACTTTACATAATTTAAATTTGAAATTAAATGGAAACTAAGATTACCTTATGCAACCACAAATCCATTGCAATGTTATTTGGCAATTGTCCTCCCATACTTAATACAATACCTTCAGGGTTTTCAACATTGTAAATGTCCATAACAGTCTAAAAAGAAAAAAAAATATTGAGTAAAAAATATATTAAACCATTCAAAATTTTTAAATCAAAAAAATTAATATATGAAAACAGCTAAGTTTACTTTTTTACATGCTGTCAAAACTCAAGAGAAAATTATATCAATTATTACATACTTCAAATGATATTTCATCAAAATACAGTCTGTCACATTTGTCATAATCAGTGCTGACAGTTTCAGGATTGTAGTTCACCATAATTGTTTTCCTGTTCATCTAGAATATAAATAAAACATTACTACTTAACCAGAACAAAGCAACTAATTTTCTTCTAATTAACTACTTCAAGCTAACTAAAGTAACTAATTTTGTAGCAGCAAATCTAATTTTTTTAAAAACTAAAAACATTAAAATTAATTTTAAAAATACAAAACTGGACAAGAGTAAAAAACCATGTAACAATTGAATTTTTTTAAATATAAGACTTTGATGTAAACAACTTTTTGAACAAAACAAAACAAAAAAAAAGTCAAATCTTAGTCAAAATCTTAAAATCTAGCATTTTGTAAGTAAACAGTAAGTGCATGAACTAAAATTTTTATAAGAATATCTAGAATGTTTTAACCCCTTTCAGTAAAGTAATAAGTGTAGTTTATCATCACATTTTCATACATACTGTACGGAATTTTGCACCCATGACTTATGTGTGCCTTTTACGCTATCGGCAAAACAGCCCATTTGACCCCTTCTCCCAGCATTCCTTAAGGGAAATAAGAAGCCGGACGGCAAAGGGGGCTGATAATGTTTTTCGGAGGCACTTGTGGATGTTTTTGCAGGCCTCGGAAAAGGAGGTTGTGTCCTGTTTAGAAGGGCTCAAGTTTCCAGACCCCCCCCCCCGGGAAGGCAGAGAAGATCTCGGAGTTGGGGAGTTGGATTCGAGCCAACGACCAACACACATCGCTCTGCTTTGAAGGGAGAGAACTTTATTACTTTATTTTTCTCGGACATGAAACGCTCGGTCATATAGTGATTATATTGATTGTCGTCAGGCTCTGAGACTCAGAAATATGATATATGATTTACTTTTATTGTTTTCTTAAATGTTCTAAATAAATGTTGTTTTGTCTGTCCAAGCTTCCGGAGGAATTATTTTAAGTACCGGCATCCCAGAGACCACTGTCGAACATGCCTGCCCCAGTACAGTAGGCGGGTCACACGCAAGTATAGCGCTCCAGAACAGGGTGTTATTACACATACCATAAGCTACATTCATTTGATTTCAATTATAAATTGTTTTAAGCAAAATTATTAAATTGTAGCAAAAAAAGGGTAATCAACACTGATGAGCACACATGATTTTAGCACTTCAGATTTTCTAAAGGGACTTAAAGATGCTTTAGACAAGTAAGTTTACTGTTAAGAAAAAAAAAAACAGTTATGCAGTAAACTTTAAGAAAAACTAAATAAAAGTTTGTTTTTAAAAATGATAAACATCTTTAAAGTTATTTAAAGCTGTTATGAATTAAATATCTTTTAAAAAGTATTACAATTTACTCTTGACATAGCTATAGATTTTTAATATAACTAATACCTCTTTTAGTAAAATTAAATACCTTTCTAAGCTCTTCCACACAGTTTACAGCACACCAATCAAACTCAACAGAGCTACCAATTCGATAAACACCAGATCCTAATACCATAACAGCATCTCCTGGAAATTCTATGTCATGAGATACTCCATTGTAAGTAAGATACAAATAGTTCATAGTTGCAGGCCATTCAGCAGCAACTGTATCAATCTGTTTTACAACAGGTTTAATCTTCAAGATATTTTCTCTGAGTTTCCTAATCACATATTCAGAGCTGAAAAATATTTAAAATTATTAAGTAAATTTAAAAAAAAGGACAAAAAAAAAGAAAATCTTTAATAAAATTTGTAAATTTTTTTAAACTTTTTAAACTTCACAATGTACATTGAATTTTGGTAATTTCTGATAATTATGCGTGACCTATATATTATGCAAATTCAGTGCTTAATTGTCTTTATGATGAAAGAAACAGTTTGGTTGAAATGTTTATTTCCTTTGTTTAAGAGAAATTTCATTAATTTTACCCTCAAATCACTGATCTTCATTACTTCTATAGCATCCCTGGCAGGGGGTATGCAAGGGGGAGGGATTTAGGGGTTTAAATACCCCCCTTGAATTCAGACAAAATGGAAAATATAGAAATTTTAGAAATGTAGAAATTATGCAGATTATTTTTTAGAATTATGAACCCCCTCCCCTTGAAAAATTTCTGTGTACGCCATTGATCACTGGCATACATTCACAACAACCAGAATCAAAACTATAATTCTAAACCACTCATCAGAACATCAAGAAGAATGCTATTGCAGGCCAGAACTATTCTTTTTCAACCTTTTGTTTATCAGCAAGATATATTGAAAATAAGAAGCAAAATGCTCTATACATATTAGAAATAAAACAAAATAAAGGTTCGTTTACTAGGCATGTTCTGTTGCTATGGGCTTTTTTAAAAAGAGGTGAATTAATATTTTGTATTAAAAGATAGGAGTTAAAATTGAAAGATTTATTAAAGTAGTACTAAAGATATATACATAAACACTCATAATAGTATGATTGAAATAAAAAGGCTTTAAAAAACAATCCAGAATTTTGGACTAACCTCTTTACACAAGCAGCAATATGCTTATCAGAGAAGCCAATTTGTTTTGCTCTCAACATTAAATCCCCAGTTATCACTGAAATATCTTTCTCTTCAATCTGAAAAGTTAAGTCAAAATAATACAAAGAAATATGCACACAAATAAGGAGATTACAAATACAAGCAGAACATTTCATAGAGTAAATAGGTCAAACGTTTAATGTTGAAAATACACTAAAATTTAAATCAATGTGTTTTCTACTTATCCTAGACAGTAATAGACACACATTTTCAAAAGTGGATCGAAAAGAAAATTTTTGACAAGGCAAAATTATTAAAAACTTAATAATGGTTAATAAATAGTATACATTAAAAATTCTTATGCTGATGTAATTAACAAGACTGCAATTTAAAAAGTTCTGCCATCTTTCAAATGAACAGCTTGTTCCTACTTTAAAATTCTTTCAAAATCTAGTTATTTTTTTAAAAGGTTGAATATAAAAAAAAGTATATTATAATTTTATGTATATTTATTGCAGTGTGCTCCCTTTTTTTTTTGTTATATACAAAAGATTTAAGACATTTTATATAAAATTATTGCTATATTTTGAATATACATAAAATTGAATACACTCTTAAATGATCTTTTCTAAGCATACATTGCAAATTTCTCAGTTAATCTCAACAATTTGTGGTGGGCCAGATAGAATCACTAAGAGGGCCACATCTGACTCACAGGCTATCATTTCTCCACTTCTGTACTAGACAATTTAAATATCTTTATGTTAATAAAAATAAATACATCACAGAAAACCAGTGACAGGACTTACCTTTGGTCTTAAACCCTCTAAATGCATATGAAAGTCAATAATATTTTTGAACTTGTGTAAAAACCACGAATCTATGTGGGTTAGTTGATTTAATTTTTCCACAGAATAGTTTTGCCTTAAAGCTGCAGCAATGACAAATATCCTTTTATCAGTTGGATGTTCAAGTTCCTAAAAAAGAAGATTCTGGTTTAGAAAACAAGTAAAAGGATTTTCTTAAATAGCCACAGTACCTAATTTATATATATATATATATATATATATGACACAGTTCCACTAAACGACACTAGAGTCCTGAGTACATTTTTATCCTTTATTCAAATCTCAGATCACACTACTCATTAATCATCTTCAATGGCGTTGCACATTGGCGCCCAACTTTTAACAAAGGCAGGCTTAGCTGCTTCGGGTATCCACAGCTGTCTGCGGAATGTGCACACTGCTCTCTGCTCTATATCACTACGCGTGAGCCATATTTATGTGACTAACTCCTCACGCCGTATCACTCTCAGTAAAGAATCCTTAATTAAAACCTTTTAAAATTAATCTACAATTTAAATCCTGACACACACATATATATATATATACTCAATACACAAATAATTGCAACTATGCATAATTACAATATTACATATATTCAAGATTAGGGCTAATAAGTGTACAGAGCATGCATACAATCAGGTAGCCAAATTTCTAAGTGGCCTAGGGAATAAATATGAAAATATTCTAACTAAAGCTTTAATAAATAAATACTTTACTGAAAATATTTAAAGAGGGTTTTTTTCTGTCTGCTTTATTGCACCTAGGAAGTGAAAGAAGCCTTATACAGTCAAACTATGGTTAGTATTTAATGATTATTTATCCCATACATTTAAAAAGTAGGATTAATTTGTGATACTCGTTAAAATATTTTTTTACTAAAAAAGTTCAGAAGCATCAACTAAAAAGGCAAAAAAAAGTTGTAATAAATGAAAATATAAACTATGTTGTATAATTTTGATATCAAATTTTACTGCCTTACCCTCTTATTAGGTAGGATTATTAACAATTGAAAAGAAATCCTGGAAAAATTTAGAATTAACAAATGCTGATGAATTGCCAAATAAGAAAGCAAAAATAATGTAGTTTATGGGGCTATTTAGTTTTGTTTAATAGGATATACATCTTAATAAACTTGAAATAAACATAGGTACATGCACACATATAAACATATTAAGCTTGCTATGATTGGGCTAAATTATAAATCTACTAGGAATCTACATTGATAGAGGGTAGCAAAATATACAGGAAGCTAATATTTTATTATATAACTAAAATATTATAATTTTAGTATATAAATATATTACTATTATTTATATTACAATTTTAGTAATAAAACCATTTATTATATTTTAATGTGTGTATTTGCCTGAAACTAAGTATAAGTATTTTCAATAAGCAACTGCTTATCATTTTTAATCCCAACTAAAAGCACAATAACATTCCTGCATTTCTATATAAAAATAAGATATGTACATCAATAAATTTTACAATAGTACAAAACTGACCAAACATCATAAGAGGGCTCAAAAACAATAGAAGAATAAAGCAAATATGTTAAATCTTACATTGTCATTTACTTCTTTCAAATAGGGATCGAAGCCATAAACATTTTCATCAACCATTCTTAAAGCTTTTTGGAAAGCTTCTTCAAACTTACGACCTATTGCCATGACTTCCCCCACACTCTTCATTGAACTTCCAATCTGAAAAAAGCAAAAATTTTTAACTAGAATTTTATCCACTTTTAAAACATTTTAGCTCATTTAAACATCATTGGGATTACATCTCTGAATAATCTGCATTTAAGAAATTTATATAGTATTAATACAGGGTTCCCACTCTTTTTCCAGAACAAAAATTAAAGAGTTTTTAAGGACTTTCAAAGGACCAAAGTAACTTTTTATAAGGACCTACTTGAAATACACAACATAACGGCATAAACCCTATCTCCTGAGGAACATATTTTAATGATTATGAACCACACAAGGCATATTCAATGAATGCCCTACAATATTTTAGAATTAAATTTTTAAAAATGCCTAAAAATTAAGATAAATCTATTTGACAAAACCTAATTTAAAAACGTACATCTAAAGCTTTTTGAGTGATCAAATTAAAAATAAATTATGAATAAAAACAATATTATAAACAGTACTTCTTGAGGGCTTAAAAATGACTGATATATACATTTATATAAGAGTTTATATATATATATATATATATATATATATATATATATATATATATATATATACTAGCTGATTATACCCGGCGTTGCCTGGGAAAGAAGAAAGTTTTAGACTTTTCTATTAGATTCAATGAAAGGAAAATTAAATTTCCATAAGTAACTGCAATATCTACAAACCCCTATCCTCCATGCTTTGTTTAATTAAAATCTGCAGGACTGTTAGCTATTAGGAAAGGGCGGCTGACTTATACAAAAAAGTAAATAAGAAAAAAACTGTCATATAAGAAAACTGATAGGAAATCGCATGAGAATGTGGATCTCCTCGATGGAGAAATTGATTGCATTCCAATTTAAAAATTAAGGAGTTTTTAAGGACCTTTGACAAAAATTAAGTAGTTTTAAGGGCCCTTAAAAATAAAAACTAAAATTAAGGAGTTCTTAAGGATTTTTAAGGATTGTGGGAATCCTGTAATTGGTTCTAGTCCTTTAGTTTATATATATTTAAAATGCCTAAAACTAAAATTAACCAAATTGCCAAAATTTAAAAATATTTTTTGCTTTAACTGGGAGCAAAATTTATCAACAAGGGAAAAGACAGTATAGAAAGTCTGCAATTCTGTGCTCTGGCCTTTCAATCTCACCCATATTCAAATGTAACTGCAATATTTCCACATTTTAATACTTTATTTAATATTTTATAATATTATAAATGGTTTTTTCTCATATACTTGCTGTGGGGAAAGTTCATACAAAATGCAATCTAAACAGAGCTTTTAAAATAATTTCAGATATCGTAAGATTAAATGATAACTAAACTTACCTTGGTAGACACATGAGGAAACTTTCCAAGATCCCATCGAGGAATTTTCACAACACAATAATCTAAACTGGGTTCAAAGCAAGCAGTGGTGGTGGTGACAGAGTTTCTTAAATCAAGTAGAGACTTTCCTAAAGCTAATTTTGCAGCAAAGAATGCAAGAGGATAACCTGTAGCTTTACTGGCCAAGGCTGAGCTTCGTGATAATCTGGCATTTACTTCCACAATATAATACTGAAAAATTTTTTAACAAAAAAAAAAAAATGTTAGTACACAAAGAAAATATAACTATAAAAAGAAGGAATATTTGAAAATTTTAATCAGTAAAAAAAAAAAAGAAGCCTACCTCTTGCTTTCCTGGATTTAGAGCATACTGAATATTACATTCACCAACAATTCCTAGATGTCTAACAACTTTAATTGCAGTAGTTCTTAACTTGTTATATTCTTCATTAGTTAAGGTTTGACTAGGTGCAACAACAATGGATTCACCAGTATGAATGCCCAATGGATCAACATTTTCCATGTTGCAAATCTAGAAAAGTAGTTTTAATTTATAGCTTATTAAACATTTACGCTTTACCTTACAACTTTATCAATGTTTAATGTCTCACATAAGTGCATCCATGCAAAATGCAAGACATTTTATAGTAAAACAATGAATACTAACCTTTAAAAAAGTTATAGCAGTAAATACATTTTTATAATATATTTCTTAAAGTGCCAGCTTGAGTTTTCATGCAATTCAGATTAAAACAAAAGCCATAAAAATAAATAACTAATCCAATTAACTTGTTCAGGACCATGAACACATAATTCTTCATGGCCCGTGGATACACCAGTGTGATTGGGAATATGAACATTTTAATTTTTTAATGAACACTAGATGGCAGTTGAAGTTATATATTTTTGAATAATATTCTACAGAGTAGACCTTCAATATTCATACATGTAATTCTAAATTTTTTTGTCTTTTTTTTTTTTTTTTTTTTTTTTTTGGGGGGGGGGGTTAGAGAGAGAATCGGAGGAATTTGAACAACAGAATGTGTTTGAGTCCATATGGTTGTGGTTTATTGAATACTGGGTGTTTATATTTTGGTGGGAAATGGGTGGAAGTTTGGAAGTAAAATTGTCATCTGCAGTTTTGAGTTTATTAGATGGTTTTTTGTATATTTTGGGTCAGTTTTATTTTAGACACTATGGCAAAAAGAGTGGAATACTTAAGTGGGGGGGAAGATTTCTAAAAATTGCTGAAAAAAGAAAATAGAGAAATAAATGAAAATAATCTCTCTAATACAGGTTTCAATGAATCCAACTACTCAGATCATACTGAAACATTCAATAATATGGATATAAATGTAAGAACAATTTAAGTGCAAATGACTGGCATGATGGATATGAACAATCTGTTATTCTTGGATATTTATTTATTCATTAAATTTATGAAGCTTTTTGGCAATATCATTTAGATTTACTGGTACTTTATTTAAATTTTAAAATATCCATTTTTTTTTCAGTAACAAGTATAAATTTTATTAAAATGAACCCATTTTTATTAAAACAAAGCTTTAAAATTCACAATTGTTTTTTTAAATGTCACATAACTTTTGTTACAGTACACTCAGTTACTATCAGTGATTATAAACTAAATTTCTGCATATTTAATTAAAATTACTGTTATGAAATTAAGCTTAATAAGGAAAATTGTGTGGGACTGAAGGAGCACTTTCACCTTCTGGTAGTCCTGAACAGGCAAAAGGTTTGTGGCATAATAATTACCAATACGGTATTTACATAACATGAATATATTCTTGGCTAAGCATTTAAACTCTTTATATTAGTAATTGTTAAATAGAATAAATTTTATTAGAAAACTAGTTTTTATACCTTCTCTCCCCCCCCCCTTCAATGAATGATTTTAACTTTTAAGAAGATGTAACATACACATAATTTATAAAAAGTAAATATTGGTATACTCAGGTTAAACTACTTTTAAAAACTTTATCTGCCTTTTCACCATTTCAGTAATCTATAGATTTGATTTTACTTTAAATAATTTTTCCCTCATGATAAAAATAGGAGACTGTTCCAATACAGAAAAAAAAATTAATTATCCAAGAGAAAAGTCATCTCTTTGTAAGTTCACAATAAAAATATATTTTAATAAGAATTAAGGTAAAATTTTCCTTTGAGGGTGAATTTCTATTACAAAGTGAATTACATAATTTATTAAAGTCTTTAATAACTTAAAACTCACCGTAATACAGTTGTCATAGGCATCTCTCACTACCTCATATTCTATGTCAGTTCACAATAAAAATATATTTTAATAAGAATTAAGGTAAAATTTTCCTTTGAGGGTGAATTTCTATTATAAAGTGAATTACATAATTATTAAAGTCTTTAATAACTTAAAACTCACCGTAATACAGTTGTCATAGGCATCTCTCACTACCTCATATTCTATTTCTTTCCAACCTTTAAGGGACTTATCAAGTAAAACTTGGGGAGACCTTGCAAGGGCTTGAGTTACAAGAGATCGTAAATGTTCTTCAGTGTGAGCAAATCCAGATCCTAAACCTCCAAGGGCATAAGCAGTTCTTACAAGAACAGGATACCCAAGTTTTTTGGCTGCAACTACAGCCTGCAATAAATTTTGAATAAATAAACAATAAATCAAAAGCAATAACAACTTGATATTTTTGGTTTAAAAAAATTAAACTCTTAATAAAATTGGAGGTAGAAAAAAATGTGCAAATATAATGATTATCAACAATATATGATGTCTACAAAACTTTAAATCAGATTTTTCCAGTCTAAATACTTTGTGCAAAAATGGTTTGGTTTTGGTTTGGAGTGCTACAGTCTACTTTTTGCAACATGAGGGCTAATGAGACCAGGACCTACAGCTTAAAGCTGATTCCGAATGACTATGAACATCCATGCCAAACTCTGGTACCGAAGGACAGCACCATAACCAATCGGCCATCGTTCGGCTTGTGCAAAAATGAAAAATTGGGGTCAAAAAACAGATTTTAGTTATTATATGCAATAATGGCATATCATATATAACCCCTTGGAATTATTTCATAAATTTATCACATTTCAGAAACAAATTAGAAGGCTTTTCATGTTTGTTAATATATTTCCATCAGGCTATTTTTCGAACTTTTCAAATAAATGAGGATATTTTAATGACCTAAAAATATTTTAACATGAGTATTACAACTGCAATAATAATGCAATAAATTAAACTACAATAATATGTGAATTAAAATAAGAATTATCATTTCCAGATGCAAATGTGTTGATAAATAAATGGAAAAAAACTTTTTTGGCTACAAATGAAAAACTTATGGTAACAGTATTTATATAAAGAATCATACAGTCAATTAAAATATCTAAATTTAATGAATTACCAATTGTGGATCTCTTCATCTTCCAGTCACTTTAAAGTACAAATTTATAAACCAATTTAGATAAATCTTATGATCAAACTTAAATCTGATTATCAAATTCTCCCAAGCTTACTTTGTAAGCATCTAAGCAATAATTTAACAAATTCATTTTCCCTGAATGACAACAAACTTTGAAACTGGATCAATCAAAATAAACAATATTTGTTCCAGAATTATAAGAATACAGTTTACTAGCATCATTAAATAGGTGCCTATAGTAGAAATTGCATATACTCTTTAGCATAGCAAACTACTGACTTTTTGAAAGGAAAATGAAAATATATGTAGCAAGTACATTATTGGCAATTATAAGATTTAACAAATGATTGTGTAATGATATTTATACTCCCTCCACGATGAAATAATCAGATTTTATAGTGTTTCTTTCTGCTATAGCCCCTGTGCAGTGAGCCTCAAATTGTATAAATATAAAAATTTTAAATAAGAATGATCAAAATCATGATTAGCAATCAGATGGTAAAGATATATGTTCTAAGATTCCAACTTTTAATTACTTAAATTTTAATTTGATATTCTAGTTGTATAATTAATAAAGTATATGATTTGAAATTATTATTAAGATGAATAACTTATGGAAATAAGTTATTGTTAACAGTGATACAGGACTTTACAACTTAAAAACATTTTGCATATAAACATTCACTAGAGTTAAGATATATACTATCAGGGATAATAGTATCCTCAAGAATAAAATATTTTCTTTCAAAATTAAGAAAAAATAACTTAAATGGTATGCTAAGATATGTAAATTGCAAGCATAATAAAATTAATAATCTTACCTCCTCTACATTATACGCAGCTGCATTTGGCACCACTTCTTCACCAATCTTCTTTAACTCATCAGTGAATAATTTTCTGTCTTCAGTATTAACAATTGATGATATGGGAGTACCCAATACTTTTACATTGTACTTCTGAAGTATACCTTGCTTCTGTAGCTCAACACCACAATTCAAGGCAGTCTGACCACCAAATGTAAGCAAAATCCCATCAGGCCTTTCAGATTTGATGACCTAGAAATTTAAACAATATCCACTTAAGCCTTGAAAAATAAGCTATAGAGATAAGTATGTTCTTTATTTTTAAAGCTCTTATTTAAGACTTATTTATACAAGTTCTCTTTTCAACTGCATATCTAACTACAAATATTTCCAGAAGACCTAATATAAGGGCATTAAACCTCTTTGCTTAAAAAATAAACTATAATACATCTGAAAAATTCAAAGCTTTTAACGAAGCTATATTAGAATTATGATTTATGAATACTTTCTTATGAAATATTCAACATCCAGAGTTACTCTAATTAGTCATATTTCATAACTCTTTCTTAAATTAAAAAAAAAAAGTGAAAATATTTATTGTGTATATAAATTTGACATGAAAGTGACTTTCAAATTGTAAGCCAATTGAAACAGAGACAAAATTAACCATCCTCCAACACTGTTTTCCCTTTTATTTTCTTTGAATACTTATCTTGTTTCGTACATATTGTGCAATTGCCTAATGCTAAAAGAATTATCCCATGTATAAACTTTCATACAGAGTTTTTACTGTAAATTTATAAGGGTGGGAGGTGTTATACATAAATAAATACAGTGATGCAAAATAATTATTATCAAACACAGATATGTTTAGGCATGCTTTGACAATAAACTTACAATTATATTCTGCAAAACATATGTATACTTCTGTTAAGTCTTGTATACACTGTTTTAGCTTAAAGTAATGTACAGATGTAAAATTGTGCAATTTCTATAAATATAGTTACAGGATGAAGTATTCCATCTGAAAACTATGCTCTAAGTTGAAATGTGGTTTGACCTCAAAAAAGTTCTCATGATCTGGGTTATTTTAAGGAAAGCATGATAATTTTTTCTCCATAATTCTACAACTTCTCTGACAGCCACCCACTAAATATATGTCTTAATCAATAAATTAATTTAACCTGCACATGCCAGATATTCATCGCATCTTTTGATAGCATAAGTAGATTGTAACAAACTGGGATTCGCTTCTGATTGAACCAATAGATTATTTCATAAATGCTAAATGTTTGAATATATTAGTTTAAAAAAAAAAATTGCTGAATGCATGAAATGTACATTTAAACTGAACAAGCATTTTGAATTTGGAAGGTTTATACATTAATTTCAATGTATACAAAACTTTGATATGAATTATATACTTGTGATTTGAACTGTTTTCTTTCTTGAAAGCACAAATGGTATAAACACACAAGTTACATACAGTGATAAAATTATTGAATTTTCGACAAAGAATATTACATAACAGTAATTAAACATTTCATAAATTAAAACTAGTCAGTTTCTAAACTTACTATAAGTAGAATAACAAATTTCAAAATTATAAAATCATAATTTTGAGCTATGATCAAAATAAATATAATGCATAGCCCAAACATAAGTTTTATGCATGCCTTTACAATTCTCCAATAATAAAAAATAAAATAGCTAACCATATTTGCTGAAAGAAATGAGTGAATATCCAAAGACATGTCACATCTTTAAAGAATAAATACTTGTATTACTTTCTGCAGCATAGCTATACAAAAAATATTACTTAAAAAATCCTCAAATAACTAGTAATTTCTGAATGTTACATAGTTATTTCAGAAGAATTATTTTATATCTCAGCTAAATGGAACAAATGCTTTAGAAAATAAAATTAGCCTTAATGACAAGCAAGGCCCTGTGTGAAAAATCATCTGAAGACAAATACAATTTGTTGCATATACAATTTGCAATCTGAATTTGCTAGTAATAAATGAAAATTTAAGTTTATATAAGATGAATAATTGTACAAATTGTTTTAAATGGATATGAAAGAGGGGTTAAACAGCTGTTAGTGTAACCTTACAGTTAATATTCTAGAAATATTAATTGTACATGCATAGCTTACTCCTCTATCCTTTTAAATTTAAATTTATAATCTCTTTATTACCCAGATCAATGTCATAAAATTAAATAACAAAAATTAGGCTCTAATGGGCAAATTCCAGTTTTATTTTTTTAATTTTAATGACAAAAGACTTTCAAAACAGCATTTTAAATTGATAAATTTGTGTTTCACATACTTAGTTTTGTTAAAGATGAAAGAGGGAACAAAGGTATACTTTTATTTATGAAATAAAATAGAATAACTTACTTCAGTAATATAGTGTGGAGTTATAGGTAAAAAATAAACTTTATCAGCTAATCCTGGAGAAGTCTGTACTGTGGCAATATTCGGATTTATTAAAACACTTATAATATTCTCTTCTTTAAGAGCTTTGATGGCCTGAAATAAATAAAATGGTTCAAATATACAATAAAAGCTTGGACAAAAATAAGAGTAGAAAATAATTATAAATTTTAAAAATGAAATCTATGCTATGTCTATTAATTAAATAGATCTATAAATATGAAATAAATTAGGTGACATAAAAATGGAGGGTAAAATATATTTTGAAAAAGTAACCTTGTTATAGTTTACTATAACTTTACTTTTACTATATAAACATTATATACGTTAACTTTTACTATATAAACATTAAGTTTAATAGAGAAGTTACAGAAATGACAGACAATTCTTCATAAATATATATTTTACCTGTGATCCAGAATAGTCAAATTCCCCAGCTTGTCCAATAGAAAGCCCACCTGAACCAAGTATAATAACTTTTTTCTTAGTCGAATTTCCTTCACAATCCCCTTGAGATGCATGTGAAAAGGTCTTACAGGTAGTAGAACCAGGGTACCGTAGATACGATTTAATACGTTCATCAATTCTTGGTCTAATATTCAAAGAAAAACATTATTACAAAACGTTTTAATGATGACATTATTAAAATCCATTACTTTTAGTATAATTACCCTTTAATGTTATTCTTTTGATCAGCTATGAGAGAGATGAATAGATCAAACAAGAACTCTAAATCTTGAGGACCCGCACAATGTTCTGGATGAAACTGGATGCTGTTGGACAGAAAATGAATTCTTTTAATTGTTTTGTAAAAACTATAAGTTCTAAAAGGAAATTTTGTAAATTCCCTTAAAGTAATTTTCATTATACTTCCCTCAAGCTAATGAGGAAATTGTTTTAATTTATTTCATGGCAAAAACTAGAAAACATGACTAGGTTATTTCTTAAAATAAACTATACATAGATAAACATTTTAGTAACTCTACATACTGACTTAAGAGTACAATTAGCTTTAACAGTAATACTTTGATAGGATAATAAATTACATATCTGTAAGCTCAGTATAGTTTTTTTTTACTATCAATTTTGCCGTTATCTTCCAGATTATACTTCTAAAATACATAAGAGTTCATATCAAACAAGTTTAACATACCTAAAAAACGGCAAAGATTTATGGAATATTCCTTCATTAGTATTATCATTTGCATTTGTAAATAAAGGAAGCCAATCACTTGATAATGTCTTTGAATCAACTGCAAACCCATGATTTTGAGAAGTGATGCAACATCGTTTTGTGTCTAGAAGTACACAGGGTTGATTATGACCCCTATTGCCATAGCTGAAAAAAAAAAAAAAAAAAAAAATCAATACATTTTAAACATTTCATGCATAATTTCTACTCAGTATATCAATAAAGAAACTAATATTAACAAGCTATAATCTAATATTATTTAACCTCAATTCAATTTTGTATTTAAATTATGCACAGTTGTATTACAGATTCTTATTGAAGCATTCATTTTAGGGCATAACAGAAGTAGGCAAATGTAACTTTCAGAGCCTCATGCAGCTCTTCACTAATAGTGGTTCTCATTAAAAATTAGTCATTTTTTATTATTTCAAAACTCATTAGATGTTTAGTATTTTGTTACGTAGATTTTATGTTGTATATATCATTTTCTGTCTAGATGATTTTCTATTATATTTTAATTTAAAATTCATGATATTAAAATATCTTTTACAGTTGACCAATCATAATTTCACAGAATCGCTGCAAATAATTAACAAATTTCAAGGATTTGACCAGAAGATGTTCATTAGAAGTTAATTTTATTACTGCATTTAAATAAGCTATTTTTACACCAGGAATTTTGAAATAAGACTTTATTTGGCTTATATTTTCTTTAAAATTTATTTTTTACATTGCACTTAATAGACATGAATAGGATTTTTAGTCAAATTAATAAACTAAATTTTCACATCTAATATTATACAATCATAGTGTATGGGCAAAAGCCAGCCCACAGGCCAGATCCAGTCCTTTTGCTTACTTTATCCGGCCTGTTGAAAAATCCTGCATGCAATTTTTTTAATCTCTTATATGCAATTTTGTTGAAATCAACAGTATTTGTATGTGTAGTATGCATATAAATAATAAAAAATATATAAATAATAGAGAGTATTATAATTTAAGGATTGCTACAGGTGATTTGGATCCAAATTTTGAAAATGTTCAAATTTGGTTCAAATTTGATGATTTCACATTTTGCATTAACTAAAACTATTCTATTTTAACGTTTGATGCTTGTCTTTTCTTTTTATAATTCTATTTACTATATGTAATATAAACATAAAAATGTAATAACTATGATCAAAATAAAATAATTTGTATTGTTAAGATATAAATAAATATCAAAATAAAATCTTTCATTAACTGATTTATTTAATGACCATTAATTTAATATAATGGATCATATTTCTTTAAAAATTACATAACATATTTTACTGGGCACAAATTGTTCACATATACACCTAAGTAAGACAATTTATTATTACTATTATCTTTTATTAACTGTCAAATTTCTCTGTCCAAATGCTTTAAAATGATACTTTAGCATTTTTGACAAAAAAATTTCTTGGGCAGGGAAAAAACTCCACCCAAAACATTCATGTGTGCACAGCGTACACGGTATAGTCCTCTGGCCTGGGAGACATTTTGAAAATTTCATTTTAGCCTGAGCTTAAAAGTATTTACCCACCCCTGCTCTATATGGTGCATGTAAAATCAGAATGTAGTTTTCATTAACCTCAAGTGTACCACCTCCTGGTACATAAGTTTATATAATTTATTTCAAGTTAGTTACACAGCATTAGTTTAAATTTTTTTAAATAATCACTGCTAGCTAAAACTAGAGCTAACAAATAATTTCATAATCTTATAATGGAAATGCTATAATTAAACTTTATACAAATATAAGCTAAACATTTATGTAAGAAAAAGAATTTAAAACAGAAAGAACATTAAATTTTAAAAAATAGATTGAACTAGAACTTGCTATGTATACTCACTCCATTTTGTAAGTTTTAGCTCCAGAAGCTAAAGATAATAACTGATGCCCCAAACAGATGCCAAATATTGGTTTAGCACCAGGTACAAGAAGTTTTCTAACATTTTCTATTGTGATTTGGCACATGCTAGGATCACCTGGCCCATTGCTTAAAAATAAGCCATCAAAACCTGTATTTTAAATAGAGAAAGCATTTTTAAAATTCTAAAACCATGGATGTTTACAAGAGTTTAACCAAAGACATAAGATGCACTTTTATATTTATAACATATTAAGTCCAGAGTGAGTGGTATAACTAGGGGAGAATAAGAAGGGACATCTCTTCCTCAGGTACATCGTCCATTGAATGTCAAAATTATGTTACAAAATTTGAGAATAAATGTTTTCCATTTTTAACTGTAATACAAATTAAAAACCCTTCACATGCTTATTCCATCACCTTACCAGTATGAGGATATCCTTTCTCTGTCTCTTTTGGATTTCAAACCATGTATTAGAACTATGTAATCAATAATTTGACACTTTCACTGCTCTAACATGCTGACTACCCCCCAGAAATTTTAATGTAGCCTCCACACTATGGCCAGTTGTTCACCACTTCCTGATGGTGACCTCTAACAATGGTTCACGGGTCGCATCCACACGCTGGGCCACTAAATGAGCTGAGCGCATTAATTCGTCCATAGGGTCTACTGTGCACTTTAATTGCGCATCTGGCTGCCTTTGATCTTTGGAAAAAAACTGCCAAGGCTATTTTATCGTCTGCAGCCATTGGCCACAATAAGCCAAACCCCCTCCAGATGGCAGTGATGGCTTGCGGTGGACCATAGTGTGGAGGCACCTTAACATTAATAAACAGGTCATATACACAATGATACACAAATGCCTCATACCAAACTTTTCATTTCTGATGTGCCAAATGATTTGTTTATGCACTGTAAAAGTTTTCATATAGTTATATTTGAAAAATGTTTAAGACTATATTTTTCTAATATTGTTGTCTGTGGAATTTACTACACTCTATCCTTCTAAAATTAATGAAGCTTTGGAAGTATATACTTAAGTGATTAAAATTTTAAAACTTTTTAAAATTACATTTAAATTTATCTTAAAACATTAATTTTTAACTTGTTTCCTTTTATATCGCATTTTAACAACAGGAAGGGCATGATATCTTCAAACTGTCACTGGATGCAGAAAACCATAGCAATAACTCTGCTCTAAATAACATATCTTATGAATTTTCAGTAACCTGTATATTTATTCGAACATTGATAATATTAATATATTTGTCTGATGTTATTGGGTACCAGGGATAGCTTCATTTGCCCAACCCGAAAAAACCCGGGCGGTTTAAAAAAAAAAAAAACCAAGTGGGTTTTTCAAATTGGGTTCTCAAAATCTTTATTTAAAATTCCACATATTTAACTAATAATAAATATATTAAATTAAATCTATAATATATATTACATATTTAATCTTTGACAATGATACTAGAATTTTTTTTAATTTGAGGGGGTCTAAACTGCTAGAAAAAAACAAAAACTTTTCAGGGAAAAATAGTTATATGTATAACAAATACAATAAAATCTAAATTAAACAAAGTTAATAAGAATGTATGATGAAAAAAATAAGAACATTGAAGTATTACATGTGATAAAATTAATCGAAAAATGGACAATAAAAATTGGGGAAAAATATGTATAACAACTGCAAATAAACAAACATGGGGATAATATATATAATTAATTCTGCTACTTATCATATATAACTTACAAATTAACTAAAAAAATATCTTCTGAATGCTTTAATAACACAATACTGCTAATAAATATAGAGCAATAATTTAATACATTTTATTGAAAAGAAAAAACTTCAAATGCAACTTTTAGTATAAAATAATCACCATTGAAAACTAGTTTTTTGATGTTAGAAAAATTATATAATATGAAAAAAATTTATTTTAAGATTTCAAAATTTCCTTTAAGTTAGACAAAAATTTCTTCTGCATAATTTAAAACTGATTTTTAAATTTTTCAATTTTAAAAAGTGATTAACATTTTTAATTTATTTTAATCATACAATTATTTATATATTCTGTCCTCTTACATAACAAAAAACCTGAATAGCTTTCAAATCCCCAAAAAAAGCATCTAAAACCCATTTAAGTATAGTAAAAACCCTGATAAAACCCGAAAAAGCCCATAAACCCTGAAAAAACCCACTGGGCTGGATTTTTTCTGAAAAAAATCTGGGTTTTTGCCAACCCTGTTGGGTACACTAAGCACAAAAAGAATTCAGGACTGACAACATGATTACAGATATTCCATAAGTTACAAGACAGATGCAGTATTATTTTAGCAAAAATCTAGAAAAAAGTAGGACACCAAAAGCATGCTATAAGGATACATTTTTAAAAATATCCCCAAGAGAAATTGTATTAAAATTAAAGCAAATTATGTCACAGAAATCCAATAAAATTATAATATTAACAGAAAAATTAAGGTTTATAAACTATACATTATTAATATTTATCTACAAAATATTTTAGAAAGAATGAAAAATGAAAATGAGGCTAAAACGAAGTTGTCAGTATTATAAATACATAAAGTATTCATGGATGTTAACACACACACACAAGCATGAATGAATGCATTTTTGAAGTAAATTTTCTAGATGATAATAGTATACAATATTATATCAATATTCATATGAAGTCATGAACTCAACAGTTAATGCAGAAAAATAAAATAGTAACAAACAACACAAATTAAGGTAAAAAGTTCAGCTAAAAAAAGAAATTATTTCTATACTTGAAATAAAAGTTATTTACTATAATATTTAAAAACTTACCTTCAAGATTTAAGGGATGATTCCATGGAACAACATGAACAGCTGCACCTCTCTGGATAAAACAACGGAGCTGGTTGAATTTCATACCACAGTCAACAAATAAAATTTTGGGAGAACCCTTAGGGTTATAAACTTTAGGTTCCTGTTAACATAAAATTGTTATAAGTACGATGACAGATGCTAAATATGATAATCAAAACTAAAGCGATATTAATTTTAAAAATTTACTTTTGTTGATACTTCTGCAACTAAATTTCTGACATTTGGGTCAATAAAAGGAATACTGTCTAAGGGTGTGCCATCAATTACAATCTAAAAACAATAAAACAATTTAAAAATAAATTGTGAAAATTGTATCAACAAAAAATCAGACATCAAATGGAAGGTTTATTTACTTTTCCCAAACAACCATTCTTCTTATTACGTATCCTTTTTGTTAAATCCCGTGTATCAATACCTGAAAATTAAAAATTATATAAATACTACTCAAACTTTTGCCATAGGGGAAAAAAAAACTCTAAATTTTAAAAAAATATCTTATAAATTTCAACAGACAAGGACAATATTTTATAGGATGTTACCCATATAAACAAGCAGCAGCAATAAATAAACAACAAATAAAACAGCAAGTACAGAAAATTGTAACAATTAGCTTAAAAGGGTATATAAGAGAAGATTGTAAGATATTTTAATATACTATTTATATTAATATTTAACTAAGTTAAAATGTTAATTTTAAAGCATAAATAGTTACAAGATACCTTGAATTCCTGGCACACCATTCCTTTCTAACCACTTTGATAATGATTCTTTCGCACTCCAATGGCTATAATGTTCACTGAGTTCTCCAACTACTAAAGCTGATGCCCAGATGCGGTTTGATTCAAAATTTTTTAAAATACCATCCTCAGTAGTTTCTTGTGAGCAAATACCATAATTTCCAATTAATGGATAAGTGAGAACCAAAATCTGAGAATGGTATGATGGATCTGTCAAAGATTCTGGATAGCCCACCATTCCAGTCTGAAAAACTGGGTAAAAAATATAATTATAATGAATATATAATTATTATTTTTAAATTAACAAAATACTAGGTAACATTAATAAAAATGATAAACTTAAATTAGCTTTTGGAAATCATAAAATAGCTTACCAATTTCTCCTGAAATTGATTTTTCAGCACCAAATATGGTTCCAACATATTTTGTGCCATCATCTAGTATCAAATATGCCAACATTTTTAATTGGGTTCAACAGAAATCTGTAAATTTAAAGCACACATAAATAATACAATTTAAAAATTAATGCAATAACATTTTGTTTTTTTATTACTTTTCAATTTATATATTATGCTAATTTGAAGATTGAAAAAGTATAAAGCACAATAAAGAGATTAAACAGTTTGCCTGCATCTAATAAGAGATGTTTCAACAAAAAAGTAATAAATGCCTTTCAGATTTAGGATCTTCATAAAAAAAAACCACCTGTTTTAAAATCAGAGATGAAATACATAAAAAGATCAATGTAATATCACTGCTGTATATATCTTAGCTCTGGTTACATAAATAATACAATTTAAAAATTAATGCAATAACATTTAGTTTTTTATTACTTTTCAACTTATATATTAAACTAATTGGAAGACTGAAAAAGTATAAAGCACAATAAAGAGATTAAACAGTTTGCCTGCATCTATTAAGAGATGTTTCAACAAAAAAAGGAATAATTAATGCATTTCAGATTTAGGATCTTCATAAAAAAAACCACCTGTTTTAAAATCAGAGATGAAATACATAAAAAGATCAATGTAATATCACTGCTGTATATATCTTAGGTCTGGTTTACTGCTGTATTTTTTGCATATGAAGTAATATGCAAACTTTTATTTTCCATGACATAAATTATTTATACAAGGTTTTACCTTAATTAAATTAAAATTTTTTTAAATATAGGGACAAATTAAGTTACTTTAACAACCTATATCTATTAAAGTAAATTAATTTAGTACGTTTTATGTCTCGTTTTAAGTAAAAACTATATTATCATCAAACCAAGTACACTTTGATCATTTTCTGAGAAGAGATGCTGTTAAAAACACAATTACGCACAAAATGTAATTCAAACTAACTACTCGGACGAAACGCTACAAAACTTTTGACCCATTAAAAAGAAAAGGAAAAGGTTTTAAATGTACAAGGTAAATAATACTAGGAATTACTTAAAACAAGTTAAACGTTAGATGCACATCAATGAACAATATGAAACATTTTCACTTAGCAGAATGCGTCAAACAACCCACGACAAGCGCACGTACCGGTTATTCAATTTAAACACACCTCTCACCGTCTCCACAACAAAAATTCTTGCTTTTATCTGCTCCGCAGTCCAGTGTGCGCAGCTCCGAAAAAACTGCCACTTGCTACTTTCAAATTACGCGTCTACTATATATCACAATGAAGGAAATGTGTAGCATGCTTCAAACGCCAGAAAAGTTTGTTTTGACTCAAAAATTATCACCTCATTTGTTATGAACTCTTAAAATAAATAAAAGAGATTTTTTCTGGGTTTAAACATACTTAAGATTTTGTTTCTGTTTCCCTTTCCTCTTTCACGATCTGTCTTACTCTGCGGCAAGAAAGTCTTCCAATATTGTACAAAAATAAGACTGAGATGTTTTATAAAGTTATGTAACTTTATCAAAGAGTTCGGGAACGTAATGAAAGTCGAAGCTGAAATACAATAACTAATCAGATGTTTTCTTTTAACAGAGCTGACGTAAATGTCTTAGGTGTTCTCATGAACACAAGTCAAGGTTGTGTCAAGGTTGAATATTTTCATTGCCGTGGAAAAACTTATTCTCTCCAACCTGTAGGTCGTTTTTCTTTCTCCGTGTTTTAGGCGAATAATTCTTTTAGTCAGAAACGTGCTTAATTTTTAATGAAAATGTAGAAATTAAATCCTTTTATCAGTAAACTGTTTTTATATTTTTTTACAATTAAATTAAACTCCCCAAAAGAAAATGCTGTGGATATGCTTACAACTTGAGGATTATTTTGTTTATATAAAAGCACAGAGTGGCGTAGGTTTCTGCAGCAAAAGCCAAATTTGCCTCCTTTTCCCCATACAAAATATGAGATTACAGAGATAACATTTTCTAGAACAAAGAAATATGAAGCTGCAAAGAGATTTTTTTTTCTCAAAGACTTAAAATTTTAGCAAATTAGAAAATAAAATTTAAGTCTGAATACAAGTTTTAACATCTAATATTAATAAATTATAATACAAAAGAAATAATATTACTTGAAGAAAATTTGTTGTTAATTGAAAATTATAATTTTAATAATTAAGATTATTTAAAAACTACTGACTAGTGCCAAATAATATAAACTTTATTTTCGTAGATGAAACTGTTTTTATCATCAGCTTTCTATGTAAAAAAAAAAAAAAGAATTGTTAATATTAATGCAACTTGTTAATACCTTGCTAATGTTATGAATTTTGCTGCCCGATACGTCCTGTTAAGTTTTTGTTTAAACCGAGTATCCAAACTTTTAACAGGTGATAACCCTCCAACTTCAGGTTTGGTTTGGGGCTCTAAGATCTACTGTTTTTCTCAGGAAGGCTATTGAGACCTGCTTCCTGCTTAAAACCGATTCCGAACGGCTGTGAACATCCATACCAGAAGTGGGATTCGAACCCTTGATCTCTGGTACCGAAAAGCAGCGCTCTACCATTCAAGTATTTTTCGGCCTTCAACTTCAGGGGCCAAACGATGGCCGGATAATTAGGAGGCTGGCCTTTGGTACCGGAGTTCATGGGTTCGAATCCCACTATGGCATGGATATTCGTAGCCGTTCGGAATCGGCTGTAAGCTGTAGGTCCCAGTCACATTAGCCCTCATGTTGCAAAAAAGTAGATCGTAGCACTCCAAATCAAACCAAACCAACTTGAGGGATTATAGATTTTTACACCCAGAGTTTAGAAAAAAGAAGCTCTTTCAACAATTTGGAAACAATTTTGAAAGAAGCAATTTGGAAATCAACTTCAGTTAATGCAGTTGATTTCCAAATTGCTACCGGCAAAGATTGTAGGTTCTGTTATATACAGTAGTCTGAAAGTCTTTAGGATAAAAATAAAAATATACTAAAAAGCGAGGCTACACAGACCACTTCAGTAATAATTTTTTAGTCCAAGATCTATGCTTTAAACTGCTGTCCGATAAAGTACACAAACTGGACAAAGCCAACGCCAACGCCTCCTAGAGACAGGAGGTGTTGACTGAACCTCCCCCAATATCTCACTAAATTTTTAAGTAAAGAACATAAAATTTAGTAAAATATATAAAATTTAATATTAGTAGTTGCATTAAAATTATATAAAATTTATTGATATATATATATATATATATATATATATATATATATATATATATATATATATATGTGTGTGTGTGTGTGTGTGTGTGTGTGTGTGTGTGTGTGTGTGTGTGTGTGAGTATATATGTCTATGCACAGAATTATTTGATATGTTACAGTAAATGTATAAAATGTGTAAATAATTTGGTTCAAAAATATTAAAAATAAAAAAAAGTAGACAACATTTTTTTTTACATTAATATTTTTTTTTAAAAATTAAGTAGGCAGTTAAAAAAATTATATTTAAAAATGCAGTTTTGTTTCAATGTTAAAATGCGATATAGTTAAATTCTACAGTGTGAATAGTAAAACAGTTTATAGTATTATCCCTGACTCTTTAGTTCAGATGTTGATTGATTTTTTCCTTTGTTTTTAAAAGCAAAAAACTAACATAAGTAAAGGTCATATATCTGTAAGTTATATCCTACCAACAAAGTAATCAGTTACTCGAAAAGAGGAATAAATTT
>CM063508.1:45344516-45347016 GCA_032207245.1 Pardosa pseudoannulata
TTTTAATTGAAATTTTTATTCAAAAACTAAGTAGCCAGTTAAAAAAAATTACACTTGAAAATCTACTTCTATTTGAATGTTAAAATGCAATATAGTAAATTCCAGAATTTCTAGGAAGGCACGAACCCGTCGATCCCCCTACTAGTTACGGCCTTGCTTAAACGAATGGATATACATACACACACACACACACACACACACACACACACATATATATATATATATATATATATATATATGTGTGTGTGTGTGTGTGTGTGTGTGTGTGTGCGTGTGTAAGTATATATACAAGTCTATGCACAAAATTATTTAACATGCTTCAATAAATACATAAAATAATTTGGCGTAAAAATATTAAAATTAAAAAAGTATACTGAATTTTTTAATTGAAATTTTTATTCAAAAATTAAGTAGCCAGTTTAAAAAAAATTATATCTTGAAAATCTACTTCTATTTCAATGTTAAAATGCAGTATAGTAACTTCCAGAAGTTCGTAGAAGGCTCGAATTCGTCGATCCCGCTACTAGTTACGGCCTTGCTTAAACAAATGGATATACATACACACACACACACACACACACACACACACACATATATATATATATATATATATATATATGTGTGTGTGTGTGTGTGTGTGTGTGTGTGTAAGTATATTACAAGTCTATGCACAAAATGATTTAATATATTTCAATAAATGCATAAAATAATTTGTCGTAAAATTATTAAAATTAAAAAAGTATACTGAATTTTTTAATTGAAATTTTTATTCAAAAATTAAGTAGCCAGTTAAAAAAAAAATTATTCTTGAAAATCTACTTCTATTTGAATGTTAAAATGCGATATATTAAATTCCAGAATTTCTAGGAAGACACGAACCCGTGGATCTCCTTACTAGTTACGGCCTTGCTTAAACAAATGGATAATAAATAAAGTAAAATAAAGAATTTACAATCCTAAAAGTCTTAAAGTGAAGAATTTGCAACCATAGAAAATAAAAATAATCTTCATTTCAAGAATTGAGATTTTTGAGGTAAACGTAAGGCTGTAATTAGGAATAAATAGGTTACTTCATAAAGTATTTTCAAAATTCTAAAATTTTAATATTATTTCAATTCAGTTTATTAAAATTTCCAAAGTTCTGAAAAACTACTCTCACTAGTACTAGACTACAGTAAAATAGGATTTTTACTAAAAATAAATCTATTAACCTAATGCTAATCCCGATATTTTCTGCTATCCAAAATTACTATTAAATTTTTTTCGCGATATTACCATATTATAAAATTGCAGTTCTCTAAAAGCACTTAATATTTATTTTAATAAAATACTTTACCTACCTCTCTGAAATGTACGGTGATCAACTAGGTCAGGTACTGCTCAAGTTTCGCCAGATGACCAGATATATGACTTGCCCCTAGAGCCTGATTATCTTGCTGTATCAGAATTAGTGTTTCTGGCTTCCAGAAAGTCTGTCCTAGGGTTATCGGTTACTATTTTGCACGCCAAGTGCTGTCTGATATGGCGAGATAATCCAGGTGAGCAAGAAAACCTTAACCCATTTAATGCCTAACGTTCCATTTTAGGGAATCTAAACAATAGGATGTAGAAATTTGTTTTCACTCAACGATTTTATCCTTTTCACGGTAGGTAGATTGTAATTCTATGAAGAATCTACCGAATCTTCGAATATCTGCATTTATTTATAACTTAATTATTAAGATCCACGTTTCATGAATATATAAATTTACGTATATAAATTTACCTTTCCGTCATGTTTTTGGCATTAGTTATTCGCATTGACGTAACAGGCTGGGCGGCACCCCAGAAGACCGAATGTCATCCCCCCCCGAATATAGAATTAAAAAAAATTCCCCAATATACCACCCCATTCCCCAAAAATTGGGTCACCCCAATTTTTTCCCTCCTGAAAATTCAACCCCATCACAACTTTATACTTTAGCAAAATCAAAACCAAATAACTAATTTTAATTGGCCAACTAATTATCACCAAAATCAAAACCAAATAACTAATTTTAATTGAAGGGTCATGCCTCCCTTCAATTAAAATTAGTTATTAGATTTAAAAGGGCGATATCGTATCAATGTTCTATCGCTATGATCTATTATTTTGCAATACGAGGGATCATAAAACCAGGACCTACTGCTTAAAGTCGATTTAAAAATGCAGCTAACATACATGCCAGACACGGGATTCAAACCTACAACCTCCAATGCCGAAGAAAAGCGCCCTAAATATTCGACCACCGTTTTGCTTGTGGGTTTGGGTTTGCTTTGGAGCGCTACGATCTACTCTTTTTCACTCCGAGGGCTATTGAGACCGCGGCCTACTGCTTAAAGTCGATTTCGAACGGCTACTAATATCATAGTTGGATTCGAGATAAAAAATTCCGGTGCCGAAGATCAGCGCACTAATCATTCGGAAGCATAAAATAATTTTTTACAGGAAAACTTGATAGTTAACCCCACCCACTTTTTG
>CM063508.1:45349516-45470744 GCA_032207245.1 Pardosa pseudoannulata
CAGCCAAATATAGTGGGAAAATATATAAACATGTTTTTTTTTATATCATGTATTTAGAATGAACTCAATATTTTATTAATTCTTAAAATGTTCCTAGTACATTAATTTTTTCTTCTGTTTTTACCTTATCAATATTTTTGAACATTCTGGAGGGGGGGTTATAATTTTTTTGATAAGCGAGACAGTTTATTTGAGGGAAATATTTTTTTATTTGTACGTTAAGCTTTCATAAAATATGGACGAATTTCTAAATTTAAAATTTAATGGTTTGGTTTGGAGAGCTACGGTCTACTTTTTGTAACACGAGGGCTAATGAGACCGGGACCTACTGCTTAAAGCCGATTCCGAACATCCATGCCACAGTGGGATTCGAACCCACGAACTCCGGATTCGAAGGCCAGCACCCTAACCAATCGGCCATCGTTTTGATAAATCTAATGAATTCAAAATTTAAAACGAACACCTGAATTTATATTAAGGCATTTTAGGAGTGTTCGGTAAACATTTTTTTAAGAATCTATAACAACTTTAGTCTTTAGAAACATTTTAAAAAATAAGAAAATTCATAAAATAATAATTTTTAAACACATTGGATTTTATAAATAAAATCGGAATTTATAGTAAAAAAAAATATTTTTCAACTTTTCCTTATTTCTACTCGGAGCGAATCGTCCTCTTTCGGACCCCATTTCAACGAATGGTAAATAAAAACTTAGAGGTAAAAACGGTTAATGTGCGAGATGCACACGTGCTTTCCATGCGAACAAATTTTATGGTGTTAATATATGCCTGGGTAATTTCAGTACTGCTGATTCCTGTAAATAGATCCAAACTTTAGGATCTTCATATAAGATGTCTTTTTTTTTTTAATTGTCAGATAAATTATAAATCTTTTTTTTAATTGAAAATGGCAGATTAAAAGCTTTTTATCCAAGTACTGTGGATCCTTGATTCATTGCTTTTCAAGGGGGTGGAAATAGAAGGCAATGAATGTGGAAAAACTTATGTAGCAATTTGGTAAAATCTTCGGCTATGAATAAATTAGTTATTTAAAATACTATTTGGATTTGCTTTGATTTGGAGCACTATAGTATATTGTTTTGCTACATAAAACATAAGGATATAAAGCCGATTCTATACGATTACGAACATCTATGTCAGTAGCGGGATTCGAACCCACGTACTCTGGCACCGAAATGCAGCGGCTGACCATTAAGCCATTCTTTTTCTCATATGAAAGATTTGAAAAGTAAAAGAAAATATCCACGCAAGTGTTAAAATATAAATAATAGCAAATAGTTGAAAATTTGTAGGATTGTTTATAAGACTACCATCTACTTTCGGGGAGGGGGGGATATTTCCAAGAAAACATAAAAATTAGTCAAATTTATATCTTAGCCGTGTTTAAATAAGGATGAGGTAGCTATGAATTAATGGGCTACAACTTTTTTAAGATGCACATAAGGCTATGGACATTAAGACTGTTTAAACATTAAAACCGTTTTCGAAGTTTTAAGCTGAACGAACAACGAACAAGTAGTGAGTTATCTCTCGATAAAAGAGTCTTTTGATTCAAATATTAGCGAAGGTATGGATGTTTGTAAGTGTTGAAATTGGCTTTAACACTAGATTGCCCGAGATTTCTTGTATACCTATATTGCCCCAAAACAGTCAAAATGACTGCATTGTGAAAAAATAACAAATATGTAAAGAAATTTGTTTAAAATTAATTTTTAATATTTCTTATATTATTTACAATTAAACAACATGTTTGATAATATAATTATCTATTATCAACGAGAATGCACTGATAAGGTTATCTGCGATAATGTTCCTTTTAGCGTAGCCTGTTGGCCCTTTCACATCCTTGAAAATACAAGCAGATGGTATCCTTCCAGGAATACCACCTTCGTCAATTTTTGTCCACACAGTACCATCAGCAGCTGTTTCGACCTCCTGAAACGTATTTTCAGTTTCTTCATCAGAATCTGAACTAGTTAGCACCCTACACCTTTTCCTGGGCATATTGATGACACTTTAATTTTCATCATTGGTGATCGACTCTTCATCACTATCTTCAGCGTCAGATGTTTCACTTTGAATATAATCCGCTTCATCTTCAGATGATAGTTCAGAATTTGTTGCATTTGATTCTATATCGGAGAACTCTTATGTTCGTTAGCTTTTCCAATAACTCATTTCTGCTCGAAATTTCTTTCATAAAGTTAGGGCGCAAAAGAAATAAAATAAACAACTTGTTAGAACAACACTTTATAAAGATTCGAATAACTAGTACTACTTTAGCTTATTGAGCAGCTGACACTTATCAAGTATACGCCCAAATCGACAATTTATCATGCATCGGTATGTTACCGTAATAAAAAAAAAAAAAATGTTATTTCAATACAAAGCCGGACAGGGCATATAAGAAATTTACTCAATTCAATAAATAAAAATCGTTTGATTATTTAAAATTTACCAAGCAGTCAAAATGACTGCTTCTGGGCAATATAGGTATAACACACACATATATATATATATATATATATATATATATATACGGAAATAAAGGAGGGCGGAAGTAACTACAATTATTCATAAACCCATTTATATGTTATAGAAAAAGTCACCAAATTCTAAGAAATTGTGTCATTATATTTCATAATTGTTTTTCTAATTGAAGTTAAAAAACAGTCAAAATGACTGCCTTGGGCAATCTAGTGTTAAGTAGTGTGCCTGGGCACATCGATCTTTATGCTTTCAAAAGCTGCCGAAAAAGGCTAATGAGACCAAGACCTACTGCTTAAAGCCGATTCCGAACTGTTACATACCAGCAGTGGGATTCGAACCGACGAACTCCGGTACCTAAGAGCAACGTCCTACCCATTTTGCCCTTGTTCGACTCTCCACTCTAATTGGAAGTATTTAACATTCTATAAAATGCCACTGATATTTACAATGATACTTAATATTAGGTTGAGGAAAAAGAAATCCATTATGTTTTTCGTTAGATGGCTGTAGTAATCGATATCTCATAAAGTTTCGATCAAACAATTTCAAATTTATGCTCGTTGTCAAGATGAGATTTCACACTAAAAAATTTTTTTTACTGTTTTTTGTTTGGTCCATTCAGTTGTGAGTTACAAGATGTTAAAAATGGAAGACAACAAAGAGAATATTCAGTACATTTTACAGTGTTTCTTTGATAAAGCCTAAAATGCAAGCCAGGCGGCTGAAATTGTGAATGGTGTTTATGATACCGATACTGCAACGGCTAATTACGTGCAATTTTGGTTTCGCCGATTCCGTTCAGGCATTTTTGATGTTAAAGATGCACCTCGCCCAGGCAGGCTCGTCGTCGAAAATGCCAATAAAATCACAGAAATAATCGAATTTGACTGGCATGTTAGTAGTTGTAGTATCGCCCAGAAGTTAAAAATCGACCATAAAACAGTTTTAAACCATTTGCGCAAAGCTGGATTCAACAAGAATCTTGATGTTTGGGTGCCACACCAATTAACACCAAAAAACATGATGGATCAAATTTCGGTCTGAGAAGCCTTGGTTAAACGGAATGAAATCGACCCATTTCTTAAACGGATGGTGACTGGGGATGAGAAATGGGTCAAATATGACAATATTGTGCTAAAACGATCGTGGTCAAAGCGCAGTGAAGCAGCTCGAACGGTGGCCAAACCAGGACTAATGGCCAGGAAGGTTCTACTGTGTATTTGGTGGGACTGGAAGGGAATAATTTATTATGAGTTGCTTCCGTAAGGCCAAACACTAAATTCAGATCTCTACTGTCAACAACTAGACCGTTTGAAGTTAGCAATTGATCAGAAACGGCCAGAATTGGCCAACAGAAGAGGTGTTGTGTTTCATCAGGACAACGCCAGGCTACACACGTCTATAGTAACTCGCCAGAAACTCAGAGAGCTTGGTTGAGAAGTTTTAATGCACCACCATATAGCTTAGACCTGGCACCAAGCGATTACCATCTTTTTCTTGCATTGCAAAACTTCCTGAGTGATAAGAAATTGAGATCAAGAGAAGATTGTGAAAATCGATTACTAGAGTTTTTCCCGAATAACGATTAAGACTCCTATGAGAGAGACATTAAGAAGCTACCTTTAAATGGCAACAAATTATACAACAAAACGGTGTATATTTGACCCAAATTGGACAATCCGAAACATGTTAAGTAAAGTCATTAATTTCACTCAAAAATAATGGATTTCTTTTTCCCCAACCTAATATTTTTAAAAAAATGTTTTGTAATTGATACCCATTTTTAGCAAGTGGAACGTCCGAATGGAATAAATGACCATTCTATCGCCTCTGCCCCTTCAGAGTGGCATGTATAATACTAAAATGCAATAAAGATTGTAAGTACCAAAGCAGTAAGCTAGAGAGTGACAAATTTATTGAATTTATAAGTTTGGCTGTTATGTTTATTACTTAATTTTAGTATTCCACTGAATTAATGACTATTCTGACCCAAGTCATCACCACGATTTAAAAGAAAAACTCTCTTGTGAGCCATTTTTGCTCAACTTCAAACCATTTCTTTAAAAAAATAAATAAATAAAAAGGAGAGAGAGCTATTTATTTTCCCAGATGCTCTAATATAAATGATACTTCCGGGAAAATGAAGTAACTAAACCGTAATATTTCGACGATAGATACGGGTAAACGAAGAATCCGGAAAAAGTAACAATTGATTTCATTGGATAAATTTAGGACCAAAGGAGGTTTGGTTTGTAATTCTATGGTCTATTGTTTTGCTACACGATGGGACCAAATGAATGGGACGATACATCAAGATTCATATATGTGTTCCTGCTAAATGCCATCATATATGTGTTCCTGCTAAACGCAAGTAGGTTTTCTTTGTCCTTTAAATCATTTTAACTATATAATCTTAGTTAAATAAATGTTGATTATTTATATATGTTGATATTTGTATAATGACCGTTTTGTTTGATGACCGTTCCAATAAGGGGAGTCCCTGGAAGATTTCACCACGGGCCTCGAAAGATGAGGGTACTCCCCTGCAAAGGATATGTTGTTGTTTTTTTTAAACAAATAAGTAGCATATAAAGTTATTCCATGTTACTGTGGCCAATACCAGGGGTGGCTCTACGTAGTACGCAAGGTAGACGACAATCCCTGGAGGCAAAAATTTTGGTTTGAAGTGCTACGGTCTACTTTTTGCAACACGAGGGCTAATGAGACCGGGACCTACAGTTTAAAACCGATTCCGAATAGTTACGAACATCCATGCCAAATTGGGTTTCAAACCCATAAACTCCGGTACCGAAAGCTAGCGCACTAACCATTCGGCCATCGTTCGGCAAAAAATTTAGGTGAGGTAAAAGTAAAAAAAAAAAAAAAAAAAACAGTTTTCTGTAAATCTGTATTAGTATTGCTGTCTTAATTAAGTTACAGGCTTTTTTTAATGGTTAACATAATGCTTTTATACTCCTGTTTTTCTTTTGAGAAATAAAGCTTATTTTTTAAAGTTTTTTTTTAATGTTCGGGAGGATGGTGGAATTTCTGGGAGTTGCCTACAGCCCCGAAAAATCTAAGGCTGGCCCTGGCCGACACCTCCTTATAAAAATGTAAACTAAAATAAATACAATTTTTTAAAAATTAGCCCTTGTATAGCAAAATAGCAGACAGTAGAGCTCCAAACACATAATCATTTCTTTCGATAAACAATAAATATGTCGAATAGTATTATATTTTCTTTAATAAATGTGATATTTGTATTAGTTATAAATTTCGTAAATTCCACCGTAGGTCGCAAAATTTTACTGGCGACACATGCTTTGGCCCATGTCTAAATTCTTTGGTTTGGCCATGCTTTAGAACAGTAGTGGTGAGCCTTTGTGGGAAATAGTCAAAATTTGTTTATGTTTGGTCATTATTATTACTTATTATTATGTTTGGTTATTATTATTACTATTATTATTATTATTATTACTGCTATGATTGGTTATTATTTTCATTATTATTATTATTATTATGCCCTTGTGCGAAACGAGCAGGCAAAGGCAAGGCTCTCGTAACTGGAGGGTTGCAGGTTTGGAGCCCAAAGCCGGCCTTGTTCGTTAAAGGTGACTGGGGCACGTAAAATAGGTTCGAGGTCACAATGTCCTCTAAGTTCTCAATCAAGACTTTTTGGGGTGGAGGCTAAGTTTATGGGTCTTCTGATTGGTCCCTGCTCGGTCGTGCTCGGTTTGACCAAATGACATATGTTAGGTTATACCTGTATTTTATCTTTATGTCAATGCCTCGTTATTTACCCTACCTCTATGTGATCCTCTATATTATCCCAACTCGACTGGAGCACCACACCTTGCATGGTACTCTGTTGTGTGTAATTGTCCGTGATCGTTTAATTAAAACGTTGTCAATGATACTGTGCATTTCTTTCATATCACTCTGCTACTAAGCCCAAAGCCGGCCTAAGATCCTCCTTGTTCGTTAAAGGTGACTGGGGCACGTAAAATAGGTTCGAGGTCACAATGTCCTCTAAGTTCTCAATCAAGACTTTTTGGGGTGGAGGCTAAGTTTATGGGTCTTCTGATTGGTCCCTGCTCGGTCGTGCTCGGTTTGACCAAATGACATATGTTAGGTTATACCTGTATTTTATCTTTATGTCAATGCCTCGTTATTTACCCTACCTCTATGTGATCCTCTATATTATCCCAACTCGACTGGAGCGCCACACCTTGCATGGTAATGTGTTGTATGTAATTGTCCGTGATCGTTTAATTAAAACGTTGTCTATGATACTATGCATTTCTTTCATATCACTCTGCTACTAAGCCCAATAGCATAAACAACAACAACAACAACAATCTTGTACGAAGTAAAGGAAGTATCGTAATCGCGAAAAACTCCAGTTTATGATGAAATATCTGCGTAGAGAAAAATCGAATCTAAAGGACATTAACGCTGCGGGTCGCCGCCAGATGGCAGTATTTGAGCTTTACTGCAATAAAACCATTAACTCAAGAAACGCAGCTATCCTTTAAACTTCAAAACAAGAGCTCGTTCAAATAATAATACAGATGACGTATCATAAAAAAATATAAAAAATGTGTATAGTTTAACAGGTGTACAAGGTATTCATGTTTTGTCGTCTGCATCAGAATTTATTTTTCTAATACTGGACCGTGCGTCACTTGAAATTGGAAAGAGCAAAAATGGCACCAATAATTTAAAATCACAAAAATCTTTTTAAATGATACACTTACCCCAAGGCTGCGAATTAGTTCAACATTGTGAGCGGGTAAATCTCAACTACTATGCAAGTAATAAGTGCACAAAGTTTATGATAAACTGTCTTGAGTCCTCATGCACAGGTGCAGTGATAGAATGGAAAATCATTTTGCGAACGTTCACTTGAAAATGAATGTTATTATTTTTTATAATTTGATGTTGAATATTTATTCTTTAACCATTGAAGTACTTTATAATGATAAATCGACGTCCGCAACACTGGCAATTTGAGTATTTATCGGTGAGTACGTGAAGACGCGGAGAGATAGAGAATACCAAATTAAAAATTAGTCAGTTAACCCTTTAACACGCAAAATTAAAAATGCTTGAGGATTTAATATAATTTCTTTATAAAGATTATTTATGAATCATTTAAATTTGTAAGGTATAAGAAAGAAAAGTTTTACATTCTTTGGGGGAGGGAGATTAAGAAGCTTTAATTATGAAAAAACTCGAGGCTTGCTGCGAGAAAATTATCCTTTTTAAGATTTTTTCCGAACGCAGCAGGTGATACAGACATTATCCTAACGCCTTAACAAGGCTGCGAACCATTTACTCATTTAGCACCACCTGATGAGCACGTGTAGCTTAAGGTATGTTACGGCCGCGTACATTACCCCCTCTGCGTCCTCATAATTTAGAAGCAGGGACCAAGGAGAAGACCCCCAGGCTTGGTCTGCCACCCCCTGAGGTATCGTTTAAGAACTTTTGGAGGACTTTGTGACCACGAACATATTTTATGTACCCCAGTCACCTTTAGCGAACATTTTTTGAATTTTAATTATTTTATTAGAAGGATGAACAATTATCCTTAAATTAGTGTAATAATTATATAACGGAACAATTTATAAGTGTTGTTTTTGTCAGTACATTTATTTGGGGTCATAAGAATAAAAAAAATTCCATTTAAAGAAAGCTTAAAGACATACATTTTAAAGAGGAAAAAACAATTAAGTGTACGCTGCCATCTGTTACTAGTTTAAAACATTAAAACACATAGAAATTTAAAAAAAAAAGTATTTTTATGTCTTCAAAAAGAAGATAAAAAAATTATCTAACGTGTGGTTTCACGGTAGTACCACAGCGAAACCCCAAAAGGGTTAAAAGCAATTTAGCGAAAAGTTTAAGATTTGTTAGATAGTTAGGGGAACTGCTTCCAAAACCGCTTCGCTTCTGCTTGACACGTTCAAGTCCAAAAGAATTGAGTAACACCATTTATTGGCTCATAAATTATACAGAGGAAGACGGTGACTACGTAGAAAAAGTAGTGCTGGATACACGGAAATGAATTTGTAAATAATAAACCAACCTATTTTCTTTTCGATTTTTTAAAAATTCTGTACGTTTACTTTCTGACATGAATTGTTTATGATGTAATGATTATTCTGTAAGCTCAGTTATATATCACATTGTTTTTTAAGCCTTTGAATAATTTCTGTCAAGATCATAGCGGTTGTAATGTTGTGGTTTTCAAGCAGTTTTCTGATTAAATATTCACAATAACGGACAGATCTTTGCGAGAGAAACAACAGAGCCTTGCATAAAAATACAGTATTTCTTAATTTTGAATGGAAGAGAGAGGGACTTATGACCTTTGCCCTTTTGAATATTTTAATTTCACGTTGAATCTACCGTCTTATTCCAACGCAGCTAGGATACAATAAAAATGCACTGATGAAATATTGAGAAAAAAAAACCTAATTTTTCCCTCGAAATCGTCTTTTTTATTTTGTTGATAAATTCCAATACTTTCTCTAACCATTTTTCGCGTAGCACAGAGGAAAAAAACAAATAATCCAGTTACCATATTTGTAAAATATAAAATTCACACTATTTTACCAAAGCCTTATTTTGGAAAGTAAAAATTACATTAAAAAACTAAACTCATCAGCGCAACAGCCCCTAGGGGGCTAGGGCCTATTGTGCTAATCTCCGTCTCCGAGACCAAGGACCCTGGGGTGGGGTGCGAAGCATATGTTCCGGTTAGGTGGTTAGCCCTGAACCCCCAGTGTTTAGTTCCAAAGCAAGCTTGGTCCCTAGTTTATCTACCCACTGAAGGAATGAAAGTCAACCTTGCCCAGCCCGGAATTGAACCCCGAACCTGTGTCGTGAGAGCGCTACTCCAGCGCATTACAGAATCAAAAATACACAAGTAATGGCAGCTATATCAAGTGTTACCTCCATGGTTTTGGATATTTTTTTCTTTTCCAAAAAGGACAGGAGTAGTGACAACAGTGTAACATTGCGAGATAAAAGTATAGAATAAAAAATTGAGATGAAGTACGCAATGACCAAAGATGTGTTTTTATTTTGGCGTATTTATTTATAGAAGTTATTTGTATCAGAAATCCTTTAAGTGATCGGTTTTAATACGGAATCTTTCATGCGTGTATTGATGTTATTTTGTTTACAAATAAGAATTCCGTTGATAGACGAAACCGCAAGTACGGGACATTTCCCAACATCAAGAAACGCAAAAGGATTTTTCAAGTTTATTGGGGATGAATAGATAAAATTTGGACATTTTGGCTGTGCCTTGTACGGATTTTAATCTCTTTAGAACGTATAATTCTATTTCAAAAACATGTCGACATCCATTGTTTGATTTCAAAATATCAGATGCAAATTTCTCATGAAACGGAAGAAAGGGGAATGGGAATATGCAATGAGTGTATTTTATGGTTTCAAGGTCAACGTAAACGGTTTGTTCGCGTACCTGGAAGTGCGTAAATACACTACTCTAACCTTCGAACGGAATAAGATCGAAAAGTTTGAAGAATTATACGAACCCATACGAAAGGCAGATACTAAAACTAAAAATGTTTCGCTGACGTAATCAACTCTGATCCATATTTTATAGTGTTTTTAAACAATACCTTTTCTTTTATCCCTTATTTTGGGAAATAACTAGTCCATGTATAGCAAATAAAATTTTATTAAAAAAAATTAAAGTTAATTGAAATGTAAATTTAACTAGCCCTGGGATGGCAAACATGATTTTATATAAATGTCAAAATCAAAGTTAAGTGAAATATAATTTTTCTAGAGTTACACCTTGTGTACGCAATCCCCGTAGAACTTTTTAATTTGTAATAAATAATAAACAGTGATAGGATACAATATTTTCATATAAAGATGTCAAATGTATTAAATTTTAATAATTGCAATTGGTGAATCGCAACTCAGTATTAGTTTTGTCTTAAATAATGTTTTATATTATATAGCGGATTATTTAAGCGCTTGTTCAGGCTTATATATGTTGTCATCTCATGACGTAAAAATGTTTTTATACTAATTTTATTTTTTTATAATTTATTTTTACTGATTTTAAAGTTGGGATCTGAAGTTCGTTGGTTCGAATCGTACTGCTGTTATAGATGTTCGTAGCCGATGGAAATTGGTTCGGAATAAGCAGTAAGTCTCAGTCTCATTCGATCTTGTGTAGCAAACCAGTAGACCATAGCGCTCCAAACCAATCGAAACGACTACCAAGCTGATGCTAAACAACAAAAGAACCGTTATGGTTTGACTAATCAATGTAGCCCAAACCAAGAAGGAGTAAACATTACAGAGGTAAACTCAAGTACCAGGTGAAACATAGAGAAGATCACTCGAGTACTTTGGGCAACCCCTCCTAGAGACCGTCCTAGATTTTCTTTTGTGAGTCTACAATTGAAGAACAGCCGAAAATATTGTTAAATATTGTAAAATATTGTTTGCTCATATCCTTTTGGCTTATGTAATATTTTTTTTTTGTAAAATTTTTAATATTTTCGTTTGATTGTGTATATGAATCTTTCTTCCCATCGTGGCTTCGGTTGTAAACTTTTCCGTTGGCCGTGGAAGTGAATATTATCTGTTATCTGTCCTAGATTGTATTGTAACGATCCGTTACATGACCCGAGCGAAAGAAGAACATAAAGTGACCTTTCGCAGCGGACCATTATGGTTAGCGGTAAGTAGACACACGTGGTCCGGACAAAGCCGTTTGTGGCACAATGCCGAGGCAGTCGCTTAGGCGGCGGTACATAAAGAACTATCAGTACACCGGAGCCAGTGTGTCTACGTATTTGGGATGTCTACTGCCGTCAAAAGACTCGGGTAATAATTATTAATCGAGCGACGCTGTAGTGCACATATGGGCCCAGTTACCGGTGCCGCAAATGAATTTAAGTTGGTTTGGTCGGTTGACTTAAAGACGACCTTTCGGCCACATCTGGAAACGGATCAGCTGATCCAGGCGGGCGGTTGACCGCAAGATTGCGTCACCCTGGTTCTGGAAGGTTCTGGAAGAATGACGCTAGGGGCAACCGGGACCCCTATAAAAGAAGATTGGCTGAGCCAAGAAGAGGGCTTTTTCTTTGAGAGTTGTTTTGTGGAGCTCGAGAGGAGTTCACTTGTCTCTCCGATTTCCGGAGCTTGCTTTGCTTTAGAGACCGCCAGCGTCTCTGCTTTTGCTAAGAAGTCGACTTTCGACTTTGGGATCTCATTCCCGTTATCTTAAATATTTTTTCTACTTCGTGCTTAGAAGTAGGTTACTGAGAGTGACCCTTACTCTCATTTTAGATCGTCCTGCATCATTAGTTTCCTGAACGAACTCCAGCGTGATAAGCACTCTGAGCTTTGAGCCTCAGTGTGGAAGCCGACTGTACTGATCGTCAACCCGGAGATTATAGTGTCAGCTTTTCGTATCGGCACTACTTAGCGAACTGTTCCAGTGTTCGACAAGGACTAGCTTCACTGTACCCACGCATTCTAATTGTGTTAACGTTATCTCAGCACGAGATCTCAGAAGATTTAGAATCTACTGAAACCTGTACATAGCTGTACATAATTATTCACTCCAGTAACGCATTTAATCCAGAGTAAACGGTTGTCCAGCCTGTATCATTGACGGCCTCGCCAACCCATGCTTCAGGACGACACAGTATCCAGGAGGAGTTACCTCGGATGTGTGAAACTCGTACACACCTAATGGAAGTATGCCCATGAAGAGATTCTTTGAGGAAAACTTTATATTGGTGTTAACTATCACCTGATTAAGATTTTTCCATTTTTTAATCACCTTATATATCTAGCTATACAACCCTAAAATTCAATATTTCGCGTTTATAAATCTTTCACATTTTAAAAATATTTTCAGTTGCATATTCTGAAGTACTAGAACACATATTATATGTGTCAGTATTATTTAAAAGTAGTTTATACGACGTAGTTTATAGTATCATCTATCAACTCTTTCTCGTTTGGTTTAGAACGCTACACTATAGTTTTTGAATTACGAAGGCTGAATTACGGTTCTATTAAGTAGAAGAATAACTGAACACTTTGTCTACTTCAAAGCCACTTCCAAGGCAAACTTATTTTTCACGATTACCCTTCTTTGTTCCTTAATCAGAGTTTTTATCTAGAATTCGCATTCTCCACATCTGCTTTTTTTAATTGGTTTCTAAAAATGCTTTAACCTCCTACATCTAATCTGAGCGAAAAAGCACTTGGCACAAATTAACGAATTTCTAAGATAAATGGTTACTTTTATGAGATGCTATGTTGCTTGCGTAATTATAACTCTGATTTTGATAAGCGCTATAAAAAAAATGGAATGCAGTTTCTTTAACGAACATTTTCAATTTAGACTCCAGTCTGTTTTTAGACTCGAAAATGAAACACACACACACACATATATATACATGTGTGTGTGTATTGAAGGATGGGCTTAAAGCAGCTAGTTGGTTTATAAGATGAAAGAATATTACTTACGCACACGCTTATCCTGAGAGAAAGTGATTTAAAGAGAGAACTGTTTTATTGGTGCAGATGGCGAACCTACCGCTACACCTGTTTCATAGATTAAACTAAATTAGCGACTTTCTAGGAAGAGAAAATGGGATGGAAAATATTTGTTTATAGCCGCCTGTTTTAGAGTTTTCTTGTTCATTATTGCGTTGCTCTCTAGCAGCTCTCAGTTGGCAAAAGTTCATGGAAGTATAATTTCAAGAGTTTGAAATAAATAATCTGTTAATAAAAAGAAAATGTTTGACTATGTGTAGTATTAAATTAGGACACAGATAACAAGGGCACCTCTAGGGTTGGATAAACTGGATCCCTGTCCAGGGCAGCAAATAAGGGTAATAATGTAGTTGGAATTTGTAAAGTACTTTCTTTATTAGAAAAACAAATTGTACAAAAGTATTTTACGTTAAGTATAATACTTAAAAGATATAGCTTAGAAGCCAGGAACATAATTATATGCTTATTTTGTATTGGATTTAATGATTAAAGATGGGCGAATGGTTAAGTCTCTGATCTTTGGTACCGAAGTTCGTGGGTTTGACTCACACTGTGGCATGGATGTTCGTAGCCGTTCGGATTCAGTTTTAAGCAGTACGCCCCGGTTTCATTAGCCCTCGTGTTGCAAAAAAAGTAGACCTAATGCTCCAAACCAAATCAAACTAATTAATTTATTAGAAATGTCAAACAGTGAAGGTAATGTATCACGTAAGACTATGTATCTTAACACTTTACCGACCGGTCGTCGATTAATCGACGTTTTGTTCTCAGCGCATACCGACCGGCCGTCGATTAATCGACGTTTGCTCCCCAGCGCTTACCGACCGGTCGTCGATTAATCGACTTTTGATCTTTCTGTTAGATTTGGTTAGGTTAGATTGACAAGTAGCAAGCAGCAAGCATTTCGCATTCTTTATTCAGATAATCGGTGCTTTTTTCTAAGCTTTAGCCCTTAGAAATGAATGGAAAGGATAGTCTCGGCGAGTTTTATCTCGACGACCTGTCAGATTGTCTTGACTGCCGTTCAGCAAGTAGTACTGATGACGAAAGTGATAGCAGTAGTATAGCCATTCGAAAGCGACGTCCTGTACCGCTAATATACAGTGATTCAGAAGACGAGGACATGAATAATAATGTTTAAATTACGGTTCTATTAAGTAGAAGAATAACTGAACACTTTGTCTACTTAAAAACCACTTCCAAGGCAAACTTATTTTTTCACGATTACCCTTCTTCTTTGTTCCCTAATCAGAGTTTTTATCTAGAATTCGCATTCTCCACATCTGCTTTTTTAATTGGTTTCTAAAAATGTTTTAACCTCCTACATCTAATCTGAGCGAAAAAGCACTTGGCACAAATTAACGAATTTCTAAGATAGATGGTTACCTTTATGAGATGCTCTGTTGCTTGCGTAATTATAACTCGGATTTTGATAAGCGCTATAAAAAGATGGAATGCAGTTTCTTTAACGAACATCTTCAATTTAGACTCCAGACTGTTTTTAGACTCGAAAATGAAACACACACACACACATATATACATGTGTGTGTGTATTGAAGGATGGAAGTAAAGCAGCTAGTTGGTTTATAAGATGAAAGAATATTACTTACGCACACGCTTATCCAGAAAGAAAGTGATTTAAAGAGAGAACTGTTTTATTGGTGCAGATGGCGAACCTACCGCTACACCTGTTTCATAGATTAAACTAAATTAGCGGCTTTCTAGGAAGAGAAAATGGGATGGAAAATATTTGTTTATAGCCGCCTGTTTTAGAGTTTTCTTTTTCATTATTGCCTTGCTCTCTAGCAGTTCTCAGTTGGTAAAAGTTCATGGAAATATAAAGTGTTTGAAATAAATAATTTGTTAATAAAAAGAAAATGTTTGACTATGTGTAGTATTAAATTAGGACACAGATAACAAGGGCGGTTCTAGGGTCGGATAAACTGGATCTCAGTTCAGGGCAGCAAATTATATAAGGACAGAAATGTAGTTGGAATTTGTAAAGTACTTTCTTTATTAGGAATAAATATTGTACAAAAGTATTTTACGTCAAGTACAATACTTATACCTGTTATTGCTTAGAAGACAGGAACATAATTATATACTTATTTTGTATTGAATTTAATGACGAAAGATGGGCGGATGGTTAAGGCGCTGATCTTACTTTCCGAAGTTTGTGGGTTTGACTATCCCCGTGGCATGGATGTTCGAAATCAGCTTTAAGCAGTACGCCCCGGTTTCATTAGCCCTCGTGTTGCAAAATAGTAGACCTAACGCTCCAAACCAAATCAAACTAATTAATTTATTAGAAATGTCAAACAGTGAAGGTAATGTATCACGTAAGACTATGTATTTTAACACTTTACCGACCGGTCGTCGATTAATCGACGTTTTGTTCTCAGCGCATACCGACCGGCCTTCGATTAATCGACTTTTGATCTTTCTGTTAGATTTGGTTAGGTTAGATTGACAAGTAGCAAGCAGCAAGCATTTCGCATTCTTTATTCAGATAATCGGTGGTTTTTTTTAAGCTTTAGCCCTTAGAAATGAATGGAAAGGATAGTCTCGGCGAGTTTTATCTCGACGACCTGTCAGATTGTCTTGACTGCCGTTCACCAAGTAGTACTGATGACGAAAGTGATAGCAGTAGTTCGAAAGCGACGTCCTATACCGCTAATATTTAGTTATTCAGAAGACGAGGACATGAATAATAATGTTGAAAACAACAATGATACATGGTCAACGAACGACAAGAGTATAATTTTGGAACCTTTCGAAGGCAGCTCTGGCGTAAAAATTATGCCAAGTTCCTTCGAAAGCGTAATGGGTATTGTGAATTTATTCATTAGCAGTGACCTGATTGAGCACTTCGTGAGGGAGTCTAATAGATATCATTATCAAATTGTGGAAAAATATAGAATTACATCAAAAACGAAAAAATGGAAAGACGTCACGGTGACTGAAATGAAGAAATTTCTGGGCCTGATATTCTCATGGGACAAGTAAAGAAGGACGTTCTCTACGATTATTGGTCTACAGACCCATCTATAGAAACGCCGTTCTTCTCGAAGGTTATGAGCAGGAACAGACTTTTACAAATAATGCAAAGCTGGCATTTTTGTAATAATAACGATATTTCTCCCAATTCTCATAGGCTAGTGAAGGTCGAGCCTGTCATTGATTATTTCAAGGAAAAATTTAACAACGTATAAAAACCAGATCAACAATTGTCTCTAGATGAATGTTTAATTCCGTAGAGAGGTAGACTGTCAATCAAAACATATAATCCGGTAAAAATTACCGAAACCGAGCCGGTGTCTCGGATGATCTGCAGCTGATCGGGCGGTGAAAGGGCATAGTATGTTCGAACCGCTACAGGCCGGTAAAGTGTTAAAAGAAAGATTTAATGCGTAGTGATTTGCTGTAATAAATTTATAACTAACCGTAGGTAGTTGGAGCGTCACAACTCAGGAAAAATAAAATGGACTTTATTTGGAAAATAAACACAAAAAATTAATTTCATTGATGAACTTTTATTCTGACAACTCCACACACCATCTTGAACATGACACGGTCACATGTCTTGAACATCACTACGGCCTTCTCTATCCCGCGCTTTTACACCCACTCAATATCGACATTGACCAACATTATTAACCAGAAGGTCGAGCAGCCACATAAGGGGTATAGGGTCAGCAGCTGGAAAGGAAGAGATCCGCTGAGATGAAACTCAGGGATTACAAATAAACAGTAGATTGTTTTATTTAGGCTGAATGTTTCTTTAAGACAATTCCTGTATTAAGAACAAGTAATCAGTGTTATGAGTGTTTGAGATAAGTAAAATAAATATCTATTTTATGCTTTTATTCTAGTTTCACAAGAGTCCGATTCCTGTAGAAAATTTTAATAGTAATTTGTGTCGTAGAGGAGAGGACAGCAGTTTACATTTTTGTCCGGAGAGGCAAAACTGCTTGAACTGACCCCATTAAAAAATAGCACGACCCTCAAATTCTCATCTGTTTCTCACCCTACAGGACGATGGCTGAACGGTGCGTAGCTGTCCTAGAGTACCGGAGTCCGCCGGTTCGAATCCAGTGCTGGTGTGGATGTTCGTAGCCATTCGGATTCGTCTTTAAGCAGTAAATCCCGGTCTCATTAGCCCTCGCGTAGCAAAACAGTAGACCGTAGCTCTACAAACTAAACTGATATTAATAACTGTAATAAGGTTTATAATGAAGTCTGCTGGATAAAAATTTTCTAAAATATTTTGAAGGATCACTTGATGAACGTTACATGCCATCAGCGAGATTCGAACAAGCGAACTCCGGTACCGAACAGCAGCACACTATCATTCGGCCATTTATTTTTCGTCAGATATTATACAAAATTGTTTTCGTATGCCTTAATTAAATATCACATACTAAAACAAACATTCTATTTTTATGAACAAAACAGGAATTATCAAAGCAGTCCAATAGAATAAAAGTCATTTAGTTGTATATTGTTGTATAACTTTATAAACAGAAAAGAGTAAACGAAAATAATTATTTTTTAAAATAAAAATCCGAAGCTAAATAAACAACATACAGGCCCGAATAAATAAACATGGCCGTAACTAGGCCCCTTAGCGCCCATGGCAAAAAACTGATATGCGCCCCTACCACCTAATATAGTGAGAAAATATATAAATGTTTATTCTATCCTTTATATAATAATAGCCTAAGTTATCTGTCCGTTTGTCCACCAATTTATGAAGCGGTTGGACCTGGAATGAATTCCCCGGCTAGGGCAGGCGATTAAATATATCAATTTATCCACATAATAACTAGGTAAAAATTACAATTTTTCTAGCATTATGACGTCATTCCTTTAACCATCTCATATAATTATTTCTTATTTTAAATTATTTAAATATCGCGAGCATTATTTTCATACGTTTTACCACTGAACTTACATATTAAGCAAATAATTTTCTTTTATATTTGTATTAAATAATAGATTAAGTATATAAGTGATAACAGGAATTATCTAAGGAACACAAAAGAATAAAAGTCATTTAGTTGTATATTGTTGTATAACTTTATAAAAAGAGAAAAATATAAACTAAAATAATTATTTAAAAAAAAAAATCCGAAGGTAAATCAATAACATATAGATCCGAATAAACAAACATGCGTAACTAAGCCCTTTAGCGCCTGCGGCAAAAAAAATGATATGTGCTCCTACCACCCAATATAGTGAGCAAATAAATATATAAATGTTTTATTTTATATCATATATTTAGAATGAACTCAAAATGTTTTGATAATTCTTAAAATGTTGCTAGTACATTAATTTTTTTTCTGTATTTATTTTATTAATATTTAAAATATTTTCGAACACTCTAGGGTTATTATTTTGCTGATAAACTGAATAGTTTATTTGAAGGGAATATTTCTTTTGTGAGGGTATATAAATATAGGTTGAATATATATAAAGGTTGGGTATATATAATAATTGGTACAGATAATAATAATAATGGTTGGAAATATATAAATATAGGTTGGTTGGGAGGGTATATAAATATAGGTTGTGAGGGTAGAATATAGGTTGAATTTTCTTAAAAAATTGATGATGTTCTAAATTTTAATTTAGTTTTAATAACTTTAATAAATTCAAAACTTCTAAACGAATACCCGGATTTATATAAAGGCTTTTTATGAGTGTTTGGTAAACATTTAGTAAGAATCTATAACAATTTAGTCTCTAGAAACATTTTAAAAAATAAGAAATTCATAATTAAAAAAAAAGGATTTTTTAAACACATTGGATTTTAAAAATAAAATCTGATTCTATAATAAAAAAAAATATTTTTCAACTTTTCGATATTTCTACTAGGGGCGAATCATCTTCTTTTGGACCCCATTTTCTCAAGCTGCGGCCCCTCTGGCAAGTGTTACCTTTGTCACGCCCTGTAAATAAATAACATACACAGTTTAAATACAAAATACATATATTTTTATTCATAATATATGCTGGATAACGAAAGTAATTAAGGGTCAAATTTTTTTCTCACCCCACTCCCTTTAATACATCCCATTTTCAATAAGGGGAGGGGACACCAAATTGACCTTTGCCCAGGGCCCCAGATTTGTCCTCAGTAACGTCTGGCGATAATTTGCTTTCATTACGTAAACATATTAATCACTTATATATAATAAAGGAGTAATTGGAAAGAAAGGGAAAACATAAATACATGAATATACAATATTTAATTAAGTTGACCACAAAATCTTTCTGTCAATCTATCAGCGTTAAGGAAAATTATTTACTTTTATCATTTTATCAGATAAGCCAATTTCTTAACAAAACGAATTTATATAAATAGAGTGGACTTGTAATCTGAGAAAACGCAATCTCCAGTTTCAAATTTTGCTTACTACGCAAATTTGGTTCGAAGCGTATTAATAAGGCGATTTCACGCAGTAGGGCAAAATTTCAATGTATGACAATTCTGGCTTTAGTTTCAAAGGCAGTTTATTGGCTGTTGTAAACCTGAAAATGAATGGAAGGGCATTATAGTAATCCGTGACGTTGCGACAAATTGCTCTATTGGCAAAAAACACTCGCTTAAAAATTGCTGTTGCCATAAAAGAGTTATATGCCTTAAAAGAAGGTATTTAATCGACATTTCGATGAAATAAGCTAGTTGATTTTTGCGGTTACCCAACAAAATAATGGAAAATTTGGGACTTAAAATTTTCACTTATCTTTATTTAGAAAAAGAGGTGGAATTGAGGAACTATTTTATATTTGGGATAAGTCATAAGGTATTATTATTGGTTGGTAGATTTACTTCCTAATGAAAATAATTTATTACACTTCAGTCAGTATCATTTCTGTTTGCTGTTGATAAACGCAACTAATATTAAGAGAAAAAAAATGGTAACATTTTTTGAAAATAATAAAATGGATATATATACATACATACATATATATATATATACATATATATATATATATATATATATATATATATACATATATATATATATATATATATATATATATATATACATATATATATATATATATATATACATATATATACATATATATATATACATACATATATATATATATATATATATATATATATATATATATATATATATACATATACATATATATACATATATATATACATATATACATATATATATAATATATATAATATACATATAATATATATATATATATATATATATATATACATATATATATACATATATATATATATATATATATACATATACATACATATATACATATATATATACATACATATATACATATATACATATATATATATATATATATATATATATATATATACATATATATATACATATACATATATATACATATATATACATATATATATATACATATACATACATATATATACATATATATATACATATATATATATATATATATATATACATATATATATACATATATATATATATACATATATATATATATACATATACATATACACATACATATATATATATATGTATATATACATACATATACATACATATACATACATATATATATATATATATATATATATATATATATATATATATATATATATATATATATATATATATATATATATGTCAAAATAAAGAAAATATAAAAATTGAAACGAAGAGAAAAAAGTTTAATATTAATAGCCAAAAAGGCAACATTTTTGCTGCATATTTATACTTAAGAATCACAATATTTGTGGTTTCGAATTCCAAATACGGATGATGGCCACACAGAAAGGGAACTGCTATTCGCCATTAGTCCACGGGTTCGACTCCCGCTGCTATCATCGAAGCTCATAGCCATCGAAACCAATCTTAAGCAGTAGGTCCCGGCCTAACTCTCTCTGTGAAAAATTGACAATATCACTCCAAAAATAATCAGCCAAATTCGGAAATTCTTCACAGAAATATTTTCTCATAGGTGACAACTTCCAAAAGAGAAAAATCTGTAGTTTATCGCAGTAAAAACATTTTTTAGTATTTTTTAAAAAGGGAAAAATGGCAAGGTTTATTTAATCTATGAAAGATATATTAATTTAGTATTCACAAATGCATTAAAAGTAAACAAAAAATTCTGTTGTTTATTTAAATAACATTTTTAGTGTATATATAAAACATACTTAAAAAGGGGAAAAATTGTAATACTGTTTATCCAATATATAAAACAAACATATTAGACTTTACCATTTCCAAATGTTGTTCTACAAGATTTTGCTATTTTCAAAAATTGATTGTCAAACTCATTTTCAAAACATTTTAAACTTTTACAGAATTTCACAATTTATCAACCGTTCTAATGTTATATTAGACAAAGATTGTCCAAAACCATTTTTATTTGGCTGAATATTCGTATTTTATTTCATGCTGGAGTACAAAATTATCGACAGAGAGAAAAACAAAATTAAAACGGGAATTTTTAGGGATTAGACTATATCGCTAAAAATCGGAAGAATTACTTTTATATCGGAAACACACCGAAAAATCGGAAAACTTTCGAGTATATCGGAAGCATTGGCACCTGTGTTTTCTTTACCAAAAGAAACAGAAAGAATTGTTAAATTTCCGTATTTTTCAAATTACCATGTCAAAGTGAGACAACATTTCCGGATGGAATAGGAATTTAATTGAAAAAAGGCAACATTTTTGCTGCATATTTATACTTAAGAATCACAATATTTGTGGTTTCGAATTCCAAATACGGATGATGGCCACACAGAAAGGGAACTGCTATTCGCCATTAGTCCACGGGTTCGACTCCCGCTGCTATAATAGATGCTCGTAGCCATCGAAACCAATATTAAGCAGTAGGTCCCGGCCTAACTCTGTCTGTGAAAAATTGACAGTAGCACTCCAAAAATAATCAACCAAATTCGGAAATTCATTACAGGAATATTTTCTCATAGGTGCCAACTTCCAAAAGAAAAAAAAATCCGTAGTTTATCGCAGTAACAACATTTTTTAGTATATAGATAAAAATATAAATTTTAAGTAGGGATATGTAATCTATGAAAGATATATTAATTTAGCATTCACAAACGCATTAAAAGTAAACAAAAAATTATGTTGTTTTATTGAAACATTTTTTAGTGTATATATAAAACATACTTTAAAAGGTGAAAAATTGTAATACTGTTTATCCAATATATAAAACAAACATATTAGACTTTAGCATTTCCAAATGTTCTTCTACAAGATTTTGCTATTTTCAAAAATTGATTGCCAAATTCATTTTCAAAACATTTTAAAGTTTTACTGCATTTCACAATTTATTAACCGTTCTAATGTTATATTAGATAGAGATAATCAGTTCTGATTTTTTTTTTTATTTGACTGAATATTCGTGTTTTACTTCTTGATGGAATACAGAATTATCGACAGAGGAAAGGACAAAACAAGAACGGGAATTTTAGACTGCCGCTGAAAATCGGAAGAATTAATTTTCCGATCGGAATATTGGAAACACACCGAAAAATCGGAAAGCTTCGGAGTATATGGGATGCATTAGCACCAGTGTTTTCTTTACCAAAAGAAATAAAAAGTATAGTTAAATTTACGTAATTTTCAAATTATCATCTCAAAGTGAGATATAGGTAAACATTTCAATTGGTATATTTTAAATTTTAGCCAAAATAAAATTGTGTGTATTTCACGAATGTAAATTTTTAAACCTAATTCAATTCTTTCTTTTGTAGGTGTTTTCAAGAAAATGCATCCCCACTGTTTGAAGAGTTTGTTTGTGGAAAGTAAGCCTTCCCTCTCGTCTCCCCAAAAAGTAGCGAGAGAACTCGAATCTGAAAACAGATTCCACAGAGCACGGGTTCCAAAACTATACATGCCGTGAAGGATTTTCAGGTGCGCTTGAGATGATACTCCTCTCAAGATACAAGAGTTGCTTTGAATACTAGACCCTATTTTTCATTAAATATATATATATATATATATATGTGTGTGTGTGTGTGTGTGTGTGTGTAAGGAAAAGTTACTTCATCGGAAAGCTAATGTAGGAATTTTGTATAAAGCGCCTAAGATACTCCAAGAAAATTCTCAGGGGTTTTCAAATCTTAAGTCAAGGGCAAAAATTCCCGCGTCCTTTTTCAATCCCCTTTTTAACCCCTAACCAAAATTGACCACTGGGGCTACAGTTTACGCCCTCAGAGAAGGGGTCTGATCAATTATAATTCTACATTGCCTTAGCGGACAATTTTGGAAGTTTCCAGACAAAAAGGAGATGCACGTTGTCGGAGGCAGATTTTGACTTTAGATGTTGACCCAGGTGTTACGAGTTTTTTTACATGTAACTTCATGCTAGTTGACTCTTCAGTTTGTCCTGTCCCTATGATGAAAAAGTGAACCCGTCCTCCAACGTTATCTTAATAAAGGTCTTTAGCTAAAACGGTGTCATTTTTATGGGCCATGATTGCAACCACCCATCGTGAAATCCGTCTTATTACACACACACACACACACACATATATATATATATATATATTACATACATATATATTTATTATTTAAATAATAGCTCGTTAAATTTTTAAGAAGATAATTTAAATGAGCTTTCATGCAGCAACAGCCTGTAAACAAAATTTACTGAGATTTAATGGAGTTTTAAATCTAAAACTCCATTAACTTTGATTGCAATCGCATTCGAAATTAAGTATATTACTTAAAATTAAAAAAAATATCTAAAGATCCTAATTTGCTTTGAAACATCATATCTGAGTGAAGCTAGATTTTCAGTCTCTCTGTAATAAGCACAAAATATCGTTCCAAAATCAATGTGGAGCAAGAAACGAGAATTGCTAAATCAAGCCTTTTGCCAAGTTTAAGAAAATGTGTGGGAATAGACAAGTTTTATCCATCACATTGACTTTCTAACTTGCTGTTGATTTTTTAAATTTTAAGTTTAATTTGAACTCAATTAAAATTATTTTACTTTTCCACTAAAATATTTTCATTTCTGTGCTAACATAAACACTTTTATTTCTGTGCTTAACACATGGTATGCGGGGCACGTACTAGTACGTTTTCTGACGATTGATACTTGAGTGCGGGTCACGTACTAGTACGGGTTAGTGCAACAACATGGTTTGTTTGTGGGTACAAAAATAACGGTATATGCAGGAAAACGAAGCCGAATGTTCTTGTCTACTACATAGATTCTGGAAAAATCTACACAAATAAAAACTAGTTTTTACACCAGTCGATGCGGAACCACAGAACGGGAAAAAATTAAAACTATTTACTACTGTTTCTATTTGATTTTTCATATTTACGATACTATTATAAATTTATCCACTAAAAAAAAATATTTTTTGTTTACAAGAATCTTATGGTTGTTATTTATATATTTGTTTATATATTTCAATATAAAATACGAAAAGTTGGTTAAAACATTAAATAATTTTTGATGTATTGAGATTTAACTGAATAACTAAATTTACGCGCAAAACCCCCGCTTCCGGTACAATTTCGCTGCGAAATGTACCCGCACACAATGTGTTAACATTATAGTAGAAATACTACAATTGGAGCCATCAAAAAATAGACTCCAAGAGCGCCGCGTACTGAAAAAGTTTGAGAACCCCTAACGAAGAGAATTTGCTTCAATAGATTACTTTGATGTTTAGCGTAGCCGTGAATTATTATCGTGCTTTGAGGCAAACTCACGAGAAAAGCTTTTATCGGAACCGGAAAGGGTTATTTACTTCATTAACTCGTCTGGAAGGAATGACGAGGCAAACTAAAATAGCGAGCAGGGAAACAGCTTTTTACAGTGGGGGAAGTGTTAGAGTTGTTCCTTTCCAGCCTTATACTGATAGCGGACCAAAACAATATTTTAATACTTATCTCTTGGTAGCTTATTGAAATGTTATGTTTAAGAGATAACTATAAAAATATGCAAAGGAAACTGAGATGGAGATGGATTGCTTTGATATGTTACAGTTAACGTTCTAATATGCAACACATGATTATAATTTTATACGGTCGTATTGATATTAGAGGAACACGTGTTTCACACGTCACACACAAATGGAAATAAGCTCATGTGAACAGCTTCCTTCCTGTAATTTCACTGGAGTCATCAGTCGCTTGGAGGTTATATCAAGATAGTTATTTCTCTAAAACGACTAACCCATTTAAAAATATAACAGGATTCTACGTAATAACCTTAAAAATATTTATTTTAAAAACTACGTCATTGAAATAAAGACGAATTTTTTTATAACACATTTATTCTCTGTTCAGTCGAAATGTATTACAGTAACGTTTTTACTATCTCATGTATATATTGCAATAATAATATGCTTTATTGTTATTATTTTACGGCTTAGAAGGCTAGTATTTTTTAAATTCTCAGATTCATAAGACGTAAAGGTTTGTAAGGGGATCCATTCCTTGCCTAAGCCATTGGCTGATCGTGTACGTTCTCAAGATATCCTCCTTCAAAATTATATATATATGAGGCAAACTCACGAGAAAAGCTTTTATCGGAACCGGAAAGGGTTATTTACTTCATTAACTCGTCTGGAAGGAATGACGAGGCAAACTAAAATAGCGAGCAGGGAAACAGCTTTTTACAGTGGGGGAAGTGTTAGAGTTGTTCCTTTCCAGCCTTATACTGATAGCGGACCAAAACAATATTTTAATACTTATCTCTTGGTAGCTTATTGAAATGTTATGTTTAAGAGATAACTATAAAAATATGCAAAGGAAACTGAGATGGAGATGGATTGCTTTGATATGTTACAGTTAACGTTCTAATATGCAACACATGATTATAATTTTATACGGTCGTATTGATATTAGAGGAACACGTGTTTCACACGTCACACACAAATGGAAATAAGCTCATGTGAACAGCTTCCTTCCTGTAATTTCACTGGAGTCATCAGTCGCTTGGAGGTTATATCAAGATAGTTATTTCTCTAAAACGACTAACCCATTTAAAAATATAACAGGATTCTACGTAATAACCTTAAAAATATTTATTTTAAAAACTACGTCATTGAAATAAAGACGAATTTTTTTATAACACATTTATTCTCTGTTCAGTCGAAATGTATTACAGTAACGTTTTTACTATCTCATGTATATATTGCAATAATAATATGCTTTATTGTTATTATTTTACGGCTTAGAAGGCTAGTATTTTTTAAATTCTCAGATTCATAAGACGTAAAGGTTTGTAAGGGGATCCATTCCCTGCCTAAGCCATTGGCTGATCGTGTACGTTCTCAAGATATCCTCCTTCAAAATAATATATATATACAGACATGCCAACATTCAGGCACTTGTATCCGGAGCAAAAGTGTGGTTTCCAATTTTAACATGCTAATTACAGATTACACATCTTATTGGTTTCTGAATTAAAATTAAATTTAAAATATTTACACAGCAGTAAATTGTAAAAGGTAAATTGAAATTTATGCATTTAAAAATTTATGAGTAGCTTTTTTAGCTTTAATAACAACTTATATTTCGGAACAGTGTTACTTATAGCAACATTGACCCTGATTAAAATATTAGTATTTTTCTATCATCACGGAATCTAGAATTTGTCTACTCAAATTTATCTAAATTCAGTTTGGTTTTTTTCCCACAGTACTGAAAACTTTAAACATGCAGTATTACTGTATGAAATAAGTAGAATTCAGCATTATTTTTTTCCAAACTTTGTATTTAATTGCTAAATTGTAATCTTTTAGCTGTTCAAAAGTTTATTTTCCGGAGCAATCTGAGGAGTTTCCGGAGTGATTAAATTTTCTCATTTCTCTGGAGTAGCTCGTGAGAAACCGGAGTAGTTGGCATGTCTGTATATATATATATATATATATATATATATATATATATATATATATATATATATATATGTGTGTGTGTGTGTGTATTAAATACATTGGTAATTCCGAAACCAACAAAATAATAAGTACCGATTTTGTGAAAAAATATTACAAGAAATATAAATCATGAAGAATTTGTATTTCTCGATAACATTTAGTATGGAGCCTAGTCTACAGAACGGTTACGACCATCTATGACAACAGCTGGATTCGAAAGCTCGAACTGCAATACCGAAGGGCATTCGGCTTATTTCTTTATAACGGAATAAATAGAAATCATTAACAATCCGTATTTATTTTTTTCAAACAAAGTATATCTCTTCTCTTGAACTATGGAGTACTATTCTCCCGGTTCGTTGTCGCTGTTGCTTCATTCTGGAATGTGGCCAATGTACTAACATTGAGCCTTACATCATTAATAAGCTGATGTATTTTAGAATATGGAGTTTAATTTTTTCGCGAAACTACACAACAATGTACTATAGCTTTGATGAATTTAAAATATTTAGGTGTGACGTCGCAAGAATCTGGTGGCCTGCGCACTATTACGGGCTGCACTACCACTAATAACGGCCCAGCCTCTTCTGGAAATGTTGATTGTGGAGAATTGATTTAAAATTCTTCTAATTCTGCTAGCTTCCTAGCAAATATAAATATGCGGTTCTGGATGATGTGTGCTTAGCCAGTGTGTGAAATCATACGCCAAAGTTGGTTTCCACCTGCAGACGATGTAGGACATGTAGCACCGAAACACAAAAGTGACCCTACTAGTGGGCAAAATGTGTTGTAATCTTGTAACACCGAGCGATAGAAGGTTATTCTACAACCTTGGTCACACCTTAATGTACCCGGCGAGATGTAATTTGAGTTCTATCGGTGAATGGAAATTTGCATTGCCGAGTACAGATGAGACCTTTCTTCCTACGATAAAACAACTATTAAATGATAAACATAAACTATCTAAGCGTAATCATATCACGGGGAAAAACATTCTTAAAATTATACCGTCGCCTCAGTCTGACGATCACGTTAAGAACATGTCTCTCTAGCTGTAGAGTCCAACTCGTTCTCTTTCACATCTTTCTTCCTTCACAAGGAAACATCGGCGCGAGGGGTCGTATTCTTTCCCCCTCCTTTGACTTTCGTCCTTGGGATTATGGAATGGTTTAACCTTAGCGCCTAGGTAACGTGGGGAAATAATCTCCGCATTTAATTTTCCTGACAGTAAATCTGTTTTTTTCCTCCATACAATATCATAGTTCAAAACAATCCACAGTTCGAATGTTGACAAAGATTATTACCGGGAAAACTGATGACGCTTCCATTTGTCCTACAGTTGATGGATAATGTCTTGTTATCCGCACAAAACACTCACATGTATTTCGTCGACTTTGATGGGTGAGTCACTTATAATCCTTGAGCCTTATCTTTCATGGGCACATGATTAATGATTCAAGGGCAATGTTGACTATGTAATTACCATTAAACTGAATTTTCTCTATCATAAATGGTTCTGTGGAAATTATACTTCCTATCTCTATAATTTATATGTAAACATAAAATCTGGCAAAATAAAATATAGTTCCTGAAATGCTATTGTTTAATTGATACTAAAACACACACACACACACACACACAAAAAAAAAAAAACATAGGAGAAAATCAAAAGAGAAATAAATGTCCCACAAAAACTGCCATGTATAAACAGCTTTTGTTCTACATTTTAAGAGAATTAGGACTATAAAGATACTGATAATGTGTCTTAAGCATTAATAAAAAGTCAGACTTAATTCATAAAATATTTTAATGGATTTCTAAATTCAATTTAAAAATAAATTCATTTTACATAGATGTGATAAATATTTGCACTTGTAAAAAGAAAACAGCTTCAAAATTTAACCTATGGTTTGAAGAAAATAAACATACCAAACAAGGAATCATTCACACAAGCCTATAATTATAGCTTCCATAATAACTGAAACATATGAGGAATGGGATGGGTTGAACATAGAACTGGGGTTCAAAATAGGAAAACAATATGGAATCGAAGCCAAGACATTTTCAGTGAGACAGACAAATACAACAAAAACTAACCACTGTTATCATTTGTTTGAAATTAAACAGAACATGAGAAAAAATAGCAGTTTTAAAAAATAACTTCATTTTAATATACATCACTTACATATCTTTTGAAAATGCAAATTTATTAAATATTTACATAAATATTTTTTTTGCACATTTAAGAATTTATTCTTGTAAATGGTACAATTAATTCTTTAAAAAACTAAAATTTGCCTACATATATAAAAAATATAAGATCCCCATTCAAAAATGAACATACAATTAAAGAAAAAAAGATCAGAATTATGTTAAATAATTTTTACTACTCTCACAGATTTAAGGCAAAACTTTCTTTTAATTATAAAAAAAAATTAAAAAAAAAAAAAAAAAAAAAAAATTCTAAAGACAGAGATGCAGCCAAAATTCTGTATTTTTCAGACTGTAAAATATACTTTCTTGCACAGAAAAATTGGCTTAAATTGTAGTACATCTTATGAGCAAAAAGTAATATTAATTTTATACAAAAGTAACACAAACATTGAATATTTAATGAATTGAATATTGTCATTGCTTATAATATTAGTATATTTAATACTAAGTTGTTTTTAATGCTGTTATTTTACCAAATAAACTACATATACAATTTTTCTATTAAATAAAATACATAAATAATTATTAAGAAAATTTCAATGTAATATTTATTTTTCACTAATAATAAGTTTTTTAAAACTAAATTTTAAAAAAAGGTCAGATAATTTTTAATATAATTTTAATTAAAAAAATTAAGACTTGAAAAGATTTTTATATGGCTAATAAAAATTGTCCCATATCTGAAGTCTGTCTTATGGTCTGTGAAACACACACACACATAAAAAAGCCCACCTTTTTGTGCAATATATTACTTGATTATTTCTTTAATAGTAATGAAAAATCTTTAAAAAATAAATACAAGAAAACTTAAGCATTAAAATTCAAATATTATCCATTATATATGGATACTTTATGAATGGTAGTCATCTCAATGATAAAATAAAATAAATTATTTAATTACATAATTTCAGAGGTTATTATTAGACATGTTACTAACACTCTTGGATATGGCAATCAATAGTCAACTGCACAATTTATCAAATGGCTTGAAATCTCACAAATTTTAGCAATACTCGAGTTCATAAAGCTCATTATATGAAATACACAGAAATGATATGCTGTGGGATATCGTTAGGAATGAATATCTTATGATTTTGGTAGCAAATGTCTAAAACACCTATATTTATATATTTACACTCTGTTACATATAAATATATATGGATGTATATATGTACATGCATATTATATACATAAATATATACTTATATGTTCCTTCATATATCCATTTATAAAAGTTTCTGATTTGACAAGTAAAATACAATCTACAGAAACTCGAAAGAGATCAAATAGCAATTATTAAAATACCTGAATGTTTACAAAGCTATGAATACATTCTTAATTGCTTTTATTATATATATGCATGATCAATATCTTAATCCATTGCTGACAAATGACATTACACAATATAACTGCCAATATGCCATTTTCCGTTTTGTACACTGAAAGAATGAAATGTATATTTAGACTGAAATTGTATTCGAAGGTTTATATATGAGTCTCAATACATAACAATTTGACATGAAATATAAGCATGGTTGCAGGAAATCTAATAGATATCTCTTGTACGGACAAGTGATGTATACACAAATTACATAAAGCTAATAGTTTTAAAATTTAAACACAGATTATTTTTTAAATTAATCAACCAAACAATTTTTGTACAGAAATAATATCACATCTTTATTACATTGATACATATTAACATTCTCTTAAAGCTTCGAACCGTAATCTTTTTTAGTTTTTCAGTTCAGCTACAAAAAGTATATCACTTCAAGTTCTGATTCCCATTTTGTCAAAAATAACATTTTCTTTGGTTTTTGGTTCAGTGCTCAGTGAATAGATTGTTTTTTTAACCACATAAAAAATGTTTTGGGGTATTTTTTTTCAATTATTATGCTATCAAAGAAAATCATAGATATTTTAAAATAAATACTGATAACTATTTATCTTACATAAGCTATGTTATCAGGAAAACAATATCAAAAGATTATCGAGTGAGATTAATGTGAAACATGAGCAAAAGTATGGGGTGAAGTTTGCTATATTTATAAAGGTTTGTTTCAGTGTTCACACTAAACTAACTTCAACATGAGTCCCAGGGGCTCATTAATGAGAAAAATGAGTCTCTTAAATTCCACACAAAAAACCATATGTTTATAAGTAAAGAATATGGTATTCCATATCTTCTTTTATTAAAAAAAAATTCCGTTTGCATTGGATAAAACCTCACTGGCCTTGTTAAATTTGGCCCATGTAATAAAATGATCAATAATTTCTTCATCCTTTTCTGTAAGTTTATTTCTAAAACTTGTTTTGATTACCTACATACAAGAGAAATTTCTCTCCAGAAAGGAAAACTTTCCTTTTCCTCAGATTATTTTTGGTTTGTAATACCTAAATTTAGTTCAAATTCCACTCTTTTTTCTCTTAGGCATTTTTGGGTCCATTGGACCCAAAATTTTATCCATAGTTACAATTTTTTTTTTTTTTTTTAAATTTGAGGAACTTAAAATTTTGATAGAGTTGTACCCACTATTAAAAATTTGTGTAGAAAATCTGCTGTAGCCCATAACATGAACCCAGATGTTTGAACATCAAAGGAGTGAAGTTGATTGGGGTGACAAAAAGACTGAACTGATGTATTGAAACGAAGTAAACTGATATTTCTTTTGGTTGAGCTCTGATTTTCAAAATAACTTTTTCCTGGATTTTAACTTGGGTATGGTTCGAACATTGCTCTTCCATTTACTTTGGGTTTGAGAGAGATTTATTTCATATACTTTGAAATCAAATGATACATTTCAAGATTTATGAGAAACCCAGTCAAACTCTGCTTAATGAGTGATTTGCATAATAAGCAATATTTTTCAGAGTGTTGAGGAGAAATCAGGATGTCACATGTGAGATCCTGTCCAAATCTTGGTGAGAGTTTTTTCATAAAAACAGGAGTTTGACACAGCATGTCAATACAAAATATCACCTTCATTCACAGAAAAATTATTTATCTGTTCAAAACCTTTTTTTTTTTTTTTTTTTTGTCACAAAACATAACAAACACACAGGATGAAAAGTCTTGCACACATTTAAAAATTTATCTATAAAAATGTGCATAAAATAAAATTATTGCTCTAAAATAATATTTATAATTTAATTATATTGTATTATATATATATATATATATATATATAATTATTCAGCTCAGTATTTATTTAAGCAAATGAACCATTCAAACTGATTAAAGTCAACTCTCATGAGAAAAGTCTAAAAGAATGCACTCATTTTATTCAACAATTTATAAAACTAATTAATGTATTGAAGTTTGCTATAGATGTTCTAAATGTTTAGAGGCAATATTTAGGAAAGTGGTATTTTGGGCAGCCAATACTTCGACCCAAAAATGACAGCATTGTTGAATGTAACTTTAAGGGTTTTGATCTAACAGACTGTGACAAACTGACAAGGTTGAGTCTCTGGTCTAGATTGTGGAATTATCTGGAAGTTGACAGCAACATCATTGATGAACTAGCTGAAAAGCACAGCAAGAAGCTGACTTATCAAGATCTTAAGATACTCAACATTGTGTCAAAACAAGAAGTAATGGAGAAGATAGCAGGCTCAACAAAGCAACAACCTTGCAGTAAAATACAGAAAATGTTAAAAACTTTGATTACTACTATATCATATGGTGAGAAGTATCACTCTGATAAAGCAGTAGCTATGCGTGGTACAAATTTATTCAATGAAAATAGTATCTCATTTTTCGAAATTCTGAAGTAGAGACAAAAACAAATGTCTCTAATGTTTCTGTACAAAATGATGTTTTATAAATAAGCTACATTATTAAAAATTTTCTTTGAGAATTTTCCTTTAAAACACTTTATCCTAATTGAACCCAAGAAAAAAAAAATTGTTTGTTTAACAAGTGTTTAGCATTATGAATAAGATCTAGAAACAACTTATGCTCATTAAGCAAAGTTCCACTGTAATTCAAAATCTTACACAATTGTAATTCATACCATGTACAACTAAACTGGCAGTTATACAATTTTACTTTTTGACTGATAGAAGATTTATTAATATGCATATTTTCACCATATCAGTTACTTAATCACAATTTTGGTAAAAATGAAACACAAAGACAATAGGTTAAACTTTGAAACTTAATTTTAAAGCTCAAATGAAGCAATAATTTGTTCTTCTCTCTCTATAAAATAAAGTCATAGATAAATTTGAATATAGGAAAGTATACAGACAAATATTGAATTTAAAACTCTACTATATTTATGATTTAAAAATTGTTTACATTTGTTATACATAATACTTATATTTACTATATATAATAGCTCTGTATATAGTTTTTTTCAATACAATATAATCTTTCTTATTTTGTTTGCTCTTAGGATATAAATATTTACATGTTTTAAACATACCACCGGAAAAGACTAAAGCAAGACAACAATGAAAATAACTGAAAATTGAAACCTCTACTACCATGTGATAAGTTTACAATTCCTTTTAAAATTTCATATTATTTTGGAGAGATAAATTAATTTTATTATAATATTTTACAAATGAAGTAAAACAGTTCATAATGCAATAATAAAAGATGAATACTTTAGACTACAATTTGATTTTTAGAGAAATATTGTAATACATTATACAGCTTACATTTGTAGAAAAATAATAAATTTTATACTGAACATTAGTAGTTTTTAATAGTAGAGGTTTAACAAGGTACATAAAAAAATCACAGTAAATTATATTATTAACTTACAAAAGGAAATTTCAATTTCAAGCTAATTATAATCTAATATATACAACTTATTAAACAGTATTTATCACAGAATAAACTCCATGTGTTGTATTCAATCATGCATTTTTACTAAACAATAAATAACATATGATTAAAACGATCTCAATAAACCACCAACAAAACATAAAATGAAAATAAACATTCAACAATTATATACAAGTATATATATATATATTTATTTATGTAACAATCCGATGTTTTGTAGATGCCACTAAATGTGATCATAGTTTTTAAAAAAACGCACATACAGATATTTTATATATTTAGACATTATGAAATAAGTTAAAAGTCAGGAGTTAGTTTTATACTAGTTATCATTTACAATTTTAAAGATTTTAAAAATTGCAATATTAAATTCCTAAAGGATCTATTTAAATTTTCAGACAAATTTAAGTAATACTTATTAGATATATAGATTATATTAACTGATCCTATAGAATGTCATATTATAGGTAGATTGATCAATCAAAAATTCAAGGAATATAAAAAGAAATTTTTGGCATTTTTTAAATACTTCACTTGCATCATTTGGAATAACAAACAATCTAAATTTTTTAATTTTTAAGTTATTTATATACACTATCTATAATATTCTTTAAGGCAAACTATCAATGTCCTTAACAAAAAAAATGTTAAAAATAAAACCTTTATAAAAATAAAAAATAAATAAATAAAAATCATAATAACGATAAATAAATCCTATTTTGCAACTAAATTTTTCTCAGAAATCATTAGTTCTCTAAAGTTTATTCAGCACTAAAATAATGATAGAAGGTATATATATATATATATATATATATATATATATATATATATATATATATATATATATATAAACACACACTTTTTATAATCAAGATTAATATATTTCATTGTTAACTACAAAATATATTAGTTTTCAATGATAGTGTGCAAGAAATGTTTTTAAAAATACTTCTTTAGCTATAATAATAAATAAAATCATCTTATTTTAAAATATTATCTTTATGAGGATAATACAAATATTATCATGAAAAAATTATCTTCTGGTTTTATCATCTTTATCTCAGTAAAATAATCTAACAAAAAATCATTGTCAATATGGAAATATTAGTTTGAACCAGCTATCCCAATAAATACTAGAAAAATATCCTACTGCATTATCTTTACACGCTCAATAGACAAATTACTAAGTAGTTGATTTGTACCTAAATTATGCAAAAACACATTAAATGGCATCTACTGAATATGTCAATAATCTGATAAACAGTATTTCAGCAAACTGAAAATAATGGTTATTTACTCACCTGAAAACAAGAAATTTTCAAAAGTTAACTTAATCTATTTCTCTATAAAAATGTGCTGAAAAGATTATGATAAATCATTTGGTATATGAAACTTTGAGCTAAAACTTAAGCTTTGAGATAACTGTGTCAAGATTTGGCTTCATCAGAAAATTCAACTTTTTCTTGGAGGGAAATTCTTCTTTTGATGGGTTCAATTTCATTATTAGATCTGAGAATACCACCAAAAGTGGCTGTCGCCTTCCAACGAGGAGCAGTCAGTTCAGATTTATCATTAGAAAATTGTTCATTTACAAAGACATTGTCATTCATTCCTAAGCTATTAAGGCTGACAGTGCTGTTTGAAAAAAGTGGATTGGGCTCCAAAGTTTCTTGAAGAATTTCTGCTCGAGCGGCAATATCAGCAATACTGGATGAGGCACTAGCACTTTGGCTCTGGGGCATACTTTTGGGCTGAGTGGCAATTTTGCCAAGGTCTTCAGAGCTGGAAAGAATAATAGAGTTTTATTAAAAATTCCCAATTTCTTTGGAAAAAAAAAGAATTAAACAATAACTTTAAGATGTCAAAAAGAACAGAACTGAAGAAGATTTAATTTTAAAAGAAGAATAAATATACAGCAGAAGAACAATCACTATAAAACATGTAAAATTATTTCCAGTTCATTTTTACATTTGTTACATAAGATTCCCCCCTCTTTATTAAGTTTAAAGAAGATTATTAAGCATAGTTATTTTTTCAGTTGGAAAAAAATGCTATTTTTATTTTTATGCAAAAATTTAAGCTTTAATTCATCGACTGACAAGATTAAATATGTAAATCAATGTAAATGGTGCTTCTATTGATAAGAGCATTAGAGTACAGCTTCTATTTTTTGGTTCTAAATTGTCCAAACTGTACATTTGTCCCTTTTGGTGTTTCGACTTTTTTTTTAAAAAACCAAAATTTAATTTTTCATTAGTAGAGGCACTCAAAATTTGCAACTTGAGAAATGCAAGATATTTTGCAAATTTACCCACATGAAAGAATTTATACTTTTACGCAAGAAATTTGCAAGCATCTATAAAAAAAGTTTTTTAAATCCATATATGCCTGATTTTGTAAGAATTTAAAAAATGCTTTCAAGAGATGACACAACAATTGTGAGGCAGTAAATATAGGAATAATCATGATAAAAGAAGTTGAATAGTATGAAAGGCTATCTGAGAGGCATTATAGATTATGAAATAGGCCCAAGATAGTCTAGTTGTTATATTGCATAGCTAGAATCCCAAGGGGCTGGTTTTGAGCCTTGAAGACACACTAAACATATGTGTATTCACAAAATGTGATGGTTAAATCTGTGATTCTAAATGCCCTTGATAAATTGACTCTATAAATAGATGGAAGGTTGTCAAGGGGGAGAAAGGTAAAAAATCAGAATTCTCATTCAGAGAATGATAAAATTTTTTTTTTTAATTCTATAGCATGCCATCACTAATGCATTGTCAACACCTGTCAGAATAGGCAACCCGTTGCATAGTATCAGGGAAGCAAATAAAGAAAATAGCAAGTAACAAGCAGGCAAAGTTAGAATCGCTTATGAGGAAGAATCTTGCTTGTACATTTATGAAGTCTGCAGTTGATTGGCAGCTATGAACACGATCTTGCAGGTAGAAACAAGAGAAAAATTAAGACTGCATTCTTCAAAATTACAACACTAATAGGCATTTTTAATAACAAAAATGAACTTGCCTATAAGGAGCTGAAAGATAATCTTAAAAACAATCCAGATATCTTGGAAGAAGATTCTCTTGAGGTAATGCATGAAGACTATTAATACTTTGTTCATGGCATGCTAAGATAACTGATGATTCCAGTTTTAAATGTAAATTGTGATTGCTTTTTCTCAATTTTCTTATGTTTTAACAGACTGTAAGACGTACTGCAGTTTTACAAATTTGGAACTGCTGAAAGATTTGATTTTCATAATTGCATGCTGGTAACATACAATTACTAAAATTTGTGTTTCTTAAATTGAACTGAGTTAAACTGAATTAATATGTAACTATTAATTAGAATTATTAAATCATTAGTATTGTAGCTACATAACTTAATTTTTGTGTATTGTTTTATGTTTAAAATTTCCTTTTAGTAAAAGATAAATGAGCTTTTAACCTGGATAGCCATCAGATCACAACATTTTTCTTTTGCCTTGAGAATTTTCTTCAAACTCTTGAGAACAAGAAATTGAGGGCATTGTATTAATAATTGTAAAGGCCCCCAGTCATTGAAAGAAAATTAGGATTATCAGAATAATTGATAAGACAATCAACAAACCTTTTCTATAATAGGTTTAGCAGACAGAAAGTTTAAATAAATAAATAAATAAAGGGCTGTGTATCTTTTTGGAATAAAAACTATTATAGCATGCTTTATGAACCAACCTGGTTGAAAATAATTATTAAATGAAATCAGGAACCAAGTATGTTTTTTCATTAGTTGATGAAATGGAAAGGGATTAATTTAAATATGTACAAACTACTTTTATAATATGCAATTGAAATAATGCAATAAATTTAAATTTTTAGTAAACAATAACTAAATATACATTTATATAAAGGGAAAAGTCAAATTCTTATATAGGATTTGGCTCTGCTTTCTCTTACACTGTTTTAATAATTTTACAGTTGAAAATTTGAGGAAGTATACTAACTTCCAAGACATCTTTAAAAGTAAGCTATTAAATAATCTAAATATCAATAAATTTAGAAGACATATACTGGGGAAAAATAAATTCATTTAACTAATATACTTGTGGATAGTTTGGAATGAGTAGAAACAAAAGGATTCAGAAATGAAAAAATTCCACAATCCCTTATAATTACTAACAGAAAAAGGTTTAGAATGACTGGACAATCTTTGAGGAAATTGGGGTAGATACTATGGTAATTATAATGGTTTTCTTTCCTTTTTATAATATGGAGAAACAAAATTATATTATACTTAAAAAAGTGATCTAAAGTTAAATACCCAAATTAGATGTAATTCTAAAATAAATATACTTATACCTGTGATGACGACTAGAAGGTAAACTGTTGCACTGCCTCGGTTGAGGCATTTTCTCTTTTTGTGCATTGCGGTGTGCTTCAATTTCATCACAAGCTTTTCCAAGAAGAGTTATACTGATTCCTATTTTAGCACTCATCAGACTAAAATGAATTTTACTCATAAAAAAATAATGAAGTATATATACACAGCTAAAAGAATAAAACGAAAAAAAAGTACCAAATCTAGAAAGAGTAGCAATAAATTTATATAAATAGCTAAGTTTCTCTGTTGTATTCCATTATTAAAAGTTATGCAGTTTAATACATTATGTTTTGTTAATAATAAAATGCAATGTATTTAAAAGTAAGCAAAAATTAAGATATAGAAAGAAATATTTTACTTTAAAATAAGAAAGTAAAGTAACTACAAACATAAAATCTAAAGTTATAATGCATACAACTTTCATCGTTCTTCTGATAAAGAAATTGGTAAAATAATATTAAAAAGAAAGCATTGTTTGTTAATTGATTCTTTGCAGTAATAAAGATAATATACAACTTGGAAAATTATACATATTAATATATTTATTTACTGTGTACATAAAATTCATACATTAAAAACAGTTATATTATACTATGAAGTTATATTAATGAAAATCCTCTGATGAAGAATTAAGATTCAATAAATATCTGAAAATAAACTAATTTTTCTTTAAAAAAAAAAAAAAAAAAAAAAAAAAAAAAAAAAAAAAAAAAAAAAAAAAGCTACAACACTGTTTAAAAATAAAATGTAATAAAGGTTTAAAGTTTATAAAATTACCATAAGTAGACAAGAAAGAACAATACAAATCCCCAGAAGCCAACAATTGGTATGGAACCACTAACTACTCGCAATACTAAAGCTCCTAGTGGCAATGGTATGAAACCCATTCTTCGAGATATCAAATCTGAATGATCAGCAAATGCCTGTAACAACAGTTTAATGTAGCAAAACACCTATATTTTGTTCAAAAGTTTATGCATGAAAAGCAATTAATACAATAAAAAAGATATACTTACATTTTTCAACTTACAACTAGCTAAATCATATGCCAAACTCACAGTATAATCTCGATATACCTGAAAACACAAAATGCCATTATTAAAAAGAAAATATTTTATGAAAAATCTAATACTATAAATTCATTATATGATTATTCAAAGTAAATGACAGAGAACACATTTAAAATATTCCTTTTCATAAAAATTAAACATACTTACTTCAAATGTAATCTCATTGAATCTTGTAATAAAGGCATGCTTAGTCCAGTCAACAAGAATTTCAGCAATAATTACTCCAAAACAATATGGCATTAAAACCATAAATTGATCTATATAGTTTAAAAGTAAGTTATTTCCAGTTTTAATAAACAAAACAGAAAAAATTATAGACACAAATATTTTAAAATAAAGGATGAAATCTAGTCAGATGATTGAAAGTTCTAATTTTACTGACAAAAATTGAAAAAATAAGACAGATTATTAAAAGTACTGAAGATTTTTAGTTTAGTAAAAGACAAAGTTTATTTTCACATAACTTATTTTTTCTTATTCCTTACATGTGTTTCTGTAAGTTAAGTAAGTTTCTGGGAGTTATCATAAGTTCTAAGATGTTATGTGGTCAAAACTGATAAATTAAATATATTAGAAAGGGTGGAGGACATTCAAATAACTTCTACACTTGGACTGAAACACAATATATATTAAATATTATATGCAGTGAAACTACCTCAAAATCATTTAATAAAAATTGCAAGTCTTGCATATTATAAAAGGAAAGTTAAGATATTATACAGCAACTCACTAAAAGCAAAAAATACCTATTAAAAAAAAATCATTAGCTTTTAAAAGACATTTTTTGGTTGCTCACAATTCTGCCCTTAATTTAAAATATTTTTATAATAAAATAACAATACTGAAACATTAAGATAAAAAAAAAACACAGGCAAAAAACTATTTTTTTTTTTCATCAAATACTGACTTTACTAACTGATTTCTGAAAATATGAATGTACCTGAAAAATATGGATCATTTTTTTTTTATCTCAAAGTACACATATAATCATCAGTTCAACAAAAAATGAAAACTCTATTTTTTATAAATTAAATTTATTAATAATAATAAATAAAAGATAGTACAATTATTTTAATCTTGGACACACAAAACTAAATTAAATATTCCTGCCTCAGACATTTACTTATGCTTAGTCATGAAATGAATATATTCAGTAACCTTTTACTTTTAAATATAAAGGTAAAAGTGTAATGTCAGTATACATTGTGAAGACATTAATAATTATGTTTAGAGTTTAAAAAGAAAGAAAAATAATAAAAGAACTCATGTTTTTAGACATGATTTGTATTACATGCAGAGAAAAATATGATCAAATAAAAGTTTAAATGTACACAAAGAAATGTAAAATAACATACCATAGTTCCAATTGTACTCTTTCATAGTCTGTATTATAACAATGAAGAGTAAAATTAAATAATGAAATCTTTCTCGAACATCACTACAGGACATTTGGAATAAATTATTTTTCTCAAATTTCTTGAAGACCATACTTTTTAGTTCAACAAACTAGAATATAAAATGAAGTCATACTAATAAGAAGCACACAAATATAATAATCAAATAATTTTAAAATGATTTATACTCACATTATTAGAAAGCATAATAGTAAGAAGAGCCTTATTTTGAGAGTTGATAGCAACATTAAGAGTAGTAGCTTGAATGAGTACAATAATAGAATGAACAACTGTATATATGTTAAGGTAACAACAAATTTGTTAAAATGCTTTAATATGTAACACTGATATAAACTCTAGATCATTCTTATAAGTTTTTATAAATAATTTGCACTTACTTCATAGACAACTTTAAAAAATTTCATAAACAAATGATTTAACATTATAACTTAAATGCACTTAACAAGAATTTTAGAACAATAAAGCACTGTTTATATATTTTTAATTTCTACATCCTTTACATTTATACAATATTTAATCACAGTCTCAATGCATTCATAACCATTGTAATGATAAAAGTTTTTCGTTCATATGAAGTAAAGCATTGGTTGAAACCTGTTTTTCTTTTTTATGAAATACATTTTTTGCTTTGTACATCATATTACTTCCTCACTGTCAAAGAAAAAACTTTAATTGGAAATTAAGCACAATTGATGAATTAATAAAAGATAAATCGTCGTGGAAATTTAAGTGATAAGTTATTCCACCTTTATTTAAAATGCATTGCACTCCATTGAAAAGTTTCAAACTTATTTTTAAGTGAAAAACCAATCAATTCACTTAATTTGATTCATACTGCTATATTTAATACTCATAGACAAGCAACACATCAAATGATGATTATACCTTTTTTTTTTTTAATTTAACATATCTACTTGCATGCATATAAATGCATGATTTACAATAAAGATATAATTTTCTCAGTTTTATAATAAATGTTTAATTTTCAAATTTAATTATTACTCTCTTTTCAACATACTATGCAGTAATATACTAATATTATTATCCCAGAAAAATTTAATACTTTTATATATTGGTCCCTTGAATGACATAAATTTGTATGAATAACAAAAAAGTAAAAGAAATGAAAACTCTTAACTATCTAGGTACAAATGTCACTACAACAACAAAAAAGGACTCATGTTCTGGAATCATCAACACAGCAACTGTTAATGCTGCTCAAAATTATTGTAAATTATTATGTTTTTAAAATGGTGCAAAAAGTCTGGAGATTTAATAACATTCAAAACAACCTCAAACTGCAAATTTATAACACAACTATAAAGCAGCAAAACCCAGAAATTAATGAATGTGCAAGAAAATGAGATTGGTGTTTTTCAAACTATGTATATTTGGAAAACTCTTAGAATATATTACCTTAATAAAGAAAATAACACCAAACTTTTTTTTTTCAAAAAAGATAAAACAAAACAGTTGTCTTTTAACTACAGACTTAAAAAAAAGATGATGAGAGAGGATAAAAGAAAGAGTGCTGGAATTAAAATCATCAGATACTTGAATAGCCTTTAATTGGGCACAAATAGCCCCCCCCCCCAAAAAAAAAAAAAAAAAAAACAGAAGACAAGACAGATTTTCCATACAATGATTTTGAAATAGAGAAACCAGCTTGAGTGGGTGAGCTGAGAATTACTAAACAAGCAGCCCTGGAATGGAGATGCTAGCATACAAAATTACTGATCTACTGTGCTACATAGGTGGAACAAGATGCAAAGCAAGAGTTCTGAACAAAAAATAAAAGGTACTTTCACTAGTTACATGAAACAAACAGGAGACAAATTCAGTGTTAACCTATTTTAAAAAAAATATCCATTTGAAAATTAATTTTAGTTAAATAAGCGCAACTCTAACACAAAATGAATAAAAAGATACATAAAATGGAATAATAATAATAAACTATAGCAAGGATACACACATATACAAGGCTCATTGCCAAATGGGGTATTAAACCTAAATGTTCTCTTTTTCTACCTCTTGGCTCAGTAGCAGTCCAGTATAAAGCATCTAAAATGTCCTGTCCAAAAGATGAAAACAGCTTGTCTGCAACCTAATGAAGCAGGAAATAAATAATATAAATGCCTTCAGATTCTTGCCAAATATCACTTAAAAATTTATAAAATATCATAACTTCAAATCAATATGCTGAAATTTACAATTATAATTATTGATAATTTATGAATCTTCAATGATAAAAATTTACTGATATTTATTAACAAATATGATTTTTTAAAAAAATGGTTCCATTTTAAGAAAAATTACATCATTTTAATAAAGTTTATCATTATGTCAGTAAAAACATGAATGTTTTAAAATTTGAACATATTACTAGTTTAACTATTCTATATATATCTCCAGGCAAATTTCATAAATTTAACAAATTAAATAAATAAAATAACTTTATAGGTGTCAATCACTTCATTTCCCAGTCATTTACAATGTAAGTGTTCTTATTATTCACATAAATCATATATTTCAATTTCATTTGAATAGTCTAATTCACTGTTACTTGTCTCAAATCCCTTTTCTCAAGGGTTCTCGACTAGGGCAGTACTGCCTCCCCCCAGTGGGCACTGAAGACTTTCAGGGGGGGGGGCAGTAGTTGATTCAGAGACAAATGAGTTGTGTGGCAGTTAAGGGAGTGATCAGTAGTTTTAACATCTACATGATATATATAAAATCCTCAAGAAATTGAATAATGGTGCATATACAATAATAAATGCAATAATCTTTCAACTATAAATTTCATGAATTCCACCATCGTCCATCATTGTACAGATATTTTAATTGCATCTGGTTGAACGTGGACTCAATGCAGTAGCTAGTTGACTGTTGAAGAAATGGTACATGGCTGAACTTAGAGATTTATGAAGAATGTTAATGAAATTGGAACATAAACAAATTATTAAAATGCCACCAGCCTTACCCATCTATGCATCCATCAACCAGACTCAACCATGGTGATATCATCTCATTATTTTTTTTTTATTTTTAATTAATTTCATGCTTATTTTTAAATTGTTTAATAAGAAATTTTTCCTCCATTAGATGGCTGTTTTAATTAAATTATACTTTGTGATTCTCAATAGATAGATAGGCATACAAAATAGATATAGATAACATGCAACAGATCATATATATTTAGTATAATTATTGTGGAAAAGGGGGCGTTTAAATATTTTTTTCTTCTCAAGGGGACAATGATCCAGAAGAGGTTGAGAACTACTGCCCTATCTCCGATTGGTTCACTGATTTAAAAATTTCCCTTTCAAAGTATTTCATCTTTTTGGCAAGGATGGCTAAAATAAAACTGGCACAAAAATATGCAAAACACCAATAAACATTCTATCTTTTCCTCACTTAGTTACATTACATACATTGATCACACAATAAATCACAGCCCTTGAGAAGATTTGAATAGGTTCTGTTGTTTGCATATAACAACTTTAAAAAATAAAATAATATAAATAAATAAAAAAAAGAGTTGAAAGTCAACATTCTGTAGAATGGTATTCAAAAATGTAACAGACTTCAACTGCAATTAAGTGGGATTTAAAAATTGAAATAAAATGTTTTGATTCCAAATCACACAGATTGATCATAGGCATTGAACATGAAATGCCTGATCATCATATGAGACTGCAGGTCCTGAATGGAGAATTTTGCCATCAGTTATAATATGATCACAGTCCTAAACAGATTAAATATTTCCATAACCAATAGTAAATAAATAGACACAATATATAATTTCAAAAGTTTAGAGAAATATTAAGAGATGAAATTTTCTGTTATATTATTAAAAGACTTTTATAAAAGACACTGTTGAATTTTTAAAATTACAAGAAATAAGTAGATGTTTAAATAATACTAGTAATATATCTTCTAAATTTAAAATGTATAAAGATGATTTAAAATACATACCTCTAACATGTTGAACATTATATACAATTTAATGACAGACTGGCTTTTAACAATATGGTATAACATGGACGTATCCACATATGTCATGGAGAAACTAACACAACCTAGAATAATTACTTTAAGGAGGTCACAAATTTCTGCAGGCTGCAAAGTGCGGTAACAATAATGTGTGCCAAATATAGTACTAAAAAATAAAAAATATTTTAAACATATAATTAAAATAACATTCAATCTTTAAATATGAAAATATCATTTAAATACATTTTTAGTACCAAAGCAAAAACAAATTAAAAACTTATGAAATTAAACAAAAAACTTGTAGACAAAAACTTATCAAGAAGACTAATAAACTAAAATTCCTCAAAATTTGATAGATAACATTTTATAAATTAATTTTATGACAAACATAAAAAAATTATATTCACTATGGCAAAGTGATAAAAAACATAAAAATTTTATATTCTTGAAAAATTATGAAATAAAAAAAAACTTTATAAAATATCTTATAGTAAGGCCATGTTGACATTTCTAATGCATATCCAATTTAAAGTAACTTTTATGTTACTTAGTATAATTGTATCACAATATAAAAGTTTTAAAGCCCATTTCAAACAATTAAACAGCAATATTTTATTAAAAATTTTAAATAAATTAAACTACTCACTGCATAACAACTTTTAATGTCCGTGAAATGAGAAACCATACAGATAATGCAGATCGCAAAGGAAGAAATGTAAAGAGAAATAAAAAGGCATCCACACATTGAAAAAAGCCATATAGGATGAACTAAAGAAAAAAAAATCACAGTTAAGTTTTCAACTATCAATCATAAAAGTGTAAATGAATACAGTTACAATACTAAATATACCTTTTCTATTTCTCTGGGTATCTTAAGAAATATGTAAAATTTTTCACGTCTCTCAGTGAATCTCTGTTCATCATTTTCAAGTAAATAACCTCGTTTTAATTCTCCATGCATATAATCAAACACAGAAGCATCTGGAAAAATATTATAAGGATAAAATAATTCAATCTTAAATAAAAAGCATTAAAGCATAAAACATATGATCTTTCATATTTTTTATATACATTTTTATCTTTTATATATTTACAGTATTAATTTTCTAATCCTATATTATTGAAGGAACATAATTGCTGAATTAATGATAACTCTTGTTCACTATAAAAATGCTCAACAAAACCATTTTTGTGTAATAAGAAAATGTGTCATTCATTCCTTTTTTTCCTTTCTTTTTTTTAAATTTAATTTAATATCTACAATACAAAATTTGATTAAAAACTATTCTGACTGAAAATATTTTAAAGTATTTTAATTTCACTGAAGTAAATTTACTGCAAAAAGAGAAAATTTTATAACTTAATGAGATTTGTTTAATATTTTTTAACATAAAATAGTTTTAGATATAAAATTTTAAAAGTGATATAATTAAATATATTTCTTAATTTTAAAATTATATTTACTTAAAAATTCAAAACATATTTACTAGATAATGGATTCACACATATGCATATATATATATATACAGAATAGAAAAACAATCCTACTTCTTTCTTGCTTTTCCTTCTCTTTCTTTTTTTCTGAAATAAGATGAACCTCTTCAATACTAGGAGGTGGTTTGACTAGATGAGGTAAAAACTTTACTTTTACTTCTTCAATAACAATTTGTTTTTCTATATGTATATAAAAAATATATTATTACCTATAGGAGCAGTCATAAAATATCAAATTATGAAAACTAACTGTACAAAATCAATTCGATTAGATGCAACTACATATTTTTTTGAAGAATTTACTGAATATATGTAGTAGGGTAAAAAAGTTCCCAGAATAGGTCAATTACAAATTATTATAAAATAGGGCATTAATTTTACTTTATTGACCTTTAAAGTACTTTTTCCTGTACCCATACACTTGATAAAGTGTTTGTATAACTGTTTAAAACACTCCTGGAATCCATTCTTTGAAAGGGCCATCAGTTGCTTCGTCACATTTTTTATCACCTCATTTGTATCCATAAGAGTCTTTTACGCTGACCCATCTGAAGACATACAGCATCAACTAAAGATGACCATGCTGCGACAGTGACTCCACAAATGGCTACCAAGCCACTGTTGACCTACGAGAGGCCTGTCATGGTTCAATTTTAATGTGGTCCAACCTGGTAAGGAGCAAACACTTCAGAGGTAAGATTGAGACACCAGGAAGAATGCCAGGAAAAGATCACTCAGGTACCCTGGGGTCGTGATGCCTCTACAAACCTAAAGGAGGTGTGCCCCTGGAGGCAAAGTTGTATCCACAAAACAGTGTCTCTTCAATTTCATTTTCAGCCATGGAAACAGGTAAAAATCTGCTGGTGCTAGAATAAGGAGGGTGTTTCAACAGTGGCAAAGTACTTTTTCACAGCAAGGCATGATATAGTGAAGCATTGTCGCATAAAAGAAACCAATTGTTTATTGCCTATTTTTCAGTTCGTTCTCATCTGATTGCATCTCACAGTCGTTAAACGATTTCCAGGCAAAGGTTTTTATTTAGAGTTTGGAGAATTATTATGAATTCTGTGAACACTCCTATGTGAAATTCTAAGTTTAGAGGCAACAGCATCAATGGTTATTCGCCTGTCTGCAGGCATTGTTTCTCAAACACACTTAACATTCTCATATACAATGGAAAAGGAGGTAGGCCCAGTCTAAGTCTCATCTACAATGGAATAGGAAGTGGAGCTAGTTTGAATGCTATCTTCAATGTTTGTGCGACTTTCATAAACTGCCACTTATACACAGCAGTTTTTTTCATGCCGTCGTTTCCGTATGCTTTTTTCAGAACCTCCAATGGTGATTTCTAAAGCAAAACACAGAATCTGATGTTTGCACACTGTTCTAAAAATTACATTTCAAAATCCAAAGAATGAAAAATTCGTTTTGTCAGAAATGATATGCAGCTAACATCAACAGTACCAGATAGCAGTGCTTTTTCCATATTCATGCTGCCAACATCCAAAAGAGATATTTCCCTTTCAACGAACACTTGTGTAAATTTAGGCAACCATTCTGGGAACTTATTGACTCTACTACATACCAACTAATACTCATTAAAAATATAAGAATAATTTAAAATTGTTTAGAGGAAAATTAAAAAGTAATGATATATAATAACTGACATGGTAAAGGGTAACTATCGTTGCTTTGTTAATTTTTAAAACTTTTTCTAAATGACCAGAAAAAGCTTTATGTTTTACATATAAATTTTATTATATAAAGTTGTTAAATAAATACTATTAACCCTCTGTCAAAGTCTTAGACAGAAAATGTATGTTACAATGCTTTATTACTTCATGCCATCTTTCCACACAAGGGAATTATGTAAATCCATATATATATATAGAGAGAGTGAATACATACATATAAGGATTCAACCGGCAGAGGATTAATAAATGCAATATTACAATATTAAATGAAATTAAAAGACCAGTAGATTGAATTTTACTAACATTGTACAACATTTTCTGAATGAAATACTGTAATGAATTTTTTTTACTACATATTTATCAATGAATTAGCATTTTACACATCACAATTTTAAAATATAATGGAAGTGACGACAAAGCTTCTCCTCAATAATCAGCAAGAATTTAAGCAAAAGAAGATCAAACTAATAATCATACTGAAAACTGCAAAGAAATTATTTATTTATGAAATGAGTATTAATTGAATAATTCATCTCACTTTTACTTAGCAGAAAGTTATTTAACCAGAAAGAACAAATTTTAAGATATTCATAAAGAAGATGCTGTCAGAAACAAGAGATTGTGTAATGATTACCAGTACATCTGGCTTTTATACATAATATCTACCCATTTTTAATGAAAAACTATTGTAGTTACAATTTAATAGATTTTCTGATTCGTATAAAAGTTAAAAATATATTGATTTAAACAGCATTCAAGTAGTTGAAATTTAATACTTAAATTTGGGGTATGAAAGAGTTTTTCCTAATAGCACGAAATCGGATAGCTTTAATGAATGGATACCGGATGATCTGTGTTTACATTAACGGTGCTTACGTTTAGTATCATCACTACTTGGTTTCTCGCCGCAATAGAAAGTAACTTTCTCCGATAAAGATGGGGGTTCTTCGGTATATTTTTCTTCCAAAGATTGCTGTTCCGATAAAACTTCAGCAACACGCATTAGTCTTTCGCCGTCATTCATGATTTTAGTTTCCGCATCACATGGATTTAATTTCTCCGTTTTCCCGTCTTCAGTGTCCTCCATGTTGTTTAGCTACCTGGAGAAAAAAATCTATAATTCGAATCTTCAGGTGCAGCTGGTGTGGCTATACAATAGCATTACAATTCATAGAAAATGAATTAATTTTATAGAATATAATATATATAACTATCAGTGAAAATTTCTACTTAAAAAATAGACATTATCAGTTCATTAAATATTTAATTTAGAATCGTTTTGGAATATCTAGAAAAAAACTTTTATACATTAAAAATTAAAATTTTTCGCTAGATTTCATTTTAAATATTTATGAAAGCTAAAAATTAATATTTACTTCAGAAACAACATTCTTTTGAGAAGCATTGACATAAAAATTATTTTATTAAATCGAATTTATCGGTTGCTTATGTCTGGCTTGTTTTACCGGAAAAGCCGTACATGTGACGGAAGTATTGAAAACGGACACTCCCAATGTTGTCAATGGTTGAAAGTTTCGAAATTGTGCGCTAAACCTGACTGACATATGTTTGAATGTTTCATTGATGCGCATATAGATGGCAGATTTAATATTTCAGTATTTATTAACTTTAATGTTCTGCAACGCTGTTTTAAGGAAAAATAAATAAATGTCATGCAATCAAAACAAACATAATTTGTTTGTTTATACATGGTTGTTTTAAATAATTATGACCGGTTAGCTGGTAATAATAAGTGCATCATATGTTTAACATTTTTCCTTTAATAATATCAGAATGGCTGGTAAAATTCGTCTTCCTCATAAAGATCTAGTCGTTCAGTGGAAAGAAGAAAAAGTAATTAAGTGGCTTAAACGGGTACGTTATATCTATCTATTTATTTAATTATCATAACACCGTTTTTTTAAAACATGTTGATTAAAGGTCACATTTAACGTCGCAAATCTTTTTGCAACTTGTGTACAATTTTTCATAAATTATTTTTACCAATATCTAATTTGCTTTGTTCAGACTACATTATTGCCTGTAGTATAATTTTGTTTGCTTTGATGTCTACAAAAGTTTTTACAAAGATATGAGTTTTAAATGTTTTGCTTCGGTGTAATGTGGTAATAATAGTGGAACAATATTATATTTTATTTTGAGATCCTGTAAGTACCATGCGGATAATATTGTGTATTTTTACTGTTCTTAATATGACTATTTAGTGGTAATTTTTTTAAGACTGGAATAAAAAAAATCCATTTGACATTTTTTTTTTGCAGCATGTATAGATTTTTTTTGTGTGTGTTGACTTATATAGGATTATTTATTATACAAATTATAATTATGAGATAATGATTACACTGAAAACATTTGGAAAATTGAAAACTTATTTTAAATGTGAGTAGGATTTTTCACAAAGTTTAAAACTGTTATTGAAATCTATAATTCCACAGGTGTTATTACATACTGATTCTTGCCTTTTCTATACAAATTATTACTGCGTTTTTAATGGAAAATTTTTACAGTTTTAGATGAAATATATATTGGGTATTTAGAAATATTAAATGAATATATATTTTTATTATGTACTTATAAAATTTTTATCTAAATATATGAAATGTGGGTTTACTGTTAATTATAAATAGAACATTTTCTGAAGTAAAACTTTACGCTTTCATTTATTTTTAACAATATTTTTGATCTGCTTTTGAAAGTTTTAGAAATGGATTATTTTTTTGTTCTTTGTGAATTTTATTAGCTATTTAAAGAATTATTTTCAGGTGCACTTAGATGATTGTATCCCTGCTTTTGAAATTCGACATATTGATGGAGTCAAATTGATGGTATATAAAATATCTTCCATTCAACTAGTTCTTAATTCCTTTTCTAGAAATATTCAAAACTATATTTAGAACTATAATTTTATTTTTAGAAGTATACCTTTAATTACTCCATGATTTATATGATAAAGTTTGTTTATTATTTTGCCCCTTAATTTCTTTTTACCTTTACTCTACTGTTTCTTCTATTGTTGCTTAACTAATAGATTTTTTTGCATGATTGTTAAATAATTTTACATTTCTTATGCTTATTTTTTATTAAGGAATTGACTGAGCAGAAACTTTTTACATATCAAGATTTGAAAATAAAGCATAGAAAGTAAGTTTATTTTTGTTTTTCAACTAGTGTGCATGCTTTTTTCTTAATCTTATTTTTAATGTGATACACCTCAGACATATACACATGAAAAACATTTGTCTAGAGCCGAACGATGGCCAAATGGTTAGAGTGCTGGCCTTCAGAACCAGAGTTTCTGGGTTCGAATCCCACTGTGGCATGGATATTCATAGCCATTTGGAATCATCTGTAAGCTGTAGGTCCCGATCTCATTAGCCCTTGTGTAGAAAAATAGTAGACTGTAGTACACTAAACCAAACCATTTGTCTAGAATAGTTTATACATGTTTTTGTCAGGTAATTAGTGAATGCAAATTTGTATTAAATTTTTACTTACAGATATTAATCTCTTTTCATCAAAAGTTATGTGCATTTCACTTGAATGTTGACGTATTAATTTCAATTTCTTATATGACTATTAATATTTTTAAAATTTATTTTATTCACTTGATTAGAAATTACTTGATCAATTCGTTAACTTAGTAATATCTTGTATTTCTTTTCTTTATATAGATGATTTCTAAGCTATTATTGTATTCGTTTGATTCAACCAGGATTCTAGTGAGAAATTTTTCATGGGGGAGATTATCTCCCTTTAACTCATGTCTCAAAATCAATACACTAATCATTGTATAATACTTATTTACAGCAATCCTCATATAAGAATACATCCATCACAATCACACTCTTCACTTTGTCACTGGATTTGACTATTCAGAAATTTTGGTAAAATTGTATTAATTACCATAATTATTTTTAGTTTTGCTTGTTTAATACAAGTTCACACATATTTGTAAATAAAAAGAAAAATGTTTCTTACAGAATATTTTTTAAAGAAATTTTTTACCTCTGCCATTATTTTACAGTAGCTATCAAAAGAGGAAAAAGATCCAAAAATCTTGCACATTTTTCTTATTTTTAAATTATATTTTCAGAGTACTGTATTTAGACCCTTTTATGCATAAACATACACATACACACACACACACACACACATATATATATGTACACATGCAGACATATATGCACACACACACATATATACATATATATATGCAAACATATATATACACACATATATACATACATACAAGTCCATAGCCAGGATTTAACTCAAAGGGAGAGAGCAGAGTGTTGTGTAGTATAACTTGTTAAACTGCCAATTATCAATTTTGCTATTTTTATTTTTAGTTAAATAAAATTTAGTGAAAATCATACAAAATTTAATATTAATAATAATACAATAGATTATATAAAATTTGTTATTAATATTCATTATTAATAATAGTATTAAAATTATATAAAATGTAATGTTGGATATATATCTAAATGTCCATGCACAATCTTTTGTAATATGTTTCAATAATTGTATACATGATCTTAAGTAAAAATATTGAACTTAAATAATTGAAAATTTTATTTAAAAATTAAAATTTTGATTAGTTATCTAGTTTAATAATTTTTTAAATTTGAAAATATACTTTTATTTCAATGTTAAAATGCAGTACTGTATATTCCAGTGATGGGGAGAGAAAAAATCTGTTGAGCCACGATTTTATGATTGGTATCTTTTATCTATTTGGTTTTTAGTGCAACGGTCTTTTTTGCAACAATAATAAACCTACTGCTTAAAATTCCGAACGACGAACATCCATGATATAGTACTCAAACCCACGAAATCCGTTCCGAAGGCCAGATAACCAGCCATTGTTTTGGCCCGTCACTATCTAGTCGATTGAAATTTGTAAATATTTCTTAAAAATTTTAAAAAAATTGATTTAAAATATAGTCTAGTTTAAAATTTTTTTAAATTGCAAAATATTGATTACAGGGGTCACAGCTATAAACCAAATTGCTGAATCGATATTTTTTATTGCGCCCTTTCCTTGAATTTTTTTCTGACCTTTATCTTTTTTTTTTTTTTAAATCCATGTTATCTTTAAAGCGATTTTCCTTTTAATGTTCATAATTTAGAATATTAAATTGTTAATAAATCTTTTATACTAGTCTGTCGAGCCGGAGGATAGCAAATAGGTAAAGTGCTGCCTCTCGCTAGAGAGGCCTTATACAAATCCCGCTACTGGCATGGATTTTCTTAACCGTTCAGAATCGATTTTAGGTCTCAATTTAAATTATCCCTTATATTGCAAAACATTGACTACAGTGTTCAGAACAACAAACCAAACTTCTGAATTGGTATTTTTTTATTACGTTGCTTACGTGAATTTTTTTTCTGACCTTTTTTTTTAAAACCATTTATCTTTATTTTTTTTTTTAATGTTCATTTAGAAGATTATTATTTAATAAATTATTAAAGTAAAAAATTTTTATATCGAGCAGGATAAAAAATAAAGTATTTCAATTAGAATCTTAAAATCAATCCTTCCATTTTTCTTAACCGTTCAGAATCGATTTTAGGTCTCAATTTAAATTATCCCTTATATTGCAAAACATTGACTACAGTGTTCAGAACAACAAACCAAACTTCTGAATTGGTATTTTTTTATTACGTTGCTTACGTGAATTTTTTTCGGACCATTATAGTTCTTTAACCCACATTTAAAATATTAAATTTTTTACAAAAATATTAGAAGATTATTATAAAAATTATTAAAATTTTTTTAATTTTATTAAAAATTGTTATTTCAATCTTATTCTTCGCGTTTTCCATTTTGAAAAATTATTTTTGTTTTATTTTTTTAACCCATATTATACTGTAAACTATTTATTTGTTTTTTATATTTTTTTAAAATATGCTTTTTTTTTACATACCTTAACTTATTAAATTACAATAATAGAATTTACATTTTCATCTAATAATTTTTCTCTTTTGTTAATTTTCCTTTAGATATTTTTGTTTATCTTTTATCATATATTTTTATTTTTTATTTATTCTATTTTTCCTTTTTTTTTTTTAACTGACGGTTTTTGTTTAGAGTTTAAAATCTTCACTTTTCTGGTCTTGTATATTTGTTAATATTTATTTATAGTTCTGAATATCGTGTTAAGAGCGATTTTCGGAAATTTGCTGTATTCGCAAATCTTAGTTTCAGCGATACATTACTTAAATGCTCTTTTCCTAATTAGATTAATAATTTGTTTACTATATTATATTGCAGACATGCCAACTACTCCGGAGCAGCTCCGGAGAAATGAAAAAATTTGATAATTCCATAAACTTCTCAGATTTCTCCAGAAAATAACAAAACTTTTGAACAGCTAAAAGATTACAATTCAACAATAAGGCGATTTCACGCAGTAGGGCAAATCTTAATTTATGACAATTCTGGTTTTGTTTCAAACGGAAAGGCAATTTATTGTTTGTCTATTGGCTGTTGTAAACCTGAAAATGAATGGGAAGGGCATTATTGTAGTTCATGACGTTGCGACAAATTGCTCTATTAAATACTAAGTTTTTCAAAAAATACTGCTGAATATTACTCTTTTCACACAGTAATGATGCATGTTAAAAGTTTTCAGTACTGTGAGGAGAAACAAAACTGGATTTAGGTCAAATTTGAGTAGGCAAACTCTAGAATCCCTTATGAAAAATACGAATATTTTAATCAGGGTCTAAGTTGCTATGTTCTGTTCTGTTCTGTTCACTATGCACTGTTCTGAAAAATAAGTTGTTAAAGCTAAAAAAGGTACTCATAAATTTTATTTTATCTTTTAGAATTTACTACTGAGTAAATATTTTAAATTTAATTTTAATTTAGAAACCAGTAAGATATGTACTTATGTATTATCTGTAATTAGTATGTTAAAATTTCAAATTACGCTTTAGCTCCGGACACAAGTGCCTGAATGTTGGCATGTCTGATATTGTTTTGTTCTTTTTTCGTTTTTTTTAATAAGTTTTCACTTTTGCGTGCTTTGTTGCTGCTTTCAGTTTTCTAACCTTTCATAGCAAAATCTAGCTGATTTTTAGCGTTAAAAAATGCCGAACGATGGCCGATTGGTTAAGGTGCTGGCCTTCGGTACCGGAGTTCGTGGGTTCGAATTCCACTGTGGCATGGATGTTCGTAGCTGTTCGGAATCGGCTCTAAGCTGTAGGTCCCGGTCTCATTAGCCCTCGTGTTGCAAAAAGTAGACCGTAGCACTCCAAACCAAACCATAGTGTAAAAAATGTAAACAAAATATTTAAACAGTTTTTTTTCTTTTTGTATTGAAATATCAGTCTTCGTTTTCGCTTCGAATGTAGTTGGAATTTTCGATGAGTCCAGAGCGCAATACTTCAAGCCTATTTCCAACGACTATGAACATCCTTGCCATTAGTGGGTTTTTCAAAACCACGAACTTTGGTACCGAAGAGCAGCGCCATACCCATTCTGCTATTGCTTGGAAAATAATCTACGATAAGAGTAATAGTGTAAAGAAAAACTGCTAACATCCAGTCTTCATTTTTTATACTTTTGTTTTTACAGTGAAATTCGGCATTGAAATCTGAATTTATTGAAATTCTTCAACCTTTAAAATTTATTGGGAAAAAATATTTGTATTTTTCAAATCTACATAAACACCAAATCCTGGAAAAATTAATTTTCTTACGAAATTATTTCCCTATAGATTTCTATGCAGTAATGGAGCAATAAATTTTTTTCGAGGTATGTACATAGTCTTAATCCGTAGTACAGTAAACGTTCAATCTTTTTTTTTTTAATTAACCCATACACGTACAAAGTATTTACATAAGTTTTATACATACATTCATAGTTTTGCATGCATACATAAATAAGAAATACATTACATAACAGAACTGCAAAGCCGTAACATAAATGCATCATAAAACAGAACAGAAAAGCTATACGTAACATAAATACATTGTCATGAATTGACAATTCCTTTCATTCCTTTTTAGATCTGTTGACCAGCGAAACACACACCCGTCAGACATAGGCTCCACAATTAATTTTTAGGTGCTTTAATTAATCACAAATTTAAAATTTTACATCAGTTGATCACAGAGCGAAGCTACGACCTGCCCTCAACACTAATCAAAACAAAACAAACAAACAAATAAAAAAGACATCTCTGCTAGAAGTAGAAGTTGTAGTTCCTTACAACATCATAAAACAGAACAGCAAAGGTATACATAATTTCATTTACCCTGAAAAATATATTTCATTGAATCTTCAGTATTCACATTGTGTTTTCTAATTTACGATAAGTTCTTAATGGGTTTAAATTTCTTTGGTAAATACTGGAACTTATTTCATTTACGCATACGAATTTTAACTAATTTTATGAATAACTAAGAAAATAATAAAAAAAATAAAAAAACACGGAGAAAAGAATTATGACATTTATTTTTATTTTACAAAATAATATATCTTGTATGATAATAAAATTAAAGAACAGTGTAATAACCAGTAATTTATGAACCGTTTTATAGCAGTAAATTAATTCTTCTAGCTCTTAAAACCAGCTTGTTCAAACCTTCCTCAGCATTTATAGTTTGCTTATATGCACCGAAAGCTAAATTTGTTTATCTCTTGTAAACTAGTTCTATTCAGAAGAAATGTTTTTACTGTTTTCAAGGTTGAAAACAATCTTTTAACCAACACTTGCAGTGAAACACAGTAATGTACACAAATTTTGATAAGTTTAACCCCTCCCGCTATAAGTACGCCCTCATGATTGTAACCCCCTCCCCCTTTGATATTGTAAAACTGAAAGTCTGTACTGATTCATGGGTAATGTTACTTTTCTTATAGCTTTTGAGAATTAGGAAATATGACGTGTTTGAAAAGTTTTCCTGTACAGAATAAGGGAAGTCCAGCGAAAGTGTTTTGCGTTTAGCCTTGGATAAACCTGTTCCCCAATCGAAGATTATACGCAGATAAGTTTGGTATCGCTTGTCACATAAGGATTACAACTCTGTACCTATCCTTACTAACAATAGATTTGGAAATTTGCTTCTGACTATCAGATTGAACTTTATCCTTCACTTTTTCCGCGTTTCGATATTCTGGTGTTGACAGTGTGCGTCACTAGCCATTTGCCGAGTTACGTGTGATATAAACTTAGGTGACCAATCGTCCTCCTTTAGAAAGTTCTGTTGTTTCTCAAAAAAGTGTTCTAGGTATCTTCCTTTTCGTTATGTAATACGAATGTAATTCCGTTATGTAATTTACATTTAATTATGATATGTTTTGCATTTATTTGTTTTGAACCCACTGTCAGAAGTTCAACCTTTCTTGACAACGACAACCATCTTTCCATGAGAAGTCATGATTTCTAAATGCACATGACACCAACCAATTTGTTAAAAGATTATGCTGATCAGTTTACTCGTTTTGAAAATGGCAATGTGGAAAGTCGTGTTATTCGAGACTTATTTATTTGGAATAATCAAAGAGAGAATTCATTCTTGAGTTAAAAAAACTGTAATAAGTGCGTTTGATTTTTGATAAATAAATAATAAAGAAAGCATACTTGAATCTTTATTGGGTATAAACCAGAATTTACTACTTTTTAAAGCATACATTATACTTAATTCCATTGATATATAATACGAATGTAATTTCGTTATGTAATTTACATTTAATTATGTTATGTTTTGCATTTATCTTGAACCCAATGTCAGAAGTTCAACTTTTCGAGGCAGTGGCAACCATCTTTCCATGAGAAGTCAGGACTTCTAAATGCACTCGATTCCAACCATTCAACCAATTTGTTAAAAGATTATGCTGATCAGTTTGCTTATTTTGAAAGTGGCAGTGTGTAAAGTCGTGTTATCTGAGACTTATTTATTTTGAATAATCGAAAAGAGAAATCATTCTCGAGTTAAAAAACTGTAATAAGTTCGTTTGATTTTTGATAAATAAATAATAAAGAAAGCATACTTGAGTCTTTATTGGGTATAAAACCAGCATTTGCTACATTTTAAAGCATACATTATACTCAATTCCATTGATTTTTTTTAGGTTTGTTTTCTGGGTGGGTAGCCTTCTTTAATTATTTTAATGTTTGTGGGTATACAGTATTCTTTTTACATTTTTAGAATCAAAAAATTATGCAGAAAAATTACAAAAAAATTTTGAGCTCACTTATCTTTAAACAAGCGAAAACAATGCAAAAAAATGGGTCAGATTTAAATAAACTGCTTTTTGTAATTATTTATTTAAAACTATAAGGAATTCAAATATCTAGAAAGAGTTTATTTATATAACGGTGGGTCGTCTTTCCATAAAAGAAAAACACTCAATAGAGTAAATTACTGCATCTTCGTTTACATATTTTTACATATACGCCCACTGCATTAAAATGTTTACAATTTCTGTTTACGAATAGTGGACCATGAAATGGTCAGCACACCACTGAACTAAATCTAATGTAGCCTCCACACTATGGCCAATTGTTCACCACTTCCTGATGGTGACCTTGAACGATGGTTCACGGGTTGCATCAACACGCAGGGTCACTAAATGAGCCGAGCGCGTGGATTCGTCCATAGGGTCTACTACGCACTTTAGTTGCGCATCTGGTTGTCTTTGATCTTTGGAGAAAACCGCCTCCGGAGCCATCGTCCGCCAAGGCTATTTTATCGCCTGGCCACCATCGACCACAATAAGCCATACTCCCTCCAGACGGTGGTAATGGCTTGCAGTGGACCTAAGTGTGGAGGAGCCTTGAGAATTTCGGCTCCCCCTCCCTTTTTTTGTTCCAGTCTCAGTTCTTCGATTTTAATGATATATATCAGCAGAAGCTAAGCGTTGTTTTCGACACAGACATCCCATTTATACTAATTCCATTAAAAACCAAAATATTATTAGCTATTGTAAGGAAAGTAAACTAGGTCGGAATTGTTCGGGAAATTAATATAGGTATTTTGTATAAAATCTCAAAGACGGCCCTCGTTAAGGTCCGAGAAAATTCTCAGGGGTTTTCAAATCTTCAGTCAAGGGTAAAAAAATCTCGGTCCACTTGCTTTCCCCTTTTTAACCCTTAACCTAAATTAACCACTGGGGCTACATTTCACGCTCTCGGCGTCTAACCAATTAAAACTTTATATTGCCCTAGTGGCCAATTTAGGAAATTCCAGAATGAAAAGAGGATGCATGATATCAGAGGCAGATTTTCCCAGAAATTTTGACTGAGGTTTTCACTTATATGTTGACCCAGGTGTTACTTAACCTTTTCCTTAGAACTTCATGTTAACTGCTCTCTGAGTTTGGCCCGAAGATAATGAAGTGGAAACCCGTCCACCAACCTTCTGTTTTTCACTAAAACGGTGTCATTTTTATGGCCATGACTACAACCACCCGGCTTGAAGTCTTAATATGTATATATATATATATATATATATATATATGTGTGTGTGTGTGTGTGTGTGTGTGTGTGTGTGTGTGTGTATTTATATGCATACATACATTAGGGTTGGACGGTATCTGAATTTTAATACTGGGATATAGGATTCACAAAATATCGATATTTTCGATGTATTTCGATATTCAATATATCACTTCATTATTGTGTCGTATATTAAAGTGTGTTCTGTGGAAAGTAATATAGACACATGCCTATATATGTGTGTGTTGATTATCTAGAAAACAAAAAATGAATTTCTTAATTTAACATATTAAAAGGACATATAAATTTAAGTTTTTATATATTGCTTTAAAAATGCAATTTTTTTCCATATATGGGATCCAAAATTCGTACTGTTCTAAACCTACAGAAAGTTAAACAAATTAATCAAATGAAGCAGGAAAATGTATGTTGGGCAATCGATTTATTAAATGAAAGGATGCGCTTGCATCCTTTTTGGTAAGAGTTGGTGAAAATTTGGACAATCATTGTGGCAAGGTCCCATCTTGTTTATCTACAGTGTAATATAATTGGATATAAATGAATCGGGACATTATTAATCAGAAAAGAAATGAAAGCATATTTTTCTACATGTAATTTTATTATTAAGGTTACAAAAATTACTTTTCAAGATATTCAATTAAATGCCGAACTATTTTTAAAACTGATATGTAAAAATAAAAAAATTAAAAATTGGATTAAATGTGTTAAAAATTACATATTTTAATGTAAAAATTAATATTTACATAGAAAAATGAAGTAATTAGAAAATAGTACTCTCAATAATTTCTTCTGATAAATCCTCATTACTCATTACGATTTTCAAAACTCAAAATGAAGTTTTATTTTATTGCCTTACATTTCCATATATTTTTATGGGCTACATTAAAACAAGACTGAAATGTGGTATTCTTCAAAATTTAGACATAAGTTGTGTTTTAATGTGTGTGTATATATATATATATATATATATATATATATATATATAAATTCTTCTGTCCGTGTATTTGTAATAGAACTCCTCCTAAACGGCTGGACTGATTTTGATGAAATTTTGTGTATGTGATTAAGTTTATTCGAGAATTGTTTAGATTCCCAATTTGATCCGAAAAAAATTTTTTTTCTATTAAAAATCCAGAATTGCTCGCTTATTGAGATTATTTTAATGCCGCTTGAAACCCTCCACTTTCAACGTATCTGGCGCAATGGTCAGCGTAACGGGCTTCAGTACGAGAAGTTCCAGGATTGAATACCCGTACAGGCAATGTGGGAATTTTAATATGATCTAATTACGTTCGTGATGACTGCACGCGTGATGGCATCAAGTATTTGTGAAATATTTTTTTTATTACTTTTCCATCACGACGGTTGTTTAAGATATATTAAAAATTTATTATTTATGGATTTACAGCGTTAAAACAGGACAACGTGTGTCGGGTCGTCTAGTATATATATATATATATATATATATATATATATATATATATATATATATATATATATTATGTATGCGTATGCGTACATATGTATGCTATATATATATATATGTATGTATGTATGTATGTTTATATACATGCATATATATATATATATATATATATATATATATATATATGTGTGTGTGTGTGTGTGTGTGTGTGTGTGTGTGAGAGAGAGAGAGAGAGAGAGAGTTAGGTAGATAGTTAGTTTAGGTAGGTAGTTAGTTTTAGTTAGTTAGTTTAGTTAGTGTTAGTTTAGTTTAGTTAGTTTAGTTTAGTTAGTTTAGTTTAGTTAGTTAGTTTAGTTTAGTTAGTTAGTTTAGTTTAGTTAGTTAGTTAGTTAGTTTAGTTAGTTAGTTAGTTTAGTTAGTTAGTTAGTTAGTTAGTTTAGTTAGTTAGTTAGTTAGTTTAGTTAGTTAGTTTAGTTAGTTAGTTAGTTAATTTAGTTAGTTAGTTTAGTTAGTTAGTTTAGTTAGTTACCTACCTACCTACCTACCTAAAAGAAAATAGGTTACAATTTTTCTGTGTTTCTGATTCTTTTGATGTTTTTTCGCTTATATATGAGAGTCTGTAATAGTTCTTTGTTGTGCATGTATGAAAATATATTTGTATTTTCCTGTATCAGTTTCCTATGTATGGATATGGGCGTGTTTGCAAGACAGTAGATGGTCGTTCTACTTTAATTTAACATGTAAGAAGTTAATTCTTATATGTGAAGCTTAATCTAATCATTGAATTGTAAAATTTGAGATACAGATTTAGAAATCATGGTTAAAGTCGGAACATTAATCTGCTTTACAAGCTGAATAAATTATACAGATAAAGTAGGATATTTTCTATTTTCTGTTAGTTTATCTCAAAAGTACTTCATTGTTTCATCAATTTGATTTTTAGTCGTTCATTTCTATTAAGTTTTAAAAATAACTATTAAAAATAGCCTTTACTTGTTGGCACATATAGCATAAAGTTGAAAGAAGGGTGTAAAATGAGTTATAGTTTTGAAAAGATGGGAAGATATTATATTGAAATTTGTTGAATTAATAGTTTAAATGCATGAGAAGCTGACATTTAAAGTATTCGAGAGACTGTAATAGTTCATTGTTGTGCATGTATCCCTTATAGAATAATAGCCTAAATTATCTGTCCGTCTGTCCTCGAATTTATGAACTGGTTGGACCTGGAATGGATAGAGGCATCCATATTGGATTCTGGAAGAGTTAGGGTTAGCGGAATTCAAAGCGAGTCAAGTTTATCTTCTCCTAAACTATCAATCCGACTCGAAAATAAATTGGTATAAATAAGCTTCATATCACAGCAAAAAATATTGTCATCTCCAAAATATTCTAAATCTCCCCCCCCCTTTTCGAGCGATTAATGCCATTATTCCAAGCTCTATTTCCCCCAGTTAAGAGCAGGCGATTAAATTCATCCATTTATCACGTTACAAATAGGTAAAAATAACATTTTTTCTACCATTATGACGTCATTCCTTTAAACATCTCATTTCATCATTTCTTATTTTAAATTATTTAAATATCGTCTGCGTTATTTTCATACGTTTTAATACTGCATTTAGATATTACGTAAATAATTTTCTTTTATATTTGGCTTAAATAATAAATTAGGTACACATGTAATAATTTAAAATAAAAAAATTTTTTTTGCAAGATAATTCTCAGGCAAAAACAAACCATTTTTTTTTTTTTTTTACCTGTCTCAAAGGATACTTTACAATTTTGGAAAATTAAAAATTTTACTGATCCCGTCATGTGACGGGCTATATACTAGTGAAAATATATTTGTATTTCCCTGTATGAGTTTTCTATGTATGGATGTGGGCGTGTTTGCGTGTGGAAAACACGACAGTGGATGGATGTTCTACTTTAAAAAGGTCAGTCAGCCAATCACTCGATATACAGACAAATCATGTAAACCATCAATATCGGGTCGCGAAAATCATTCTCCTAATATCTGAATGGTCAAAACCGAAAAAGTAGGAAAGCTATATTTAATTGTATATTTATTTATTTTATTGAAGTTTCCGGATTAAAAGGATTAGATGTATATCAGGCTATAAAAGGAAGAACATCGAGATTCAGGCCAAAGCTATCTGCGGAATCAACACGTATAGGCGTAACACGAATAGAGATATTGCGGGAGGCGAAGAGAAGTGGATGGCATTTCATCACTCCGTTCATCAAGCGCAAATAGTTAATTACTCAGTTCATTTAAGGGGACAGTGAACTGAAGTTATTCTTTCTATGATATGTCAATGAGGTATACACATTGTTAATGCGAATTGAATATTGAATATAATAAAAATAATGCTTAATTATTCTTTATTAATCATAATATGACGAGTTTTCTTATTTTTGTTGTTTTTTGGTAGAGTGTTTCTCGGATTCTCCGGAGTTGCTCCGGAAAATAAAACTTTTGAACAGCTAAAAAATTACAAATCAGCCATTAAATACAAAGTTTTTCAAAAAATACTGCTGAATGTTACTCTTCCCACACAGTAATGCTGCATTTTAAATAGTTTTCAGTACTATGTGGGAGTACCAAACTGAATTTAGGTCAAATTTTGGTACACAAACTCTAGAACCTATGATGATAGAAAAAGGAAAATATTTTAATCAGGGTCAATGTTGCTATAAGAAACAATGTTCTGAAAAATAAGTTGTTATAGCTCAAAAAGCTACTCATACATTTTTAAATGCATAAATTTTAATTTACCTTTTACAATTTACTACTGTGTAAATATTTTAAATTTAGTTATAATTTAGAAACCTATAAGATATGTACTTATGTATAATTTGTAATTAGCATCTTAAAATTTCAAACCACGCAGTTGCTCCGGACACAAGTGCCTGAATGTTGGCATGTCTGAGTAATAAGGCTTTATCACACGTTAACATGTACGCGTAGAATAAACAGCATATTGAATTTAGGATTTCTTTTCCCGTTGAAGAATACTCGATTTCTCGTATGAAAGTGAAAAAAATTTCAGTCGATTAAAAGTCTTATTACAAGTAAACCTGAACTAAAATAAATAATTTCAAATTTTTTTTTATTGTATTACAAGAAATCTGCCAATTCTTCAGCAGTTAATATATTATTACTCCCTCCCGATCCAGACGGAGCAAATATTTACCAGTAAAAGTAGTTTATCATAAACTTACGCGTTAATGTGTGATAAGGCCTTAAGTATTATTAAAGTTAACATACGCTCCTTAAAACTTACGAACTGTGTTCAAAGACATCCTATTCCCTGATTTTGTCATTTCCATACATGGATAAACAATAAGAGACTATCAATATTCTCCAGCATTTGTTGCAACAGTTTAAGTTTGATAACATTTTGCATTGTGTTTGCATGATTTATCTTTAAGCCCATATTAAATGCTTAAACATAAAAACGAGTGCTGTGAAAAGCCTTATCAGAAGTCAGCCGGAACTAAAATAAATTGGTTGAAAATTTTTCGCTGTCACACAATCTGCACATTCTTCACTAGTAAATGAAATCATAAACTAACATGCAATGTTAACGCTTCACAGAAAAAACTTTCATTCATTCTTTTCAAAGTGAAATTTTCCCCATTTTTAGTTACTCAAAATGCTCCTTCCGTCACTTTTTTTTAAAGTTGAAAATGTCCATTACAACAAACACTCTCATACAATATTATGATAAAAATACGTATTTATATTAGATCCGTAGAAAATTTTAATCTTAAACTGCTACTGTTGCCACTTGAACAAACTGCCATGAATTGACAATTTTTATTTATTTCTCAAGCAAAACACACATAAGTTGAACATATTTACTTGGTAAAGTGAACATATCACTCCATCATTCAATTTTAAAACATTTTAATTAATCACAAATTTATAGCTTCACACTGGCTCACGAAACAGCGGAGCAATGACTTTTTTACACCAATGTTTGTGTAAGCTACATCTGTAGCATTATAGAGCAATTTGTCGCAACGTCACACACTAATGCCCTTCCTATTCGTGTTTATAACAGCCAATAGACAAACAATAAACTGCCTTTCCGTTTGAAATTAAAGCTAGAAATGTCGTAAGTTTAGATGTGCCCTGCTGCGTGAAAATCGCCTTATACAAATCAAATCCATGAAACATTCACCTCGAGAAGCAAAAGTTGTAGTTCTTTAGATAGCCTACGCTACGTAAGAAGAAAAAACTGTAGTTCCTTACAAAACCAAACAGGATTAGCCAGACGCTACTCGTAACGCTATTTTGCTCAAATGGGTCTTCGTAATTTTTTTGAAGCAGGGACCAAGCAGAAGACCCATAAACTTGACCTGTCACCCCCAGAGGTATTGATTGAAAACTTCGACATTGTGACCATGAACATACGTTACGTGTTTATCACCTAGTCACTTTTAACGGACACGGCGGATCTAAGGCCAGCTCGAGGTCCGAACTCTCTACCTCCTAGTTACGAGATTGTTGCCTTTGCCGACTGAGCAACCGCGCTTCGTAAACTGGTTCTAAATTGTAGAACAAGTTGAAATTCGGGTAAAAATTGACCTTGAAATAATAATAATAGTAAAAAAAATATATAACTTTCCATCGGGTTATAAAATGGATGCCTTTTCTTTCTTTTCTTCTTAGACTTCTTTTGATTTAGTTCTTAGATGTATTATGAGGCAAGAACAGATAGAAAATATTTTAAATTGTGTTTCAAGATTGTTTTAAAAATTTAGCATTTGTTTAAAACATTTTTTTTAATTTAAATTTAGTTGTACTATTATATAATCTTTGATAAATCAAGGCTTTAATATATTTAAAAAAAATGTGGTTTAATATGGCAAATATTAAAGGAAAAAAATTAAGGTCCACCTTCTCCGTAAGAGGACATTGTACGTACCCGCTGAAAAGTATTCATTATAGCAGTTTATTTTGATTCAATAATAAAATAAAAACTTATACCTTGTTTAGAATAAAATATTTCATAGATTATCGATAAAGATTTATAGAAATTATTTAGTTGTGTTAAATGAAGCTATAATTTAAAAGAAAAATATAAAACATATACACTAAGTTAAGTAAATAGAAATGTAGCTACCCTCAGAATAACTTTCGAGATTTGCAAAGTAGAAACTAATTTTTATATTATAACTTATTATCTTAACCTCAGTTTTATTAATACGAGCAATACAGTTTATTTTACAGCACAAAAAAGGCTATTTTTTTCTAAAATTTTCAATTTCTTAATAGATTTAAATTAAAAAGTTTAAAAAATTTTTTTTATAGAATGAAAGAGATATATTATTTCAATTTGATAAAAAGAATTATAATATAATATTCAAAAAGTTGTCTTTCGGGTTAGTAGTTTTGGTGGATATTTTTTACGTTATTTTTACAAATATACTACTTGAAACGACATTGCAGGGAAATTACTCTTATAGTATAAGCCAATACCAAGTCGCAGATATTTGTTGGTTAAATATGGGAGCACCATATAGGCATCAGCGTTACTCCCAAGACAATATAAGCAAAGTAGGTTCTCGTAATTTAGAAGCAGGGAACCAGGCAAAAGACCTCCTCCCCCTCGCGCCTGGCTTTTAGCCTGCCACTATCGTTTGGATATTGTAGGACATTTTGACCACGTACCTATTATGCGTGTCCCAGCTTCCATTAATGAATATGATTCATCTTAAGCCCGCTCGAGCCTCGAACTCGCAACCATCCGGTTGTGTGATCGATGCCTTTGTCGACTGAATTACCACATCTGAAAATTTCATTTAAAAAAAGACAGAACCGTTTACTTCATGATGAATCGATAAAAGACTACTATTAGCAAACCAAATCCAAGTCAGCAGGCTTTTAAAAGGTGTAAACGTGTGGAGTCATCCGCACATTGTAGAGACGTTTATTTCGTATCTTCTGACAAAAGTATTTCGTTTATGTTTTGGACTTTTTATTTGCTGTGTTGCTACAAATATTCGAATAATTTAATTTAACACTGCAACCAGCGATCGCAATGTAACGGCAACATTACATCATGGATGATCACTCGTGGGCTCTGCGCAAAAAACAACAACTTAAAGTTATATTCTATATTAATGACCAATAACATTTTCCAACAATTTTATACATTATACATTATAGAGCGTTATACATACTTGTTTAAATCTATATCGCGACTGAATGTGTAGGAAATTAGTCTTACATCGGATTGAACATCTATTTATATTATATATCAAATTATTATGGTAAATAACTTTGCATTTAATATATTCAGTATTTATATATATAATATATATAACAGAATTTACTATATACTTTTTTCTATATAATAATCGTAAAGTTAAAAAAATATATATTACTTCTTTGGTAGAACTCACGCAAGGGTGTCTTTTTCAAAAGTTCTTAATACTGCATAATACTGCTACTATTCTTAATTCTGCTAAATTCTTAATACTGCTACTAAATTCTGCTTTCCTTAATACTTTAATGCAGAGTTTGAAACCAGATTGGTAGTACATGAAATGGGCGAAAATACAGAATTATGAGTCAAATTCGATTTTCTAAGCGTCATCTGCCTATTTCATAATTCAGTGAAATGGCAGTTTTCAGTCGTTAATTGGTTGCAGAGATATTTTTCAATAAACAAATGCTGGATGAATAGTTAAAAAGCAGTTCTGGTTTTGCAGTTCTGTTCCTCAAACTTTCATCCTTGATATTGTAGGAGAAAAAAATATACCTGATTGTAAAATACTGTTCTTTTCTGTGTATGTGTGCGTATTTCAAAATTTTAACCATGGGAAAAAAAAAAATTGTTCTATAATGTAGGAATTTTGTTTGTTTTCTAAAGTAATGATTTTTTATGTAGCTGTTTGATCCGTATACAGGTAATTAATTAATCTTTGCATTTTGATTCTTCATAAATTGAATTAACACTTGCATTCACCCTTTCTTTAAATGCCCCTTTAAAAATAGTATATCCATAATTTTTAAAACTAGATATCGTAATTGTATATTTATTACTTCGATTAGTAAACTAACTAACTTCTGAATCTAGGAAGGCGATGTATAATAATAGCAAACATCCATAGGTGATCTTATTAACCGCCTACTGCTTCCTCGGTGAACAGAAGAGTATTGTCAAGAAATTCCTAATAGAAATTTACTTTCATTGTCAACAAAGTGATTTTTTTTCTATCATCATTGAAGCTATTTTATATATTCTAGACTATTTTTATTTTCAAATTCATTCATCTTCGGGTTTATAGGTTCTTTTTCGCTAGATAATATTAATTCTTTTGCAACGATTTGGTTAGAACTGGCAGTTACTGCCTTCATATCTAAACCTACAAAGGTTAATTTATCCTAATCAGTTACTCTTTAGTCAGTTAGTCCTTAGGAGTGAGGATTTTTGCTCCTTATTCTGTACCGTTCCCCCATCTGCCGACATCCTAGCGAGAACACACCCAGAAACACAAATTTATACCACACGTCCTATGGGTATACAGATGCTTTGTGCGTTTCTTAAACTTCAATTCAGAACCCCGGGATTCTTAAGTCCCGCACTATAACCACTAGCTCATCTGGGACACCCATCTACTGTTTGAAATCGGTTACGGAAGAGCTAATTCATGCTAATGGGGTATTCAGCCTCGTTAATTCCGCTACTGAATCACCGGACGCTGAATGAATAGGTAGGGCGCTGCTTTTAGTATAAAATTTTGATCAGCTTGAGTCTTATTGCTGGCCGATTTCACAATCGCACGTATTCGGCTTTAAATAATAGCTCCGGGTGTAAATAGCTCTCCCTTTGGTTTGGTTTGGTTTGGAGCGCTACGGTCTACTTTTTGCAACACGAGGGCTAATGAGACCGGGACCTACTGTTTAAAGCCGATTCCGAACGGCTACGAACATCCATGCCATTGTGGGATTCGAACCCACGAACTCCGGTTCCGAAGGCCAGCACCCTAACCATTCGGCCATCGTTCGGCCATCGCTCGCTTTATAAAAGTACCGTGACAAAGCGTTTTCATAACCCTAAGATTTGGTAGCATTTGCTTCAGTTAGTTAATTTTGGATTGCTTTTCTGTTTTTTATCTGCCGAGTTGCGAGAACACAAATTTTGTCTATGGGTATACAGATGCTTTGTGCGTTTCTTAAGCTTGAATTCAGCCCTGGGCTTAAGTCCCGCACTAAGCTCTTGGGCACCCATCTATTTTTTTGTTTGTTGTTTTGCTAATGGGGTATGCCTGAATCGGACGCTGGGTGATTGGGCGCTGCTTTTTTTTTTTGATCAGCTTGAGTCTTATTGCTGGTTTTCAATCGGTATTCTTTTTTGGTGCTTTTGTTACTTTGGTTTGGTTGTGTTTTTTTTTTTGCACAAGGGCTAATGATTTTGTTTGATTTGTTGGCCATGCCATTGTGGGATTGGCCTGGTTCCGGCCATGTGCTTGCGTGCAGCGCTTCAGTTGTTCGATCATTATTTTTCTTAACTATATAGGACTTTTGTTTTTAATCATTATTATCCTTGACTGACTCGCCTAAACATTTTTATACGGAATAGAGAGCTGTTTCTTTAGCACAACTTTTGCAATGAATTTTTAATAATGAATTTTCGATGACAGTTAAGAAAAAACATCTAAATACCAGATGATAGTCTATATGATAGCATATAATATGATAGATGATAGCATAAATATCAGATGGTAGCAATCGCTTTCTACATCATAATCCTTGTATATGGATTTTTGTAGATTAACATTATTGTTATTTATTTTTTGCAAGGTTCACTGCGGAAGGAATTACGGGTTGTATAAAAGAGGAAAAATCTCGTTTTAATGAAACAATCTAAGAGTTAAAAAAAAGTTTTATGCTTTTTTATACGACCAATTTAACCTATTTTCATGAACATATTACGAATATAATTTAAAAATGAAATATTACGAATATAATTTAACAAACAGTATTTGCTTTTTTTTCACGTGCAATGAACTATATTTCGGATTTCGTTTACAGAGATGGTGCTGTTGCTAAAATTTGATTAGTAAATTACCATGACACGATGAAGTAAAATGTGAGTAGAAATGTATTTGTGCTATCATGAAGAATTTTAGTTTCCGAAGATCCATCTCTTCATTGCATTATCTAATATTGAACCGAGGTACTTCTGTGTAAAGTATTTGGTGAAATTCTTGCTCATTTGTTCTTAATTATACTATGCTCCTGTGTTTGTTATTTTTAGGACTTAATCAGGTGTGATTCTGATCCGAAGATTTCCAAATTTTCCGAAAATTTGTGTGACTTTGTTCCGAAAATTATAAAAAACAAATCTCCACCCCCGAAAATTTGAAAAGAATTTTCAGAAAAAGTTTCTGAAAATTGAAAAAAAGTTTTTTAAAACCATCTTCAGCTTCAAACAAAATATATATAAATAAATTTTGAAGATAATCAGAAAGTTTTATATTTTTTCTCACCAGTTTTTCTTTTTTGACGCGTCTACAAATCTTTTTTCTACAGAAGAACAATAATAATATGTTATGTGATTTTCTATTTTAAAGCAATATGTTAAAATTTAAATTTATGTATTCATATAAAGAAATTGAATTTTTATTTTCTACATAACCAACACACACATTGATATATCTGTGTTTGTATTATTTTATATAGAACACACTTATATTTGCAACTCTATAATAAGGTGATATGTATTAGAACATATTAATATATTGATATCTGGTAAATGATAAATCACAATATTAAAATTCAGATATCATCCAGGTCTAGTTTTGACATCCAGGAATTGACCTTAATATAGCTTTTATTTTAAATTAGTAGCGTATGCTTTTTCAGAAAATTGTGTAGGATGATCAGAAAATTTTTTCTTACTTAGAATCCCCCATGGACTTGTTAGAAAATTTTAGTTTTCTGTGATGTTTCTTGCCGTTGTGTAAAATGCTGTACTGAGCTACTTTTCTTTAAAGTATTTGATGAACTTTCCCCGCGTTTACTCTTAATTGTATTTTATTCCTGTTTTTATTAAAAAAATTAATATATTTTTATTAAACTATAAATACATGAGTTTTCTTGAATTTTACGTAGACTTTTATTATTCAGAGTTTAGTATAGACTAGCAGCTTCGCACCTAGCCTTCGGTCTGGGTAATAAATGTCCCCACGTAAAGTTTTAGAACCATTACTTTATAAACATTCATATTCATAAAAATCTTAAACCTCATAAGCGGCAAGATTTTTGACGAATATGATATTTTGTTTATAATTGTTAAACCACAGTTATCACTATGTATAGGCTCTATGTTGCCCGTAAACCGTTTTGATATGCCAAATTTCACAGCTTTCTCTATTAAATGAAGTAACAGTGTGTTCAATTTAGCACCGATGGATTCAGTTGTGTAGATATGTATGTGTACATATGTTATTGTGAATGACCGAAATTGGAGAATGTTGACATTCACTGGTGAATGTCGACATACACCAAATACCTGGGTGAAAGTTGATTATTTTCTTATATATTCGGATTATCACCGGTGTATGTCAACAATCCCCATGCACTGATGCTAAATGTTAAAAAAAATTACGTTTTTAAATCATACTTTATTATTAAAACATATTATGATATATGTCAAAACAATACATATCATGAAGGAATATTCCAAAGTCCCTGTCTCCATTCCAAAAGAAAATATCGAAGAGGAGGTTTAACCTACTACGTCTTCTATCAAGCCCCGACTAAACAGAAGTTTATTTCTATTAAAAGAGCGGCCACAAAATATAATCTCCCAATACATGCAACGAAAATGATACAAACTTCAAAAAGAAAATTTCTTCCTGCTCAGATTGATGACACTGCGCGAATACAAGCCCCTGATGATGACCGTCGTCTTACAGATGCCCGAAATGTATTGGCTGTTGTTGTTGGAATAGAATATTCCGACTTTTATAAATTAGTAGGCAAAAATGGTACCCTCAAGCAGCTTTATACCCGTAATCAGGTTATATTTTGCAAAGAAAAGTTACTCTCCATAGATGAGATTTCTTCTCAAGAAATCTCTCTGAGAGAAGCTGCTGCAGATAATTCGAAAAGTGGAGGGCATGGCTATAAACGCTGTTATTGCAAAAAGAAATGTTCAACAGTTACATGTGATAGTACTATAGATTTGACTGAATTACGGAGAAGAAAATATAAATATCCGACATTTTCAACATTCACCATTAGTATAGGGTGAATGTCGACATTTACCGGTGTAAGTCAGAAATAAGGGTATTTAGCAAATATTTCGGACATACACCAAACGACTGCGTGAATGTTGACATTCACCGGTGAAAGTCGACATTCTCCAGATTTCGGTCTTTCACAGTAACACATATATTCTCAAAAGATTCATTAAAAAAATTAGTTGTGTAGCCTTGTGTCGTATGGTCTATCACGAATATTGCGTCAATCTAGCGGCATTAGAAGAAGTGAGGTCAGTTTACTCATTTTCAAAATTCTCTTCGAAACCTAAAGAGCGTCAAGTGATGATCGCTGAATGAAAAGGTCTTGAAAATTAGTCATTTTCGTTTATAAAGGTCATCTACGAGAATTTCTTTTCATTTTAAAAAATAGCTTGTGACCTTTTCTTATTTGCTTGTTTACTTTATGTACATTTTATAGTTAAAACTATTTACTTTGACACATAATTTTTAATTTATTCCTATTATTACCCAGAAGTCGTTTATATACACAATGAGTTTTTTTTGTTTTTCAATGCATAAGCGTAGTTAAAGATAAAAATAATATTTATATTAATATCTGCAAATTTAAACAACAATTTGTTTTTGTTCTACATTAAATACTATAAGTTTCAGTATTTCTTACATACATCAACACACAGGATGAATATTTTTATAAAACACTTTTAAATTAAAACAATATTAAACGTTAAGATAAGTAGAAAACACGAATTAAATATATTTATATCTGTACCTCGAAAGTAAAGGACGTTATGTCAGAAATTTCAATTTTGACACTAGAGCATGAGGACGATTTTGTACAGATTTATTTGAGTTGAACCGTTTTTAGTAAAGAACTTTATAGAAGTCTTTAGGTAATTGGGGAGCATATTACCTATAAACATATGAAAATAGTATAAATGCGAAGTTTTATGTCCAAATGGGATTCTTTACTTCGAAACCATGTTGGTTCATAGTTTTTTTCTAATTAGGTAAATCTCAATTTTAGGAAATTGAGGTAATGCTATTGTTACATATTAGAAGAGAACAAATTATTCACGAATATGCATAAATCTTATTTTTTTAAATGGACATGGTGCCTTTTATTTTTGACGTACATATATATTCATACATACATACATATACATATATATTCATACATACATACATATACATATATATTCATACTTACGTACCTATATATACATATATATTCATACATACATACATATACATATATATTCATACATACATACATATACATATATATTCATACTTACGTACCTATATATACATATATATTCATACATACATACATATAAATATATATTCATACTTACGTACATACATGCATATATATATTCATACACACACACACACACACACATATATATATATATATATATATATATATATATATATATATATATATATATATATATATATATATATATATATATATATATATATATATATATATATATACATACACACATACATATACATATATATTTTCATATTTATATATACATATATATATATATATATATATTTATACATACATATATACTCATATATATTCATACATACATATATATACATATATATTCATACATACATATATATATATATGTATATTCATACACACATATATATTCATATATATATACACACATATATTCATAATACATATATATACATATATATTCATACATACATATATATATATATATATATTTATACATACATACATATGTACATACATACATATATATATATTCATAGACATATATATATATATATATATATATATATATTTATGTATATTCATTATAAGTTTTCTATTTTTTCATGTGTGGGATTAGGGTAATATGTACTGAGGATTGATATAGGTATTAATGACTGATATGCTTTCAATGATATACATATCAAAACAGTTCGAATTGGAGCAGTGGTAAGAAGGTCCGTGCCAGAGCCTGGTGCCCCACCTTTAAAAGTGTCATCGATTTCTCGTGTAGGTTGAGGGATTCGTTTGAATAAGCGCAAACTCTATTTTAAAAGCCGGCGTTTTCTTCCCTCCCCTTTTCCACCTGAAGAGATATCTCCCGTCTCTAGAAACCTGTTCCGTCTCTCCTCCCGCCTTCTCTTAGAAAAAAAGTCACCTTCGCCTCGTTTCGGTTCCAGTCCCACCTACTGGCTCGATCCGTGCGAACGACAGCGAAAGGGTAGTACTTACTCGCTCTCAGACAGACTACAAGCGAAACCAGGATCTTTCCCTTGCGGACGCGAGTATATTCTTAGCTTCGTGTTTGTCCGCTCTTCCTCACATTTGGTTTTAATCCGAATGCCGCCTCATCATTGCGAGAGGGAGAGCTCTTTGCGTATTCAGCCCGGATGCGTTTTTCCAGAGGACGATGCCGCTCAAGATGCTCCTTCCGTGTAGTGATCCAAGGTCTGCAGTGATTGCTATTTGGGATTAAACTCCTCATCCCCTGCCAGAAAGCCTGTGGGCGATACTCTGTTGCTTCAGAAATCGAGATTTGCCAAAATATTTTTGCAGTTTATTTCTCTCTTTTTCACTTCTTTTTGCGTACCTTCTCCTTTTTTTTTTCATCTGTAGATAAACTCGTCTGTTTTGAAACGGCACCCTGTGAGACTAAGCTATTCGTTATGAAGTTAATTCCTTTTAATATTTGATTAAAATTCTTCATTTATTATGGATTTATATATGAACACTTTGCAAAAGACTGGTTGCCAATTTTGGCTCTGATGTATTCGTTTGTCGCCATTTTTATTTAAATTTAGAAAAGCCTTAAATTGCGAGTAATTATTTCTCCATTTGGATTAATTTTTATGTATAAAGCTATTATGCAACTTACCTTGTTTTGAAGTCTCGCTATAGTGTAAACTTCAGGAACCAGCTTTAAGTTGTTGTTATTCATAAATTTGTTTCATAAGTTAATGATCTGACTCATTGTCTGAAGCCAAGAAAGTATCTTCATATGCTTTTACACTGCGATTTGTCAAATCTAGAAAGAAGATAAAGCCTGTGGCACCTTACTTCATATTCTGCAGATGTACTCGAGTCATTGATAAATGATGATATCGCTGTTTATTTTGCTTTAAAATTTATCTTTGGAATATTGTCTGGGTGTCAAAGTTACAGATTACGTCTCTGAAAGTAAGAAATATTTTTGATAGAGCCCCTGTTTTAATATCAACTTTCACTTCGGATTGACTAGTGGGTGCAGCTACAATCTTTTAAGTTCATAGTTAGTAATCAATCGTTGTAAACATTAGTGCAGTGTTTGGCAATAGTGTTACAGGTGTGACTAAGTGAACTGGCTTTTTGGATATAAAGGAAACTTAGGATTATTTAACTTTGAGTGAAAAGTGTTTGTTGAAGGAAAGTTAGCTATATACAGCAGCGCCTGCATACATCTTTGTAATTAGCTCCGAAATTTTCAAAATGCAACGTCGCTCAGAGGAACTGCAATTAGCGGTTCAAGAATATTTAGATGTAGACTGGTCATCGGTAAAATATTACTTAAGAAGGTAAGTTTTTTTTTACCCTTAGTATGACTTATAGTTATTTTTAACTAATTAAAAATATCAAATACTTGATATATATATAGGTAACTGTGGTTGCTTTTTAATTGACCATTTTAAAACATTGTATACGATATGTATGTATGAATGACACATTGTATACGATATGTTTACATATGTATGTATACATATGTAAATATAATTAAACATACATTCATAAATATGTACACACACATACACGTATATATATATATATATATATATATATATATATATATATATATATATATACACGCAATCAGTTAGATTATATATATATATATATATATATATATATATATATTTATATATATTTATTATACATACATACATATATACAGGACCGGGTTTAGTAGGTGTACAGAGCGTGCATGCACGCAGGCAGCCCAATTTTTAGGGTAACCGAGAAAGTAATTTGCTTTAAAATATAGCATTTTTTCATTTAAAATTTATTTTTATGTATTTTAAGTGAACTTAACACTAAACATACCATATAACGGGTCAAATGACCCATAAAGTTTATGTAAAAAATGTGACGGGAAATGAATTAAAAATTCTTATTTTTTGTGTTTGCAATACATAAAAATTGACAATATAGAATTTTTTTTAATTATAATAAAGTTTATTAGTCTATTTCCTTCCAATTTTCATATTTCATACATATATAATTAGAAAAAATAAAGTCTGGTCATTTGACCGGCTATGGTAGAAATAGGTATGTATTAAGTGTTGATATGTTTAGTGTTAACTGAAAATATTTAGTAACTTTGGAAATTTAGAAAATCTATTTTTTTTTCATTGCCTTTTCGTGTCTGCGAATAGCTCTTGTCATAAACCTGTATTAGATTTTAACAAATACTTCACGTATTTGTAGTTTAAAAAGAAACAAATTTGAAATATATTTTTTTAAAAGGAATTCTTAAAGAAATTTCATTAGTTAAAATATAAAAAAAAAATCTAAACAGGTTTGTAATAAAGGTTAAAATTATAAGTTATAATGTATAATATTTTTTGCCAAATTGCAATGTCTTTATCTTTTTCTATAAAATTATTAGCAATTTAAAAAAAAAAATATGTAAAAATTTAGAATTACAAGCTGTTATTGAAGATCTGTCAAATAAATGCAGTTTATGGGTCCGTTTTTTTTTATATAATAATTTTTGATATCATTTAATAAACTTAAAATAAATGTATAAAGTTACTTTTTTAAACTTTTCTCTTATCCCTAATAAATTATGTGCAAGTCATAAAAATTCAATATTAAGCTTCTCTGCATCCAACCGCCATATATATATAAACATGTATGTGTATATTTATACAGATATGTGTGCATATATATATAAAGAGAGAGAGAGAGTAAGTGAAAGACAGAATGTGGGAATGGTTAAAAAAAGAAAAGAAAAGCGGACGGCGTATTAAAATGTTATAAAATCCTTGTTTTATTTATAAAATACTGATTTGGAACAAAATGGACTAATATTAAGGGTTAAAATAAATTAATGGTCTGGTCATTTAAATAAGAAAGTTTGGAGTAAATCTCAATTTCCCCAAGGAAGTGATTACTATGTGCACGTTTTTATTACTGGATGTTACGGTGTTTTATTGTCATTATAAAGTCATAATTGTTTTATTGTTATTCAAAATCCCGTGTTTAACAATGGAAGTCCCTGCTTAATATTTCTCTTCCTGGTATCCGATTAAAACGCAGTATAATGCAAAAATGGGCGTACACACTGTTAAAGTTCAAGTTGAAGGCAGTTAGAGTTTTTGCACACAATTGAATTTCCTGTAGGTGGGTTTAAAAATGTGAGCTTAAAGATGTTCTTTGCCTTTTTGCTTTTTTTTTTAACTTTTGTTTCTTACCCAAAAGGAACAAAAATAAGTAAGCTTATCCCTTATATAATCGTGCATTTTCACTGCGTGTTTAAAAACTATCTAAGTATTGTTCTCAAATGATGAAAACTTTTATAAAATTATTATTTATTATGTATAAGGATTGTATGGTCTGTAATACCATAAATAAAAATTCAGTTAGAAACAGAATTTGGATTTATCGTTAAATCCAGTTATAAGTATTTATTTACGTTAAAACCATTGATACCTTTTATTGTTGTTAATGATCCTTTTAAAGAATTAAGCTAGATATCTGTATGTAAAAGTGTCATTATTTGAAGAAATTAGTTTTTCTCACTACAGTGAATACCGTCTATAACGATATTTATTTATGGTCCTGCAAAATTTCTTATTTACTCAATATTTTTCTTCTAATTTACGCAATGAAAAAAATTACTAATATATTAATAGTTGTGTTATAAATATCTTTTATGTACCTTTAAGTTAAATTAAATATCTAAATACAATCCGAGATACTATATGAGCATTAAATACATTATTGGTAGACAAGCTTTATTATTTTTAATAGTTTGCAAAGAAAACAGTTTTAAAGGAGATATAAAAATGTTGACCGGAAACTTATAAAGTTATTTTCCTCTGAAGTCCGTTGAAAAGTTTTAACTTCCTATCTGGAAAAAAAGTATTAATGTGAAATTTTAAGCGATTAGTTTTTCTTGTCATATAAACGCAAAGATAAATATTTTTAAAAGTGCGACGTAATTCATGGCTAATTTGTTATTCAAATGAATCATTTATTATGAATGAGAGGTGTGTGATTATTTATTTAAGTTCAAGTTCAAAAACTTCTCATTATACAAAAGTTCAGGGTCTAGTCGTAGGATTTTTCGTGAACTTCAAATTTATAAGAGGTTACATAAACACTAGAAATTACTGGGTGGTTTTTCATTTATTTCTTAAACTGTTAGAGCGCTAAAGTCTACTGTTTTTCTATAAAGGCTAATGAGATCGGGACTTGCTGCTTGAAACCCATTCTTAACAGCTACGAACATCTATATCAGCAGGATTTAAACCTGCGAGCTCTGATATCAAAGCGCAGCGACCTACACATTTGCTCATTGTTTGGCTTATTTCTTAAATTGATAAATTAAAAAATTAAACTGATAAATATTTTTGGCAAGTATGCACTCCATATTACACTGACAAATTATCTGTTCATTTGATGGAACTTCCATGAAATTAGTGCTTTGTCTGTAATTTCAGTTTTGGTCTTAAGGGAACAATGGATTTTGGTCAAAAAACGATATTAATTAGTTTCCAATTTGCTTGCAAATTTAACAATTTATTAGCAATATATTTATTCTAATGTATTTACAATTTTAATATAAAATCCTAATAATTAAAAAAGTTATTAGTTATTCATTGTTCTAAAAGGAGCCTTATTAAAAATATTCCATATTTTTTTCGTATAATAGGCTCATTTTTTATAAACAAAATGTCCTTTCGCTTTTATAATTAAACTTAGTTGTTATCGTAAGCATTCGCTAGAAATATATTTAGAAAAAATATTGATAGTTAAAATATCCATTTTCCCTTGCAAAATATGGATAATAATTCTTTTAATTTCGAAAAGAATAGAAGTTGGATGTTCGAAACCTATTAATTTTATCCAACTTCTATTTAATATTCTACAAGGTAATTTGTCGATAAATATTGAAAGTGTACTGTTTAAAGTGGTTATTAGTAATAACTGAACTGTTTATTGTTGTAATAAGTATGTTGATTATAAGGGGAATGAATGTTAAAGTATCCACTTTGATTCTTAATCTTAGGATCTACAGTTCATCGAGATAGAAATGTCGAATTTTCGACCAAATCTCTACCAGTTAAATGGCTATTGTAGAGTCGCCTTAATTACAGGAATAGTGACTCCCGAGGGATACTCTACTTTATCTGTTTTCAAACAGAGAAACTTTTGACCAGACAGATTTCAACGAGCTCTTATTCTTTTTATTTCCAAACTTGATATTTAGTAGACCTTAACTGTTTTCCTGTTCCAAAATCGGAACACGATATCTAACTAAAGATATCCCCACAAAATAACTTTCACCTTTGCAGATTAATATGGCAGACATGATGCCAAAATTTGTCATAAATGTTCGTCTTTGCACATTATAATGTTTTGCAATATTTTTTTTTATCTTTTAAATTACGTTTTTATATTTATTTTATATAAATAATTTTGTAAGTTTCACTGATTTTTAAAAATTTTGACGTTTTTTTCTGGCAAGATTTGCCCAAAATAAGTTTTTTACAGAATGGGAAAATATTTATCATACACATAGAAAGATATACTAGAAAAGCTATTGAAAGGTTACATTAAAAAACTCTTTAATTTTTAAAATTTTAAAATTTAATTTTTATTATCTAATTTTAATTTTGAAAAAAACTTAAGATAAAACGCCAATGTTACAAAGAAAAAAAAAAAGACAAATTTTTTTTTGACGATTTGAAATTTTATTATGGATAAGTTATAGAGTGTCCTAATTGCAAAATAAATAAATAAATTAGATAAAATAAATAAATAAATAATTACATGATTATTATTATTTATTTATTTTTCGGTTCGTAAATGTTTAACCTTCAAAACGGCGGAATTGACCAAAAATACCAAATAGTCAAGATAGGCATACACTTAACTGCAATCAGAAATTATTCTCCTGTAGATTTAAGTGCCATTTTGTTTTATGCAATATTTTTATTTATGCTCATTATAAGAATACAATTAGGAGTTGAATATTTTAAAAGTCAACATTTGAAATCCCTTGTTTCTTTAAATCAAGAACACATTTTTTTTTTTTGTGCCTCTCAGGTTGGCTACCCGCAGCCTTTCCTTTGAATTCAAAACTTTCAATCTTATTTATTGCTTACGTAGAATTCATTCCACTGAATCTATTTTCATCCTTAGTAACTCCTACTCTGTAATCAACTCATTTGGTGTAGGACGCGCTCTTGTTTAATAATGCTTTTTATATCAAGTAGTAATTAATTTTAATTTATGATTTGTCGGTGCTCTAAATTCTATTAATCTAAATAGAAAGTACTTGGAATTCCGATTTAATTAAAATTCTATATAAATAATACAACAGTGTCTCTTTCTTATGGCTATTAGTTTTCTTCAAAATTAAATTAGTAAAACAAGAGATCTAATATTGATTTAGAATCACTTAGTAAGGAAAAAAAATGAACGAGAAGTAAAAAGCATTTCGTTTCTTTGATCAGAGTTTCAATAAAATTGGCAGTAAAATTACAAAATTTCCCTTTTTGTAACTAACATTTCTCTGGCATACTTGATTAGTTAATTGTTATGATATTATTACAAAGATCTCTCTCTCTCTCTCTCTCTCTCTCAAAAAAAAAAATAATAATAATAAAAAAAACTTTGAAAGTAGTCTCTCTTAATTTAAACAACGTTTACGGTTTGTAAAATTTTATGGCATTTCAAAGTTTTGGATAATCACCTTCGTAGTCATGCATTCTGACTGGGTTTAATAATATCATTTGCAGCCTTGTGTTTTGTTTATTGCTTATATATTATATCATATTAGTGTATGTATTCTATTAGATGGGTTTTAAAAATTGTATCTAATAAAAATGCTATAATCATTTTTAAAAACCTATAAAATAGACAAAAGAATCAACCATCCATTGTTTTATTTTAATGGACCTTTGTGGATTCTTACAGGACCCTTTTTCTAGTTTACTTGTTATTAATAAGAGTATTTTTACGGGTTTAAACGTTAAATATTTTCAATTTAACAATACTCTTAGCTAGTTTGTAACTGAGGAAATGTATTGCTAATATGAAAATCTTTTATTTTTTAGACTCGGAAAGATTTTGATAACTAGAAAACTTAAGGACGAATGCTAGATAAGATTCCACGATGGGTTCATGGAAAAAATGATTGATAGATAGCTCTAGTCCTTCTATTTTTTTCATATTTCTATATCATTTTTAAACTGTACCATAGTTTTTTTTCTCTAATAATGCTATTCAATTTTTCTAAGCCCTGAACTTGTAAAAGCTGCAAATGCAGCCATTTTAATTTATTTGTACAAAATATTTAGCATAGAATATATTATTTCTGCATTTTCCCCTATATAATAATAGCCGAAGTTGTCTGTCCGCGAATTTCTGAAGCGGTTGTACCTGGAATGGATACAGGCATCCATATTGGATTTTTCATGAGTTAGGGTTAGCAAAATTGAAAGCGAGTTCGAAATCCACCCCATCCCCCCTTTTCGAGCGTTTAATGCTATTATTTCAAGCCTTATCCTTCCTCTTATTCTATACAAAATTTATTCTTGATAGGGTGGCAAAGATAGAAAATAATATTTAAATTTCTGGACTGTTTCTACTTGAACTTTCATATACTCTAATTAGTTTGCTCACATCGTGCAGGCGTTGTACGTTTGGTAGAATGTCTGCCCACTTGATTTGTCGTACTTCTCGGGTTGACGGTTCTATCCCCGACGCAGCCAGTTTTTTTTTAATGTTTAAAAAATTTAATATTTTCTGCTTTTCTTTTAAATTCTTATTCCGAAAGTTGTTTTATTATTTTAAAAGTCGTTTTATTGTTTTTAAAATAAACTTTTACTATTTTTTCAACTTTTTATAGTTTTCATTATTTTTATTTTATTAAATTCACGTATTGCTTTACGGATGTCCCTGGCCACATAAACATTTCATGTTGTGTATCCTTAAACTTTCTTCTCGTAATGTAATAATAGCCTAAGTTATCTGTCCGTCTGTCCTCGAAGTTATGAAGCGGTTGGACCTGGAATGGATAGAGCATCCATACTGGATTTTTTATGAGTTAGGATATGCAAAACTCAAAGCCAGTAAAGTTTATCTTTTCCTAAACTATAGATCCGATTCTGAAGTAAATTGGTATGAATAAGCTTCGTATCACAGGGAAAAATACTGCCCTCTTTAAAACGTTCGAAATCCACCCCGTCCCCTTTTCGAGCGTTTAATGCCATTATATCCCCATTTTAATAGCAAGCGATTAAATTTATCAATTTGTCACATAATAAATAAGTAAAAATAACAATTTTTTTCTTAGCGTTATGATGTCATTCCTTTAACCATTTCATTTAATCATTTCTTATTTTAAATTATTTAAATATTTTCTGGAATATTTTTATTCGTTTTATCACTAAACTTAGATATTGCGTAAATAATTTTCTTTTTTATTTGACTTAAATAATAGATTAAGTACATATGGGATAATTTTAATCGATTATTTTTGTTGAAAGGTAATTCTCAGCCAAAAAAACAAACCATTTTTTTACCTGCCTCATGGGGTTCTTTACAATTCTGAAAAATTGAAAATTTTACTGATCCCGTCATATGACGGGCTATATGCTAGTAAATAAATATTTCCGCATATATCATTTGGTGTTTTGAAGTTAAACTTAGTAATTTTGACTAAATAAACACTGTTAATCAGTATTCGGTCTTATTGTACGAACTTATTTTGATTACGATTAAATTTTTCGATATTTTTATATGTTATTTAAAAACTGTTTCGTATTTAGTGTTTCATGTCCTAAATCAAGCTGTGCATAATAATTTAATGTCTTGTAAAAAAGGGAAAAAACAAAATAAAAAGAGTACGAAGTAATCACACGTCTGTCAGAACTCGAAATAATAAAAGTTCATCTGGACGTCGTCTTTTTTGCTTATTCATTTTTTTAGACATCTGTTGTAAATAGTGTTTATTCTTCTGAAGCAGATGGACCTTCGTTATTTTCGTGGGTCATAAAAACAGTATAATGCGGGTCATAAATAGCCCATGGCAATGCTTGAGAAAAAAAAAGATTTTTTTTTATGGAAAAATTTAACATCTAAGTAGGAAATATATTTAAATTACAGTTGAATCCGAATTAGCATCATCATTCTACGGGTAACAACGTGCTATAACGAGTTGGCGGTATATATCGAATTATCACACTACGTCCTTCGATAAAATTGAATTTTTACAGTTATTTAGTCTTTTGATTTTAGACATTCTCTAGATTCAGAGAAACACAGATATATTTTTTCAGGGTTCATATCCTCCTTCAAAACTCCTGCATAACTCCTACATTAAGGATATTTTTTTTTTTTTGTAGGTCTCTTCAAACTCCTGAATTTGATACTACTGTTCTATTCTTTAAATGAAATAGTCGTTGGGAGAGCTTTTTGTAGAGTTTATTCACATGACGTACAAACATACATATATATATTTCGAAGTCTTAAACCAGAAGGTGGGATCAATTTCGATTCTAAAGGCTTTTATTCTTCAAAAATAATGCATTCTACATCGTCGGCGACAACCTCCGTTCCATTTTGTTTTCATCTCCATTTCTTTCGTCGTTGCCAATCGCTGAAAATTAAAAACAGCCAAATCAATCTCGAGCTCGCGAGAACTACTTCTTTCAAAACTCCTTAGTTTTGATTTATAGATATCCAGATGGGGCCGCTGATTAACGCTGTGGGAATAACTGGAAAATGATTAGTCGCAGCAGGTTAAACATTCTTTAATTCCATTTTTAAACTGGACCATTAGAATTTTCATCTTTGTTAAATTATTATCACAATAAGGTAATATTGTTAATTTAGTTTCTCTGCCTGACTAAACCAGGAAATAATTTTATAAAAAGTTAAATGCATGCAAGCCTGCATATAGCTTCGTTATTAAAGTCATCAAATATACATTATTAATATCATTAAAATGAATAATTATTAAAAGATAAAATATACTTAAATACCCATAACCGAAACGAGAATAGTTATACATTTTAGAAGCAATTAAAATTAAATGCAATTTTTATTAAAACTAAAAATAGTAATAAAAAGCTGTATTTTCTAGCTTTAGCATTTTAGCTAGGCTGCAATGGTCAGTGATTTTTTTCATTCGTCTAAATAGGTTGGAGAATAACTGTGTTATTTTGTGTATGTACATACCTATACAACACTACTCAATTATATAAACTAAGAAATTTTAGATTACCAAAAAAATCTGTTTGGAATTGTCTAAGCTTAATATGTATCGTTACAATAAGGTTTGATATCTCTCAAATGTGTTCTGAATTGTTTTTAAAATACTTTATGAGTGGATATAAATAAGAAATTTTAAGTGTCATTTGATGCAATCGGAACGAGGTGTGATGAAGTTACCTTCTTCCTTTTGTCTTTAGAATGACTAGAATGGTACGTACGAAGTTTTATGACCTTTTACATGAGATGTATTATGGCACCAAGTTGAATGTCATGATTATGGTAATGCTTTTCTGAAAGGCACACGCCATCACTTCAATATTCACAGCTTCTTCCCACGGACAATGGACCTTATCTTCCGCACCATCAATATGTGTTTGTTATTTGCGGAAAAAGTTTGTTCCTTAATCCTATCTCTAGGCCAAGTTCAAAATTCACGCAATGCTTCAATGTAGGTTCTGTCCTCCTGATCCAGATGGCGGGGCCTTCTATAATCTAGACATTTTATCAGTGCCCCTCTTGGTTAGGACAACTCTGAGCTTTGTACGGTTTATCTATTTATTTTTATTTGTTATCAAGGCTTGGTGATGCCTTATTTAACTCATTCATTAAAATGGCTGTGAACAACTTTGTCCGAAACAAAATTAAAACAATTAAAGCAGAGTTCCTCCAAAATTGAAAGCAAATTAAGGAAAAAATTAAGGCAGAATTCATGTTAGGCTTTAATATAGGCTCTGTACTTCTGATCCACATGATTGTGTCTTCAATAATATATAGATTTTTCATACGTGCCAACTTCCAAAAGAGAAAAATCTGTAGTTTATCGCAGTAACAATTTTTTTTAATATATAGATAGAAATACAAAGTTTTAATAAGGGAAAAATAAGGAAAAATGGCAAGGTTTATTTAATCTATGAAAGATATATTAATTTAGTATTCACAAATGCTTTAAAAGTAAAAACAAATCTGTTTATTGAAATAACATTTTTTAGTGTATATATAAAACATAATTAGAAAGGTGAAAAATTGTTATGCTGTTTATCCAATATATAAAACATATTAGACTTTAGTATTTCCAAATGTTGTTCTACAAGATTTTGCTACTCTCAAAAATTGATTGTCAAACTCATTTTCAAAACATTTTAAACTTTTACTGCATTTCACAATTTAATTTTTTATTAGACAGAGATTGTCTAAAATCAGTTGATTTTTTTTTATTTGGCTGAATATTCGCATTTTACTTCTTGCCGGAATTCAGAATTATCGACAGAGGAAAGAGCAAAACGAGAACAGGAATTTTGTAGGGATTTTAGACTATATCGCTGAAAATCGGAAGAATTAGTTTTCCGATTGAAATATCGGAAACACACCGAAAAATCGGAAAGCTTCCGAGTATATCGGAAGTATTGGCACCTATGATCTTTTTATCAATAGTTCTCTCGGATAGGACATTTGCCCGGCTATCCATTTAATTTTATTTACAGTCTAGATCAGGGATGGGCAAACTACGACCCGCTGATAGAATTTTAAGCTGCCGGTACGAAGCAAATTAAAATAAATATATATTTTATACATTATATATCCATCTCCTTTTCTACTTTGCTTAAATATTATATCCCAAATTTATTATCTCAAGCCCAGAAGATCAGTGGTATATTTCTTCTTGTAAGTGAACAAGTGTTTTCAACTTTGAAGCTTAAAAAGAATAATTTCAGAAGTAGACTGACAGATGAGCATTTAGCATCGTTTCTTAAAATCAGTACATCTCACTTCGAACCTCAGTATAAGGAACTTTTAAAATGAAATCACAATTTCATTTATCTCATTAACGTATTTAAACCGTTAGGTACTTGTATATTGTTTTTAAAATTTTAGAAAAATATATCTTGGCCCACCAAACTTATTTTCTTTTGATTTTTGGCCCGCGGCCGAAAAGGTTTGTCCATCCCTGGTCTAGGTTAAGCAATACCTTATTTGACTGAAGTCATTGAGAGTGAACTATATTGGAGAATTAATTACATTGTAGTTCCTTTTTACTATTTATATTTGGAGTTAAATGAACTATTTCTGCGTACCAATTGTAGAACATTAATGGAATTATTACTTTTAGACATTCATTTTTATGTTGATTTTGAACAGAAAATTAGGTAGTATTTAATTGATTATCAACTGTTTTCTCCTAGAGAAAGCTGTGGACGAATTATGAATTGTAACGTTTTTTTTTCAGTTTGGTAAATAATATCTTAAAAATAAATTTACCCTCATAATAAATTTAGCATAGATTTAATTTTATGCTACATCATCATGATTTGCTTCTAATTTTCTTTCACTTGTGCAGCTTTCTGCCTAAAATGTTCATTTTTCTGCTGGATTATTATTCTATTATCTATTCAATGTAAGGCTTAATGTGAGCTTTTGGGTGAAAAAAAATCATTTAGTGATTTTCTCCCTTGTACCCTTATTTTTATTTCCTGTGATTATGCTTTTAAAACACGACTATTTCTTACCTTGATTTTCACAACTTTCTTGACCAAACACTAGAATAAAACTCGAGTCATTTTGTGGGAAAAAAATGGTTGAGAAATCGGGGTCAAACTTGACTAGCAGGCGGGCAAGACGTGACGCGATTGCTCATTCTTTATCGGTCATTCAGTTGGAGGGTTTGGGCTAACATCCGCGAAACTGCTTATTACTCACGGGAAAAACCGGAACTTAATCTCGATGAATTTCCAACATTTTTCCATGTTTCATTCTTTGATATCTTTTTTCTATAATTCTTTCGCGAGAATTTATGACTTTAACTATTTAACGTCTACTTCTACTTTAACTATTTAAACACATTGTGTGCGGGTACATTTCGCAGCGGAATTGTACCGGGAGCGGGCTTTTTGCGCGTAAATTTAGTTATACAGTTAAATCTCAATAAATCAAAAATTATGTTATTTTTCATCCAACTTTTCGTATTTTATATTGAAATATAAATATATATGAGCAATATATATATTATATATATATATATATATATATATATATATATATATATATATATATATATATATATATTATATATATATATATATATATATATATATATATATATATATATATATAAATAACAACCATAAGATTTTTGTAAACAAAAAATGTATTTTTTAGTGGATAAATTTATAATGGTATCGTAAATATGAAAAATCAAATAGAAATAGTAGTATATAGTTTTAATTTTTTTCCATTCTGTGGTTCCGCATTGACTGGTGTAAAAACTAGTTTTTATTTGTGTAGATTTTTCCAGAATCTATGTAGTAGACAAGAACATTCGGCTACGTTTTCCTTTATATACCGTTATCTTTGTACCAACACACAAACCATGTTGTTACACTAACCCATACTAGTACGTGTCCCGCTCTCAAGTATCAATCGCCAGAAAACGTACTAGTACGTGTCCCGCGCTTAAGTATCAATCGTCAGAAATACGTACTAGTACGTATCCCGCATACAATGTGTTAAAACTGTGTTTGAGACTCGATTAAACTAATTTGTAATAACAGCAGTGACAATTTTTCTATCTGTATATGCACACACACACATACACATACACATATATATGTACGTATACGTATACGGCCCGACAGACGTTGTCCTGTTTTAACGCTGTAAATCAAAAAATTATAAAATGTTTTTAAATAAATTATAAATTAGACCGTTTTGATGGAAAAGTAAGGAAAAAATTATATTAATAATAATGACGCCACCACTCGAACAGTCATCACAAACGTAATTAGATTATATTAAAATTCCCATATCGCCTGTGCTGGGATTCGATCCTAGACTTCTCCTACTGACGCCCGTTGGGCTGACCACTGAACCACAGGTACTTTGGCAGTGATGGGTTTCAGGCGGTATTATAATAATCTCAATAAGCGAACCATTCTGAAATTATGATTAAAAAACATTTTCTATCGGATTTAATTGAGAATATAAACCATTATCGAATCAACTTAATTACATATACAAATTTCATCAAAATCAGTTCAGCCTTTTAGGAGTTCTATTACTAACACACGGGAAGAAGAATTTTATATATAAAAATATGCATTTTGATGTATGTATAATATATTATAATATAAAATAAGTTTTTATAAACATATAAACATGTAACATATAAACTATTATAATACAAATAAATGTTACATATTATAAACAATTTTTTCCATGCTTAAATTCAGTGAAATATGCTTTCAGAGTGTTTTTCCACATTCTTCCACATTTCATTGTCATTTCTGCAATTTATTTTGCTAGACTTTAAATTTTGGATTTTGTGTTTATTTAAAACTGCGTTGTGTTACTTTTTCTTATGCTGCAATGCAGTGAAATATACTTTTAGAAAGTGTGTGTTATTTTTTACTTTAATATACCTTAATGCTTTAGGTAGTTAATTTCATTGTTACTGATTATTAATTTAATTTCAAATTACCATACTGTTTTATACCTTGCATAACAGGGATAATCACTTGTTCATGGCACTGTGTAATGAAGTTATTACTTTGTTTTCAGTACATTTAAATTAAACTCTCTAATTGTTCTGGACCATTAACCCAGAGTCTGAAAAGTGCAACACAATGCCATTGCTTCATACTCCTTTCCCTCTCCGAATTGTACCAATTATTTATTGTAACTGACTACAATAAATAGTTTCATTGTATTCCGTATTAATTGGTGAAGAAGTTACGTGGAGTTTTTGTAAGATTATTGTTCTACACAAATTTTATTATGCTGGAAAAGTCTTTTATCATATTGAGTACACTCCCTAATCTAAAAGCTTCGCATGGCTATCCAGTTTTTTACGTGATTATTTATTTCTAAATCCTTGATGATCAAGATTATTAGTGTCACGAGTTTCATGTGCTTTTTTTATTAAAATTTTAATTTTTTATTTCTAAAGTCTGCTGAGAAAGCATTAAAGAGAATATCTTAATAAAGATTAAAGCTTTGAAATGGTCTAAAGATTTCAGAAAAAATATATTGTTAGCTTTCTTAATGCCGATTTAATATCTGCTTATAAAAATTAGTGTAAATATTTACTTTTAAATCCCCTAATTATTACGAAAATCTTCATTAATACGCTCATTTTATATGCTTAGCAAGTTTATTTGGGATTTTAAAAGCCTTCTGTCCAGAATTGATTGAGTGGATTAACTTTGCCAAATTTTACCACGTTCTCATTTGTATCTTTTTTAGTGAAAGGAGAGATTCTGTTCCATCAGATCTTCCCAGAAGAACTAGATCTTCACTTTTCTAAATCTCCCTAGAACTTTTGGCTATGACATGATTAATTGCAGCAGCTTGAATCTAAATGGATGCATTAAATCTGCGAGTATAATCTTATGGAATAAAATTAAGCATATAATAACAGAGCTCGTTGCCGTTCTCTCATAGTATTACATTTTCATTTCTTTAAAGTAATTTCCTATGTATAATATGCTAAGATTAGTATATAGCCCGTTATATGACGGGATCAGTAAAATTTTTAATTTTCCACAATTGTAAAGTACCCTATGAGGCAGGTAAAAAAAATGGTTTCTTTTTTGGCTGAGAATTATCTGGTACACGCTCAATAATTTGTTTATTTCATACTCCTCTAAAGTCTCCCGATACTGTGAATGCAGTTTAGAATCACGTCGAATTCATTTAGTCAAACCGTGTGGTTATGTATAATAAACAAACACACAAACGAACAAACTTCTTAATTTTCAAAGATATATAACTTAAACGCTAGATATTTATCAATCCGTGAAATAGACTCCTAGACTTTTAAGGAAATAATATAATACCGGTGATAAAATTTTCATTGCAACAAAAAATAATCCATGATTAAATTTAAATTTATCTCATATGTAACTAATCTATTATTTCAGCCAAATATAAAAAAAAAAAAAAAAATATTCACGTAATATCTAAGTTCAGTGATAAAACGCATGAAATTAATGCAGAAGATATTTAAATAAACCCTTATATAATAATAGCCTAAGTTATTTGTACGTCTGTCCTCGATTTTATGAAGCGGTTGGACCTGGAATGGATAGAGGCATCCATAGTTAGCAAAATTCAAAGAGAGTAATGTTTATCTTCTCCTAAACTATAGATCCGATTCTAAAATAAATTGATATAAATATGCTTCATATCACAGCGAAAAATACTGCCTTCTTTAAAACGTTCGAAATCCACCCCTTCCCTCTTTTCGAGCTTTTAATGCCATTATTTCAATTCCTATAGTTAAGAGCAGGCGATTAAATTTATCAATTTATCCCATAATAAATAGGTAAAAATAACATTTCTCTAGCATTATGACGTCATTCCTTTAACCATCTCATTGAATCATTTCTTATTTTAAATTATTTAATAATTAATTAAATAAATTATGCCTTATTTTCATACGCTTTATCATTGAACTTAGATATTACGTAAATAATTTTTATATTTGCCTTAAATAATAGATTAGGTACATATGTGATAATATTAAATTGAATCATCGATTATTTTTTGTTGTTAGATAATTCTCAGCCAAAAAAGAAACCATTCTTTACTTGCGTCATAGCGTACTTTACAATTTTGGAAAATTAAAATTTTTACTGATCCCGTCATATGACGGGCTATATGCTAGTTTAAAATAAGAAATGATTAAATGAGATAGTTAAAGGAATGACGTTATATCATACGAAGCATATTTATACCAATTTATTTTAGAATTGGATTGATAGTTTAGGAAAAGATAAACTTTACTCGCTTTGAATTCTGCTAACCCTAACTCATCAAAAATTCGATAGGGATGTCTCTATCCATTCCAGGTCCAACCGCTTCACAAATTCGAGGATAGACGGACAGGTAACTTAGGCTATTATTATATAGGGGATTAAATTTATTCAAATCAGCTAGTTCAACAAAGCATCAGCTAGTTTTCCATCTAGACTTTCCAATACGTAAGTTATTATTTCTATATGTAAGTTATCCGACGTTCTAGCAATGATTTTTCCTCGTACATCTGGATGTTCCGAAACTGAGCAGGCAGCTTTAGATTGTCCAACAAACGAATTAAGAAACCGAGACGACAGTCAGTAATCACCCTTAACTATCGTAAGACAGGTAATGACCAGCGAATCTTCCCGAAAGCGAAACTAACCGCTTGAGCAACGGTGCGTGGTCGGAGATGTCTCGCGGGCAGAATCTCTCCTGTAACACACATGCTATGCTTGAATTCCATAGCTTTCGTTTACTTTCTCTTTCAGATGTCTGCCACTGGAGGAATTTGTGTTTCTTTTTTGTGTAAGCCGTATTTGTAAATAATTCTGGGTATTCCAAATGTGGGCTACGGGGAATTTAAAAAATATTTTCTTTTTTTTTCTGCAACCGTATTTATTTCTGCCCGGAATGAGTTCTAAATATCTTTGTGTATATGTGACCTGATTCCCTAACTCATTCTGAAAATTTCCCGAGATCATTTCCAACTTAATGTCTGTGAATTTTTTCCTAGCCATATATTTTAAGATTTGTCCAAAATTCAGAAAAATTACTATTAATATAAATAGAAAAAAGTTATGTCAGTTATATAAAATAATATTTTTGACTAAAAAGTACAATAAAAACTATCTAGGACAAAGTATTAGGTTCTGATATTTTTAAAATTTTAGCCTTGTTTTGACTAATTTAGCATGGAATCTTGCAACATGTCTCTAGTATTTATTTTTTCGTGTTTACAATTTACAGACACTTTTTATTTTATTATGAACTTTTATCATTTAGGATCTTCAAACGGAACTAGTTATTACGAACTTTAAAAATCTTATTATGGTACAAATGAAAAATTTTCCTTTACAGTATTTCAAAACTGCTGCCACACATAGGGTGACTTTATTGTAATTTGGCGTCTTACAGTAAACGGTTATCATTATTTGATTAAGGATTTCATGTAAATATTTTTTTTTGAAAACAATGCTAATTATAGTTTTATACTTGAAATAAAATTTCATGTAGACTCTAAAATTAAGAATTTAGAATCTTTTTGATAGTATTTCTATAAAAACGAGGCCGAAGGTAGAGTGTGCTCTTCGGTACCGGATTCGTAGTTGAACCTCGCTCATGGCTTGGATTTCGTATTAATGGCTGTAAATATTTCATACTTGCAAAACAGTAATTAGTCTATTACTATAGGAAAAAAATTTAGGTGGCTATAGATTTACTATGAAAGAAAAAATTTGAAGTACAAACATATTATAGGCTTAAGCAGTAGCAAAATGATTTACCGTGGCTCCGTAGCTATTATAAAGGAAAACATTAACTTATCAAAAGTATTTTATAATTAAAATATGATGCAAAATGTTTTTTCATTTGTAATGATATGGTTCATTAATTATTAATTATGTATCGTTTTTTAATTTATTTATTTTTTTTATGCAGTTTGTTTCAGAGCAGTTTTCGGAGGTTTAATATTTATTATTTTAATTTTTATTTTCTTGTAGGAGGTTAAACATTATGTAAAAAACATAGTAAAATGAAATAACACAATTCTCGTCTTTAGACTTTCCTCCCTGTAAAGTGAAGAATTTAAACTTTGACTGCAAAATCCAGTTTTACTCATCTTGAAATAGATATTTGGTTCATAATTTCATTAATCGTTGGCAATCCGTATCAGCGGTTTATTTATTTATTTATTTATTTTAAGTTTGGCTAAAGTTTGAGTAAATTATCTAAGGCAGGTTAAAATTATTTATTATTTGAAAATTATTTATTATTTGAAAACAATAGTCATGGAAGTTAAATACTATAGGTAAATAGTATAAATATAATAATAATATAAATATATATAATAAATTCTCTGTCTGTAGATTTGCTCTCTGTAAAATTAAGAATTTAAACTTTGACTGCGAAATGTAGTTTTACTCATCTAGATATAGATATGTGGTACGTAATTCCATTCGTCGTCGCTGATTCGTAGCAGGTTTTCCTTTTAATTTTAAGAGACATTAAGAGTTGGTAGATTACCTGTTGCAGGCTAAAATTTTAGAATCTGAAATCAATAGTCATGGAAGTTAGATACTATAGGTAAATAGAATTCTCTCTGTAGATTTGCTCCCTGTAATATAAAGAATTTAAACCTTGACTGCAAAGTGTAGTTTTGCTCCTCTAGATCTAGATATTTGGTACATAATTCCATTCATCGTCGGTGATTTGTAGCAGGGTTTTTTTTTAAGAGCCATTAAGAGTTGGTAAATTACCTGCTGCAGGCTAAAATTTTAGAATCTGAAACAATAGTCATGGAAGTAAGTTAGATACTCTAGGTAAATAGAATTCTCACTGTAGATTTCCCCCTGTAAAATAAAGAATTTAAACTTTGACTGCGAAATGTAGTTTTACTCATCTAGATATAAATATGTGGTACGTAATTCCATTCGTCGTCGCTGATTCGTAGCAGGTTTTCCTTTTAATTTTAAGAGCTTTTATGAGTTGGTAAATTACCTGCTGCAGGCTAAAATTTTAGAATCTGAAACAATAGTCATGGAAGTTAGATACTATAAGTAAAGAACTCTGTGTCTGTAGATATGCCTGTTGTAAAATAAAGAATTTAAACCTTAACTGCAAAATGTAGTTTTACTCAACTATATATAGATATTTGTTTTATAATTCAATCCATCGTCGGTGATTCGTAGTAGGTTTTTAAGAGTCATTAAGAGTTGGCAAATTATCTGCTTAACTGAAATGTTTCATGCGTTTAATAAATGCATGAATGATAGGTTATAAACTTTATCATTTACAGCTATCAAATTTTTCACGAATCTTTCACTTAATCACGAACACTTATTTTAAGCATATCTTTTCTTATATAAGCAGAAAGCATATATTTTTGGTCTATTTGTTTTGTTGTATGAATAGTATGGAGGACGTCTGGACCGAGAACAAAAACTATTTATAGAAAAAATTTGATTGTTTTGTATTTTATTAACACCTAAATTTTACTACTCGTAAAAGTTATTTTTCATTCGCTGCGCATCACTAAAACGTGATAAGTAAATTTAATAATTAAATTTCCATAACTTTGAAATATTTATTTCACTTTTACTGCAATTTTTAAAGAGTTATAGAACTTCATTTGTTTATAAAGTACTTTTAATAGGCTTTGCTATGTTAATTTATGAGACGAATGTCGAAATTAATTCATTCTTATATTTACTTGTTCATTTTCTTATTTATTCGGTTTTCGATTCATTTTGTTTTATATTAAGTAGTCTTTATGCGTATTTTTGACCGCTTTTTTCTCTGCATATCGTTATATAATTCACTTCTTTCAACTGTGTTATTCGTAAAACTGCGCATGTTTCGGAAAACTTAAAGCCTTGAACGCAATATTCTTTTATTTATTTATTTATTTTTGTAGAAATGTTATTCTGATTTAACTGCTTGAGCGAAAAAAATTAATCTAACGCCATTTTTCCCCCTTATTATAAATGCTGTAAAATCATTTATGTGAAATATTCAGTTAGACAAATTATTTCTGTAATAGCTGTAATTAATAACATTTTCCACATTAAGTTAAATTATTTTATAGAATTAATGTCAGACAGACATTTAGGTTATTTCGTAGTAATAATCAAATATTTACGATACTTCTACGTGTATATATATATATATATATATATATATATATATATATATATATATATATGTGTGTGTGTGTGTGTGTGTGTGTAATATATCAAAATTATTTTAGTTAAAATATCTCTTAAGATTCTTACTTCCTCCTTCTTTATCCTTTCATATCTACTTTCCCAGCCACCAAGTATTTTATCTAAAGGAGTGTCCGTGACTTAAAATTCTTTTTACCCGTTTTCCAAGGCTGATTCTGAACTAGATGTAGATTTTCTGTTCAGTCGCCACATTTTTCAGCTGTTTCCGACAAATGGTTCACTTTTCTTTCTGATCTAATTTCCTTTCTGACTATTAAATTCGCTGACTAAGGTGCCGGTCCCTTGGGAATATTACCCGCGTCATCTCGCTAAGGGGTCCAACTAGTGTTATCATGTATTATTACATACTCTGCTTTTGACAGAGAAAGATGTCTATTTCTTAGATCTTACATTTCACTACGGATACGCCGTTCTCTTCTATGGAGCCAATTCCCTAAGATTTCTATTGCCCGGCAAGCCCGGGCAATTAAAAACAATAGGGGCTTATTTCACGTATAAACGGCGGATTAATTTTCGCCGTTATGACACACGCACACATATATGTACATGCACATAATATATATATATATATATATATATATATATATATACATATATATATATATATATATATATATATATATATATATATATATATATATATATATATATATATATATATATATATATATATATATATATATATATCAGGGTTCCACTAAACGACACTAGAGTCCTGACATCGTTTTCATCCTTTATTCAAATCTCACAGCACATTACTCATCAATCATCTTCAATGGCGTCGCACATTGGCGCCCAACGTCTAACAAAGGCAGGCTTAGCTGCTTCGGGTAGCCACAGCTCTGTCCGTGGAATGTGCACACTGCTCTCTGTTCAGATTATTGCGCGTGAGCCGTATTTATGTGGCTAACTCCTCACGCCGTTTCACTGTCAGTAAAGAATCCTTAATTAAAATCTTTTAAAATTAATCTACAATTTAAATCCTGACATATATATATATATATATATATATATATATATATATATATATATATATATATATATATACATATATATATATATATATATATATATATAGACTGAAAAAAACTGATTTATACGAAATATTTATGATTATTGTTTTTCACTAATGCGAAATATTCAGTTATACGGAACATTCACTTATGCGTAATAATATCCGATCGTCTATGTAAATTTTATTCAGTTATACGAAGGGACCAAATATTGTTTTTCAACAATCATGTCTGTTAAGGGAGTTCACCTTGAATTACTATTGTTGTCTTGTAAAATATGTTGTTTAAATTCGATTCGAAATGCTTGAACCCTCGAACCTCAAGTCTTGAAATTTAATTTTGTACGGGCACGTCTGTGGTATGCTGATTCCTCGGTAATTTCTATTTTATGCAAGCGTTTCAAAACTCTCAACAAAAACAAGATCTCGAAAAAGGAGGGTCATTTCCCCTGAAAGGGCCGGCTTAGCGAGTCTTCAACGTTGTGGGTGCAGGTTTAAACAGGGCAGCGAACTTTTCTGAATTTTTTTTTTACTTATAGGGGTTGTTGCAATATTAAGTAGAGGTGTGCGAAAAACAAGCACAAAACTCCCCATCTATTTATAGAGAAAGTTTTGCATTTGAATCAGATATTTCTAACACGTTTTAGGGCGTTGATTATATGGGCGTGAGGGAATTCCTGGATACATCGTTATGGCTAAGTTTAAATTCTTTTGTAAAGAGAACTTAGATTTAAAAATGTCTGCAGTGTTCTCTCCTCTCGCTGGAACATTAGTATTTATGGTAAATATATCTACAATATTCGTGAGGCCAATTGCTTTAAGTTAAAATTTTAAAATGTCGGAACTATTTATTTTATTACTTGCACATGAGAGTTTTTAATCTTCTTTGTATAAAATGAATAAACTTTTCACTCCTATTGTCCCTATGGTAAATATGAAGTAGCACACCATTCTTCGCAGATGAAATGCGCTGCGGTCAAAATTCAATTAAATTCAAAATTAATAAATTCTTTAATAGTTATTACACTACAATTGACAATAGGAAGTATAACATTTAAAAATAAGACTCAATATTCTTAGTGCTCACTTGTCTTTGATTCATTCTATATTCTAATTTTCCACTGTTCGTTTCTTTTGTAGTTCGTTGTAATATGTTTCAAATCAACCATCCCATTATTTTATTACTTGACATGGGAGTTTTTAATCTTGTTTGTATAAAATGAATAAACTTTTCACTCCTGATTTCCCCTATGGATAAATATGGAGGAGCAGCACACCATTCTTCGCAGGCCGAACGATGGCCGAATGGTTAGGGTGCTGGCCTTCGGAACCGGAGTTCATGGGTTCGAATCCCACTATGGCATGGATGTTCGTAGCCGTTCGGAATCGGCTTTAAGCAGTAGGTCCCGGTCTCATTAGCCCTCGTGTTGCAAAAAGTAGACCGTAGCGCTCCAAAACCAACCATTCTTCGCAGATGAAATGCGCTGCGGTCAAAATTCAATTAAATACAAAATTAATAAATTCCTTAATAGTTATCACAATACAATTGACTATAGCAAATATAACATTTAAAAATAAGACTCAATATTCTTAGGCTTACTTATCTTTCATTCATTCTATATTCTAATTTTCCACTCTTCTTTTCTTTCTTTTGTAGTTTGTTGTAATATGTTTCAAATCAACCATCCCATTATAAGTTAAGTAAGGTTAGTACTAGTTTTAAAAAATTTATAACTAGTTTTTTTAGGAATTTGTTGTGGTTCACGCCAATCGTATCCAATAGTTGCAAGGAAGCCATAAATTCTGCTGAGTTGGTTGTAGTTTTGTTTTGTTTGGTTTTCGCTACAGTCTACTATTTTGTTTCACGAGTGTTAATGAAGCCGGAATTTACTGCTTAAATACTTTTCCGTATATATTGTTTTCCGAACAGCCAAGCTAATTCAAGCCAGCAGCGAGATTTCAACTGGCGAACTCTCGTACTGAAGAACAGCGCTCAACCCATTCAATCATAGTTCGAGCTTGAGATTAATCCTTCTCTGCCATACCCCCGAAGTTTCTCCCCAGATAGCATGCATACTTGCTACAAATTTGATTTTTTCTGGATAATATCTTGTCGTAACAAATTTGACGGGACAAACTTGCAGCAAAACTCCTGCAAGTTAGACAGAGCATAAAGCGACCACTCCTTTGCAAAGCAATTTTGCTGCAAAACTGTGGCAATCTTGTTATGACAAACTTGGAGCTAAGCCGTCTTCAAATTCGAGGGCTGCGCTACTACGGAAACAATGCAACTAATTTTCAGTTTTTAACATAAGAACAAAAACAAATCGTAAAAACTAATTATTCTGCATTGTCTCCGTACCGGAGTCCTCAAGTGCAAAGGGTTAATTAGCAAGAAATTAATTACTAATGAATTTTTAATACTTATTCAAAATTATCTAAAATCTTAGTCTTTCCAAAATTAAAAAAAAATTTCCCTTTACATATGTTATTTAAACCAAACGAAAAGGGTTTTTCTTAAAACAACGGGGTTTTTTCCAACTGGGGTTTTCAATGAACTTGCTGCAAGTTTAATATAACAAGTTTGCGGAAAACTTGCACGACAAGTGTATTGTAACTTGCATGGCAAGTTTGCTACAAGTTAGAGGTCCAGTTTGCTGTAAGTATTAGGTATGGTGACTTCGAAGTTTGGGTAGACTTGCTGCAGTCTTGTTTCAAACTTGCAGACTTGACTTGCTGAACTTGCTGCTAGTTTGCAGGCTTGCAAACCAAGACTGCTGCAAGTTTACTGCAAACTAAATTTGATATCTGGGTCATAATCCCAAGTTACCACCCCAGATTGCATACATACTTGCAGCAAGTTTGATTTTTTTCAGGATAATATCTTGTCACAACAAATTTGACGCGACAAACTTACAGCAAAACTGCAAGTTAGACAGAACATAAAACGACCATTCCTTTGCAACGCTATTTTGCTGCAAAACTGTGGCAACCATACCATGACAACCTTGAAGCAAGCGAAAATTCTTAGACTCGCTTCAGTCTTGTGTCAAACTTGCGGACTTCTTATGCTAAACTTGCTGCAAGTTTCCAAGCTTGCAAAACAAGATTTCTGCAAGTTTGCTTCAAACTTGAAATTTGCTATCTGGGGCGACGTCTGGTAATACTAATTGTAAATCTATGCATAGTGCCAGTGATTTTCTAGAATAAAAAAATTGTATAAATGTGCCCTAAAGAACCAAGAACATAAAACGTAAAAATGGCTAATTTGGATTATGTTTAGATAATCATACATACATGCACACTTATAAACATTCTGTAAATTATGATATATATATATGTCAAGGTCATAGTCGGCGATGAAAAATCAGAAAGACACCCATTCCAGGTATTAAAAGTTCATCTTAGAAATTTTGTTTTCATTACGGTACACAATTCAGCAGCAGGTCATCAGCCCACAACATTTACCTTTTATTCTCTTTGAATTTGGCACGCTCTACTTTTATATATTGTTGGTTTATTCCATTTCACAAAGAGTTCGCTCTCTTTTTATTAACTAATGGTTTAATATTCCAAACATCAATTGACATATATATTTCTAAATTGACATACATATATATATATATATATATATATATATAATACTGTCAAATATTATACATATAAATTGTCTCTCTCTCTCTCTCTCTCTCTCTCTGTATATATATATATATATATATATATATATATATATATATATATATATATGTATGCATAATTCTTGTCAAATATGTGCCAATTAAACTAATATATAAAAAATTTATAAAAGAGAATTTAATCTAATTAAGTTTGTAATGAATATACGCGTGGTAGCGTCAAGTATTTTTTTAATTATTTTTTTCTTTACTTTTTCATCAAAACGGTTCAATTTATAATTTATTTAAAAGATTTTATAATTTTTAGATTTATATCGTTAAAACAGAACAATGTCTATGAGGTCGTTTAGTATATATATATATATATATATATATATATATATATATATATATATATATATATATATATATATATATATAAATAATACTGCCAAATATGTGCTAATTAAACTAATATATAAAAAATTTACAAAAGATTATACCTAATAAGTTTGAAGTTTTCGATTCCGCTTTAAATTTTTCTCTTTTCTATGAATTTATATATATATATATATATATATATATATATATATATATATATATATATATATATATATGTGTGTGTGTGTGTGTGTGTGTGTGTAATGTATAAGAACTTCCATTCTTAGAGTTTTCAACCTTTTCATCCTTTTCGCTCACCCTTGGAACATTTTTTTTTATTACACATGCTTCGGTGTCATACTACTTCTCTCCAAAAAACATTTATGCTTTAAAACAACGAAGAATTAAGAACACCATTGTATTTTGGCAAGATCTTGCCTTTTAGTGTCATGGTGCCTGTGTTGTGTGTTTGTTTCTTTTATTTTTCAGGGTACTCTTTGTTTTACTATTCATTTCGTGTCAAGGATTCGTAATGACGGTTTGCCGTTCTGAGACAAGCGAATATTTTCTCCATTATTTCACCCTCCTCGCACGAGTAAAGAATTGCAGGAAATGCATAAATTTCTGAATTTTGTTGCATTACTAAACATAGATAGAAAATTGGCCCAAACCGGATTGCATTTCTTGAGCATTCCCATTAGGAAAGAGAGAATGAGGTGAATGGTGTACTTCATGTTTGTTGCTTACTGCGAAAACAAAGGATAACAGCCAGTTTTTTTATTCTGATGTAATTGGCCTGAACATATCGGAAGCTCAAGTAACATTTTATATGTTTCCGAAAGAAGTGATGAAAGTAATATTTTTTTTTTTCGTATCTGAAATATTTAGTACGCACGAAATGTATTCAGTGTGTTCATATGTAGAAATTAGGAATAAGACTTCCAATTTTTAAACTATAATCAAATTTTTTTTTACGGTAAAAAATTCTTTATCATGAGTTACATCATGATGGTCTTCGATACCAGAGTTTGTAAGTTCGAATCTCGCTGTTGGCATATATATTCCTAGTCGTTCGGAATCGGCTTTAACCCGCGACGAAGCGCGCCAGGCCTCTGAGGCCCGAGCGTTATAAAAACATTCCACACAAAATTACCTAATAGAAATAAACTTCCCAAATTTTCAGTAGCTATCTTATAGGTCTTCTAAATCCAATTACATGCATTTCTGCAATTTTCTCTGAATATTTTTCTCATAAAGAGATGCTTTTAATTTATTCGGGCACTCAGTGCATACACTTTTGCATTTTTATTCAGTGTTTATGGTCGGAGGAGAGATGCTGTCACAAATACATCCGTTATTTGATTAAAAGGATTAAATATAAAGATACTATAAAGGTGCTATTTAAGATTTTAACTTGTATGTGTCTTATGTTTGGACTTTTGGAATGCTAATAAAGCACACCAAATAAAATACTTTTAAAAATACTTTTAAAAATACTCCTAAAAAACTTTTAAATGAGTCGCGGTAGCTCAATCTGGAAAGGCAACGCTTTCGTAACTGGAGGGTTGTGGTTTCGGAACCCAAGCCGGCCTAAGATCCGCCATGTTCGTTTAAGGTGACTGCGGCACGTAAAATATGTTCGTGGTCCCAATGTCCTCCAAGTTCTTAATCAATACTTCTGGAGGTGGCAGGCCAAGCCTATGGGTCTTCTACTTAGTCCCTGTTTCAAAATTACGAGGACTCACTTCAGCAAGAAGTCGTAATTTCACCCTTGAGGTACTCGTCAAAACGATAGGCTCGCCCTTTTGCCTTAAAACGAGTAGCCTCCGACTGGATACCGAATTTCTAAAAAAGTGTTTCGAAATGTTTGTTAACTGTGGGTATTATCTATAATGCTGTAGTTATAAGATAAATAAATAACAAAATTGTACAACACGAAGAAAAAAATCTTAATTTCTGGATTGTTGTAATTGTGTTGTAGTAGTTGTATTGGACTTAAGATAATTTACTTTTATTGATCACTACTATACTACTAGTACTTCTGCAAGTGCTGATAAAATTCTCGTTTGTATATATATATATATATATATATATATATATATATATATATATATATATATATCAGAAAAATGTATTTGAGAAATTCTTTTAAATAAAATTATTCGCATAAATATTACCCTGTTTTTGAATAGTAATTTTTGCCCTTTAGTTTTGTTCCCCTTTTTATTAAATTTGAAATCCTTTATCGTTTTGGTTTACTTTTCAAAAGACTGCAATAGTTAAGATATTGTCAATGTAACTAGATGTATTTGTTAGCGTGGTAATTTATGTAATACTGATAATTTTATTAGAAGAGTGTCAAAGACTGATCATATCTAAAGTTGATTATCGACATTCAACAGAATTCATGATATGATTTTGAATGCTTTGAAATAACTGATTGAGTTCCAACCTAATCCTACTTATGCATCCATACTTTTAATGTATTTCTTACTTCAATATACTTATTTAATAACACTGTCTTTTTTTAAATTATAAAAAGCTTTTTTATTAGGTGTAATATAACTATTCGGCAAACTCATGTTAAAATCTATTTCTTTAACCCTTTGCACTCGAGGGCTCCGGTGCTCAGCCATTTAAAATTTGTCTTCAAACTCGAGGGCTCCGCTACGGAGACAAGGCAAAATAATTAGGTTTTACGATTTGTTTTTATGTTAAAAACTGAAAATGAGTGCAAAGGGTTAATATTTAAATATGACTTGGAACAAAGAAGGTCTAAAATTTAAGGGTAATTTTCTTTTTCAAAAAATTTTAAAGTTTTAAATATAAGTAAAAATAATTAATTTTCTCTCTCAAAATGAGAAATATTTTTGCTTATTAATACAATATCAAACATGATTTATACATGAATACTTTCAAATAACTTTATATAAACTTGAGTTTCAGCGTTGCAGTGCCCCGAATTCACAACGCCTCTTTAGAATTATTACCATATCTAAGCTAACAATAACTCTCGAAAACAAACGCTTCATTTTTCTTACTCGTTGTCCATGAACATCGTCCTCAAAATCCGGATTTCGTTTTCTTCCAAACATTAAAAGCAAACAGTTTCACGTTCCTCGGCTCTTGTCTTCCCACACGCCCTGGCTGTTTACATCATTGATTTTAATGAATTCCTCGCATTTCGACACGGATATCGCCGTTTGCTCATTTCCCTGCTTGTGGAACAATGCCCGGCAAGTGGGTTGATCTGTATGAGGAACGCTTTCGTAACCGTTCACTTGTCCAGGGTAGAGCGTGAAAAAAATTCGATCCTTGCTGAGGTTCATGGGCCAGGTGTAACAAAGGAATCGTTTTCTTAGTTTGCATCCACGATGCTCAGGTGGAATGAGATATTTTAATTACTTTCTCAGTTTAAGATTCTGTTCATTACTTGGGAATGCTTGAGATTGAATGCTTAGCATTTGTATGGATGTAATTTATTTCCATGCAGGCCTGTACTTTGGAGGCACATTGCAACTTGTTGATTCAGATAGGATAGCAAGTGTTTTATAACTTTATCTTCTTGAATATTCAGTACTTTTTTATGCCTTTCAAATTTCCCACTATTTTTGAATCTTTTTTTAGGGAAGAAAATGTTACTTGTCGACGGTGGAGAGAAAAAAAAATTACTTAGGTTCACGTTCCAGGTGTAACGACAGAATGTTTTTTTTGTAGTTTATACGCACGAGGCTGAGACAAAATGAGCTAGTTTAATTACTTTTTCAGTTTAAAATTCTGTTCATTACTTGGAAATGCTTGCGGTTGGGTGTATGTAATTTATTTCTATTGAAACCTATAATTCTAAGGAACATTTTAACTTGTTTATTCAGATGAGATCGTAGGAGTTTTATAACTTAATCTTCTTAAATATTCAGTTTTTTTTTTTAAATAACGTATTTTTAAAGTTTTCAACTCTTTGGGATCTTTATTGAAGAAAATATGTGACTGAAGGCAGCAGGGCAATATGAGAGCTAATATATTTTGTTTTTCCTAAATATATTATTATATTTATATTTTGTTTTCCCCTATATTTCGTTAATGACATAGTAAATTTTGCTGCTTGAAAATTTACTATGTCATTATCGATATATAAGGTGCATTCAACAAACCGGAATCAAAGCGCCAAAGTTTGTAATGGAAATAAATATATGCTTGAGGGAAGAAGAGTCAGAGGATAGTACTTCTTAAAACATTATTTATTCACATCTTAATAAAACATGGCTTCGGTCAGCTGGCTGGCAGAAGCTAACAAAGGAGCCCTACTTAAGGAAGTTTCATGCAGCAACCTTATCTCAAGACTCTCTTTTTCACTCCTTACGCTTGAAGTGCTTTTTTAATGGATTATTAAAGATTCATGCATCTGCATTAAAAGATTGCGCTGCATTTCTGCTCTCAAATCCCAAAATTATTAATTTTATGTTTCCAAACCTCACACACACGCTCGCGCACGTGTGCGTGTGTGTATTTTATGTTTTTTTTTTTAATATGCTATGCTTAATATAACAAAACAAGGTAATTTTCATAAAATAAGATCGTTATGAACGATATAGGGAAAAACAATTACACTAAACAGATGACAGCTATTTATTTTGTATTGCATCAAAAATAGTCTGTTATAATGAGTAGTTTTCAGTGCGAAAGTACCATGTCCCTTCAATTCAGCAAGATAAAAATTGTAAATTTTCAGTCAACTTTCTCTGTGCCAAAAGATCAACCATCGCATTAAAAGTAAGATTACCCGTAAACGTGCTTATCGAAGTTAATGTTTTATACGCATCACACGCGCGCCATTAACTACATCTAAACAGTTTGTTAGTTCCATTCGCATTGACATTAGATACACGTTTTCCTGTCTTTGTAACAGCATGGTAAGCTCTTCTGACAGGTATTGGTCTGAATGAATGGACCTTATGTTCCTAGTTCAGAATCGAACGATTGAGATAAGGTTTCCTTTGTTTAATTCAGGGATTTATTAAAGATTATGTTTAGATAGTAGTCAACACATTTTCGTTTCGTCGAATATTTTTAGATGGTCTTCTGTTTTTACTTCTCTTTATTTTAATGCCTATCGATGTTTTCTTTCATTTCTTACAATTCTAAACAAGAATTATATTTATAAGATGTTAGATACTTCCAGTTAGTATAGTAAATAATTAATTCATTGTCGCACATTTTACTGAATTTCTATATTCAATTCCGCATTCCGGCCGAACGATGCCGATAAAATTTATATCGTAAAATATTGCATCATCTAGGTCTTGGTTATGAAAATTTTACGTTTTATGAATTTATCCTTCGGGCAAAAACCTTAGATAGAGTTATAAACACTTTAGTAAGACTTGATCTTTTGAATTCTTACGTTCTTTCGGCCGAACGATGGTCGATTGGTTAGGGTACTGACCTTCGGTACCAGAGTTCGTGGGTTTGAATCCCACCATGGCATGGATGTTCGTAGCCGTTCGAAATTGGCTTTAATCTGTAGGTCCTGGTCTCATTAGCCCTCGTGTTGCAAAAGGTAGACTGTAGCACTCCAAACCAAAAACCATTCCGCATTCTCGCATTTATCTTTCGAATTTTCAGTCCCTTGAAAACCAATGGATCGAGGTTCCACTGTATTAAATGCCTTTACTCATTTTGCGGTTAACTTTTCCTTCTTCTCACGAGTAATTCACTTTGCATTCTTTCGAATTACGAGACAATAGTGTGTTATGTCTGTATTGTAATTCATTGCTCATGATGTCTTTAAAAATGTGAACAGAAGTGCATGCAGTTTCCAGGCTTATCTGTGAATATTCCAGTTGTTGTGAACAAATTTCCTGTGTCGCATGGAAAGCAGATTTTCCGAGTGGATGTTGTTAAATATAATACCGATTCGGAGGAAATGAAAGTGAATTTGATATATTTTCTTTTGTTGTTTTTTCCTATTTAAATATGTGTCGGATGCAACTTCAGGTCTCATTGGATTTTGATCTGATGTTAAACACACGAAGTTCATTAATGCGTATTTGAATGCGAGAATTTAAAAAGTCTCTTTTTTATTTGGTGTATTTGGTTTGAAAGTCAAATCGTATATAATTGGTAAAGTTCAGCCGTTATTCTCGCGCATAGGTTAAAAAAAAAAAAAAAAACGCTTCTCCTCGGGATATATTTTTGTAAAATTTAGTATTCGTTCAAAAATATTGTGGGTGGAAGTTATCTTGGTAAAATTAAAAGCTGACTGTTTTGGGAAAACAACTTTTGTTAAATATACCGCATATTGCGAAAGAATCCGAACAAAACTGAAGTAATTAAATTGCTACTGGTCATCACTGTTTTGCTGATAACCATTTCGTACTAGAAAATTACGTTCCTGTGATTTTAAGTCACAGTTGATGAGATAACAATTTTGAATATATGGTAAGTGGTTAATACATGTCTTAGTAAGAGAAAACGCATAGTTGTTTCTACCTGATAATTACACAAAATTTGGCAAGCATATATATTACAATACATTCCGAGATGTTGAATCAAGACGTCTTTTCCATTTTGATTTTTTTCCGTTTAATTTTTTAAAAAATTATTTTTTTAACTACATTACATCAGTAAAAAAATGTAGATGGTGGGTATAGAAAAGTTTAAATTCCCCCCCCCCCATTAAAAGAACAGAATTGAGAGAGAAGAAGGATGTTTATTGCCATTATTTATTGTATCAACAAGTCAGGTATTTTTTATGAGTCATCGATTGAATAACCGACACAGGAATTTGTGCAGTGTCAGCGAGGTATTCACGTACGATAGGTATATTTATTTCACAACAGGAAAAGCAGGTGTGTTTGTGTTTCTCCTTTTACATTCGTGTGAGGACCGCATTGCGTATATATTGTCTTTGCTTTTAGCCTTTTAGTTTTTATTTCAAGGCGTGACGCCATTTCAGTTTTCAAGGTAGATGAGAATGCCATCAGAAGTAATTACGGTAGGCTCGTTGACCAATGAAATTTCAGCTTTTATTGTAAAGACTCACTAAATAAAAAGATTATAGCTTATGAAATAATTTTTCAAATGCTTATGGTTACAGTTAGTGGTTGTTAATCAGAATATGGGGAGTAAGGGTTGAAACTTGGTGTATCAGGAGGAAACGTCTTTGGTGGGTGTATGAGGGCGTAGTTGCTAGGACATTGGCATCAAGAATTAGAATCTGTGGGTTCAATGCCCATTATTGGTATGGTTATGTGTAGCATTGCTTTCATATAGTCTAAATTAATATAATTAAATTTTAATGTAGAGTTCACTTATATCATAATTAGACTATTGCTCTAGTAAATTGCTTTGCCTCAAACCAACATTGTAGAGCATTGATGAAATTTATCTCTTCTAAACATTTTAGAAATGAAAGATCGATGAAAATATATATCTTGTATTGCACTCATATTTGTTTTTAAATTTATAAATATATTTTCTATAAAAAATCATTTAAAGTTTGGACATTCATGATACCCAGTACCATGATACTCAGTACTGCCGTTCAGCGACCAAACATCCTAATTGTTTTATTTACTTATTTATTTTTTAAAGGATCGCAAATTTAAACCTCGTTTCAGATTATTTCTGACACTAAATTACTGCTGATTACCTCTAAAATGGCTTTTCATTAGATATGTATTGGTAATATGGGACTGATTTATCTGCAAACTGAAATATACTTCTTAGATAAATAATAATAATAGCAAAAGTTAGTGCATTATATTCTGTGCCGACTAAAGATTGTGGTGTATGAATATGTTTAGTTGTAGTTTCAACAGTTCAATTGGCAGTAAGTAGCTTAATCTCCGTGCCTAAAATGCGAAAATTTGTACAAGTTCAACGACTGATCTTGTTTATTAATTTGACCCACAATTAATAAAAATGTTTCGTAGTTGTGACGGAAGTTTGATAGGAAAAGGTACATTGAAACTGAAAGGCGGTTTCCTATTTCACTTCTTCTAACGCCCACGTGCAATTACTGACGGTTTCAGATACATTCATTTGTAAATGCCTTTTAAAGCTCAGGAAAAAGTGTTATGCATTGTTTCATCTCCGGCGAGCAAATACTAATTTTGTTTCGACAACCGTCACGGAAATTGGTTTGAACTATGATAAATGGTTTCTTTACATGCATAATTTTGCGTTGTATAGTTTGCTTTTCTTTGTTAATAATTTGTTTTTTTAACCCGTATACCCGTTGATTCACTAAATTCAACCGCATGCTCTAATGATCTAAATTATATGTAGTTTTTACTTCTTACAACATGACAAGTATATTTAACAGGGTTGGCAAAAACCTGGGTTTATTTCAGAAAAACCCAACCCAGTGGGTTTTTCAGTGTTTTTGGGATTTTTTCCGGTTTTTGGAGTTTTTTTGGGTTTTATCAGGGTTTTTTCTTTACTTTAAACAGTTTTAGATGCTTTTTTGGGAATTTGAAAACTATTCAGGTTTTTTTGTTATGTAAGAGGACAGGAAAAAAAATTTGTAGGATTAAAATAAATTTAAAATGTTAATCACTTTTTAAAGTTAAAAATTTTAAAAATCAGTTTTTAATTATGCAGAAGAAATTTTGTGTAAATTAAAGGAAATTTTGAAGTCTTAAAATAAATTATTTTTTATATATTCTAAAATTTTTCTAACATCAAAAAACTAGTTTTGAATGGCGATTATTTCATACTAAAAGTTGGTTTTGATAGTTGCATTTGAATTTTTTCTTTTCAATAAAATGTATTAAATTATTGCTCTATATTCATTAGCAGTATTGTGTTATTAATGCATTCAGAAAATATTTTTTTAGTTAATTTGTAAGTTATATATGATAAGTAGCAGAATTAATTATATATATTATTAATTATATATATTATTAATTATATATATTAAGTTGTATATAATATAGAAAGCTCTTGTAATTTGTTTATATTCTTGTAAATATACTCAAGCCCTCTCGGTAATTCTTTTTTTTAGCCATATTATTTCTTTATAATATCGGCTGAAAGACATCAGTTCTCTTAATCTTGGCAGAAATACTGGTTGTTTTAGTTTTTTATTGCTTCTATAATTTTTTCATTGTATTTGTTATACAGATAACTATTTTTCCCTCAAAATTTTTTAAGTTTTTGTTTTTTCTAGCAGTTTAGACCCCCCCTCAAATTAAAAAAAAAAAATTACGCTCATTGTCAAAAATGTAATATGTATTATAGATTTAACTCAATATTTTTATTATTGGTTAAATATGTGGAATTTTAAATAAAGATTTTGAAAAAACTTAATTTTGAAAAAACCCACTTACGTTTTTCAAGTGGGTTTTTTTTTGGAAAAAAAAAAAAAAAACCGCCCGGGTTTTTTTGGGTTGAGCAAATCAAGCCAATTTTGATATTTAAATTCCTGTTAAAAATTGATTTGGGTTCATATGTATTTTCAAAAAATTTTCGTGGATTGAAAATTGGCTTTGTGCACTACATGCGGTTCTCGGGTTACCAGTTGAAAACTTCTGTTATAGAAGGGTAATGCTGTGAAACAGCGAAAAATGTTGTCTAAACGTTGCACAAGTTTAAATAATTATTTTATATAAATTGTATTTAACACAATGAGAAAATCTATAACCAAATATGTTTTAACATGGATGCTAAACATATAGTAAAAAATGAAAGCAATGTGTTAATGTGATGCACTTGTAACCATAATTAATAAATGTTGTTGAATGGTACAATTTTTAAGAAAAGGTTTACTCTTTTAATTAAACATTCTTTTGTTGTAGATTTTATTGCCTTATATATGGTGCATTTATTGCATTATATATGGTGCTATTACAAATACCGTTAAAAGTGGAATATTTAAAATAATTGACATTTCGCATCTTTGTCCCTCTTACCGAAGTAAACATTTCAATATTTTACATTCTGTAAAAATTTTCTTTGATTAAAAGAAAATTTTCCAACAACGTTACTGAAGAATGTACGTGTATTTTTTTTTATATTTCTCTGCCTTTTAAATAATTTTCTTAATCGGGAAATTAATTAAATCCTTAATCAAAGGTATATACATTGTGGCTTTTCACCCACACGTTTTCCACCTCTTACTTTTTATTTGAAGGTCAGTTAATCTTTTTAAAATAATTTATTTTGTTTATTTAACCGGTTTTGCTGTTGTTGCCTGTGTGCTTTCACTGCAGAAAATTGATAAAAAATGACTTAAGTGTTGGCAGAATCGTCATGCTGTAAAATAATGAGTAATAACTGTGTATTTATATATTAGTATGTGGTATTTTCCTGTTACATTTTGTAGAACAGTACTAAAAGTAAAAATGTTGTCTTATTTTATTTATAATTTGCATGGAATCATTTGGCAAAATCAATACGCATAATTGATCATCTGTATTGAAATAATTCTTGATATTTTAATCTTTTATTAACTCTTTACATGTACTGTACATAACTTACGATATACCTCTCTTATGCCTTATACGCTTGTGTATCACATGTGATAGATATACAATGCACTGTATTTAATATACATGCTTTTATCTATTTTATATCATTATGCAATGATATACCAGCGTCCAAAGGATTAGATGTGTATATCCTATGTGACTTACAGGACAAGCAAAAGGGTAATCTTTCAGGTAAAATGTTTTAATAGTTTAAAAAATAGATAATTAATATCAGTATTTATTTTCTTTTAATAGGTGATTATGATGCTTAGAATTTATAGTTTTCGACATACAATGGCACCTTGATCTATAATTTTTCAAACGGACTTATATAGAAAACTAAGAATGCAGAAAAGTTACTAGAATGGGTATAAAATAGGTAAAATGTATGATTTATGAATAAATTAAATATTTACAATGCTAATTGGAAATATTTAACATTTTATGAAATGCAACTCATATTTAGAATCAGAAGTCTCTTTAGTCAAAATTTGGCTCTTTGACAGACCTTTCATAAAATATTTTATTTTAAAAATGGAACCTTCACAAAATTTCTTATCTTAAAAATGGACTGCTTAGAATGTAATTTTAGAAACGGACTCTTTTAAAATCTAAAACTTTTAAGTAACAGCTGCGTATTCTCAGAAATTAATCATTCTATTTTTCAAGCTTAATGTTTTAGGTGTCATTTTTTAATTTTATTTTCATTTTAAAGCTTACCTCCTCGAATAAAACTAACGTTTATATGTTTATTGTATGTTTAAATATACATGTAGTATTTTTAAGTAAGATTTTTTCGAAAAGGACTTAAAATAGTTAGACTTTCTAAAATCTTTTACTCAATACTAATTTCAGATTCATAAATTTGTATATTTTTACTAAAATAAGACCATGTTTTTATAAATTCACAAAACATAACCCTTACAGACATGCCATCTACTCCGGATTCTACGGAGCTGCTCCGGAGAAATGAGAAAATTAGGTAACTCCGGAAATTTCTCAGATTTCTCCGGAAAATAACAAAACTTTTGAACAGCTAAAATATTACTATTCATCAATTAAATACAAAGTATTAATAATGCTTAATATTGATTACTCTTTTCACACATTGAGTAGACAAACTCTAGAATCCCTGATGATAGAAAAATGGAAATATTTTCATCAGGTTTTTCAGAAGAGTGTTTGTAGCAACTGTCTGTTCTGAAAAACTGTTCTGAACAAACACTGTTCTGAAAAATAAGTTGTTAAAGCTAAAAAAAGCTGCTCAATAATTTTTAAATGCATAAATTTTAATTTACCTTTTACGATTTATTTCTGTGTAAATATTTAAAATTTAATTTTAATTTAGAAACCAGTAAGGTATGTACTTATGTATATCCTGTAATTAGCATGTTGAAATTTCAAACCATGCTGTTGCTACGGACACAAATGCCTGAATGTTGGCATGTCCGCCTTTACTGAAAGAACCAAATTTAAGGCTAATTTCAATTTCACAAACTTATGAGTAGATTTATCACAATTTCAGAACAAAAGGACCATGTCTGAAAATTATGTCCAGTTCCATGAGAATGATTCTTAATATTTAAGAACTATTTTAGGATTTATACCTGCTGGTGTATAAGTTGTTGAAATGAGCATTCTGTCTTCTGTACCTTTGCAAATATATTAATGTTCATTATATTATCGTTATTTATAAATATATCGTTAGTTGAAAATATGACACCATAACTTATAAGAAACCTGTTCTTGTCAATTTTCAGTGACTGCTCTTTGCATTATTTGAAATAATGCTTACAAATCTATTCATAAAATTTTAAAATTTAAACATCTAAGCAGATCAAGAGAAAAAAAATCAAATATTAGTATTTGAAATTAAATTTAAAACTATTTTCAAGTTTAATATTTGAATTAACTATTTTATACTGGGCAGAAAAATATTTTTTCATCATGGAGTTCTTACAAAACTAGTAATTTTGAAAAATATGTTGAATTTTTTTTTTTATAAAAAATGTAAAAATATCTTTAAGTTATAAATGAATTTTTTATTTTCAATTTAAATGGATCCGCTTTAAATCTGTTATTTACTATCAATCGAAATTTCATGTTCATCTGTTAAAATTATTCTTAATTATTACAGTTTAAGATTCTTTTTAATAAATGTCAATGTCTTTTAACGCCCACTGTCCATTTAAATTGAGCATCCAAATAATCAAAGTAGTGAACCATTTATTAGTAATCGATTAAACAACTGATTATTTTACAAAAAATCCATTCAGTTAAATCCTGTAACAAAAAGTGTTTTAATAATTGCTATATTAATATCAAGATTTTGTAACGTCCTCTGCCCCCTTAAAATAAGCACACTAATAACCAATGTGCTTAAATAATTCCAGTAGTCGATTAATTAGCTGATTATTTTACAAAAAATCCATTCAGTTAAATCCTGTAACATATAGTGTTGTAATAATTGTTATATTAATTTCAAGATTTTTTAACGTCATCTGTCCCCTTAAAATAAGCAGAATAATAACCAATGTACTGAAATAATTATCAGTAATCGATTTACCAGCTGACCCTCTCACAAAAAATCCATTCAGTTAAATCCTATAACAAAAAGTGCTATAATCCAAGCATTATGCCAGTTTTCTGTTAAATCAATAACCCGTGAAAACAAATCAGTTTTTAATGACAAAAATCTGTTTATAACGACTTAATAAAATGGCACAGTACATAAACAACTTTTCCCGCATTCACTGCTTGGCACAACCAAGACAATATGAAAAAAAATTACGAAACGTTCACTGAATAGGTGTTAGATCACTTGTATTAAAATTTAATTTCCTGCTATAGTTAATTTCTCCATTTCCTTTTGGTAAGCGAAATTAAAATACATTACGTTATGAATGTAACATAGTATTTTTTCACATTAGTTTAAAAAAATAAATTAATTAGAAGCGTTTGTATCGAAATCGTGAATAAAAAAAAGATCAAAGTGTAAATTATGCATGTAAAATGAGGAAAGTGGAGATAGGTAGTGATCTGCTCAGTGACACTTCAGTTCACTCTTGCATTTTCTTCCTTTATCTTACATAAGTTTGATACTTTAGGTGGGTTTCTACGTGCCATATTGGATTCGTCTCACTCAATGTTAACATGAAGGGAAAAATAGAATTCCTTTTGGCCGCTCGTATTTTAAAAATTCTTAATATATATGGCCGTGATATATATATATATATATATATATATACAGTCAGTACCGGCTATATGGTCACCAGCTTATATGGTCAGTTTTCTAAAGTCCCGTCTAACTTAATAGGGAACATGTGTTAAAGCGCACCGCTTATACAGTCATTTTATTTTTCTTGTTACAGGTTATATGGTCTGTTTCATGTATTCAACGAGTTCCCCTTTTTTTAAAGTCAGTGAGAAATTGGAGAGAACCTGAATTCAAGCCTTAATTTTCCTCCCTTTCCCCCTTTCTAGCTTGTGTAGAGTTTTCCACCTCTCTCAGTTCTCGTCCCCCCTGATAACAAGTGGAAATCTGTCTGTATATTGGTTGAAGTTATCTCTCTCATACATGACCTCAGGTGGTATTTTACTAATTTCGAAGCAGCAGATGAGCATTTAAAAGCTATTAGGGGCTTAGAAAAAGTTGTGTTCACAACCAACAAAAGGAAGCAAACTTGTATACCTGATTATTTTTAAACACATTGAACATGAATGTACGTATGTACGTCTGCTGTACTTTGATTGGTAAGGTAAGCTAATAAATTTCCCCCAAAAAAATATTGCATATTTTTAAGGTAGTTTTTAGTTCTAGAATTAATTTTTAAAATATTCTTAAAAGTATAATTATTTGTTTATTAGGTAAATATAATCCTGCCATAATTCAATAGGGTTGTATAGTTCCGCATATATGCTCACCCCGCTTATATGATCTGATTATTCTGGACCGCTGAGCCGACCATATAACCGATACAGACTGTGTGTGTATATATATATATATATATACAAATATATATATATATACACATATATGTATACATATATATATACATACATATATATATACATATATATATATACATACATATATATATACATATATATATATATATATATATATATATATATATCCCCTATATAATAATAGCCTAAGGTGTCTGTCGGCAAATTTTTGAAGCGGTTGTACCTGGAATGGTTTCCTCGGCTAAGGGCAGGCGATTAAATTTATCAATTTATTCACGTAATAAATAGGTAAAAATAACATTTTTTTTCTAGCATTATGACGTCATTCCTTTAACCATCTCATATAATCATTTCTTGTTTTAAATTATTTAAATATCGCGTGCATTATTTTCATACGTTTTATCGCTGAATTTATCGCCTTTTAGTTAATATATTAGTCAATAGATGGCGCCAACGAACCAAGTAATTTTTTTTTATACTGTACCGCAGAAATTTGAATGTAAAGAGACATCCATTTTGAACTCTTGATCAATCAGGGTTAGGAAAATTCAAAGTGAGTAAAGTTTTATACGAATAATTTTTAGTCAGCCTGATTGTAAAATGGAACAACATTTATTAAATATAAATGGTAAAATGGTTCCCCATACTGTCTTTCCAATAGTTGGGGATGGGTCATGTTTATTTCGATCGCTTTCTTATGTTATGTTTGAAACACAGTCTTTTAGCAGTGACATTCGAAAACAAATTGTTACTCATGTAGTACAAAATTGGGATCATTTTAGTATTATGTCACATAATGAATATGGCCATAATTATAGTTCGGCTGCAGTTTATTTTTCCGAAATGTCACGATGTTCAACTTTTGGAGGATTTTGCGAGTTGTATGCAGCAGGTGAAATTTTTGAGTATGTGTTTGAGGTTTACCGTGATTGTAACCTTTATTACAGTTTTGGAAGTGAGGGAAACCCCACTAAGCGGCTACGCTTTTCCAATGAATTATCAAGTGGCCATTTTGACGTTTACGTTAATTCTGTGTCAAATTCAATAAAGTATAATCGCCAAATAATCCGTAAAGAGAAAGATGCAACACATAAACGAAGAAAAAGGGCTCAAGAAAATGCGTTTGTAAAAAAGGCTCGCCAACAAAAAGATGCTGAACGTAAACGTGAAAAAAGATTGAAGATTCAAGAAGATAAAATTGAGGCAAGTGAGCAACGTATGTCGAAACGAAGACTAAAGATTCGTCAACTTGAAATAATTGAACAACAGATTGACACTTTTGAACCACAAAATATTAATATACATAACTGTGGACCCCTTAATGTTATTTGTGAGTTTTGTGGAGCTAAACATTTTGTTGGTGAAAAACCACAAGATGGGAAATTTACAAGTTGTTGCCGAAAAGGCAAAGTTGCACTCAGCAAACCCTTGGATGTTCAAGGAAAGGAGTTAAGTTATCCAACTTTTTTACAAGATCTTATGTCAAACCCTGCAAATTTACATCACAAAAACTTCAAACAAAATATTCGCTCCTACAACAGTGCTGTATCTTTTGCCTCCATGGGCGCCAAAGTGATAAATTTTAGTGGTCGGGGACCATATGTCTTCAAAGTTCATGGACAGATATATCACCATACAAGTCACCTTCAACCTATAGATGGAGAGACACCCAAGTTTGCTCAACTTTATGTGCTCGACAGTACCCAAGCTACCAATTTTAGAGTATCGCATCCAGCTAATGAGCAATGTTTGACATGTATTCTTGATAATATTGATCGATTCTTTAGACAGAACAACAGACTGTGCCATACCTACCACATGTTACGAGAAATTGAAGCTCAAGCACTTGAAGAAGCACGACAAGCAGCTGAAAATGTTCCAGTAGTGAATTTGGTGTTCAGGCGAGATAGGCAATCGGACAGACGACGTTATAATGAACCAACGCATAATGAAATCGCAATGGTTTTTGTAAACGATGATGGCGAACCTCCTTTTGAACGGGATTTACGAATTTATCCAAATAATCCCAAAAACCCTAAACAACAGTTTGTGAATATCAACATATTGAGTCCTAATTTAGATCCTATGTGTTACCCTTTATTTTTTCCCTTTGGGGAACCAGGGTGGCAGCCTAATTGGACTTGTGATGCTTATGAAGGGGTCCAAAAAAATAAGATTCGAATAAATGTAACTATGCTGCAATATAAAGCTGCATTACTGGCAATTAGAGGCGACTTCAATCCAGTATTAAATGGTGGCAAGCTGACACAACAGTATATTGTAGATTCTTATTTACAAGTGGAAGCAAACAATTTAAATTTCATCCGAACTCGTCAGAACAAGTTGCGTCGTGAATGAATATTACCAAGGTTTGGCAGATCATATTGAACAGCGAGAAAATAATAGTACGGTTCCACCAGGTATTCCAGTAATATTACCTTCATCTTTTGAGGGTTCTCCAAGAAATATGCGTGAAAGATGTGTGGATGCCATGTCCATATTTGGAAAATTTGGGTCACCCGATGTGTTTTTAACATTTACAGCAAATCCAAAGTGGCCAGAAATAACAGAAAATTTACTGATTTGTGAAGAAGCACATGACAGGCCTGATTTAATTGCTAGAGTTTATAACTTGAAGCTGAAAGCACTCCTTGAAGATGTAACAACTAATGGCGTTTTAGGCATTTCGGTTGCACATGTATATACCATAGAATTTCAAAAACGTGGTTTGCCACATGCACATTTGTTACTCGTATTACGCTCTGAAGATAAATTATCTACTCCCGAAATGATTGATCGGATTGTGTGTGCCGAAATTCCAGACCAGAAGGAGAATCCACTCTTGTATGATATTGTGACACGATGCATGATGCATGGACCTTGTGGTGTCAATAGAGTAGGAGCACCGTGCATGGAACAAGGGAAATGCAATAAAAACTTTCCAAAGGATTATCAGTCAAAAACTGTTATACATGACGAGGGTTATCCTTTATATAGACGAAGAGTAGGTGCAAGTAGTTTAGTTAGAGGGGTGCAAATGGACAACAGATTTGTGGTGCCCTACAATCCTTATCTTTTAATGAAGTATGATGCCCACATAAATGTTGAGGTATGCACATCAGTCAGGGCTGTGAAATATATTTACAAGTACATATACAAAGGTTATGATTGTGCTAATTTAGTTGTGAGTGCAGGGGAAGTGCAGCAAAATGAAATTGCTAATTATATTAGTGCACGATATGTTAGTGCTCCAGAAGCAATGTGGCGTTTGTTAGAATTTAGAATGCATGACAGATCACATGCAGTTATCAGACTCCCCGTACACCTTCCAGAAAAACAAAGAATAATGTTTACCGAGGGTCATGAAGAAGAAGCATTGCAATCTGCAAGAAGTCGCAGGACGAAACTTGAGGCTTGGTTTGATTTAAATAAAACAGATATAGATGCGAAAGATCTTTTGTATACTGATGTTCCTTATAATTATGTATATGTTGGAAACAACTGGCTGAAACGAAAAAAAGGTGGATCCAAGATTGTTTCAAGAATGCATATAGTTAGTGTGAAAGATGAAGAAAGATTTTACCTAAGAATGTTGCTGCTTCATGTACCTGCTGCTACAAGCTTTCAGTTTCTACGAACAGTTCACAATATTGTTTACGACTCCTTTAAAGAAGCAGCCTTCCATCTTCACTTACTAGACTCTGATGAAGAGTGGTATAATTGTTTGCAAGAAGCTTCCGTTCTTCAAATGCCAAAACAACTCCGCCAGACATTTTCATTCATACTGATATTCTGTAATCCAACAAATGCACTTAACCTGTGGAATAAGTACTCGAGAGAAATGTGTATAGATTTCTTCCGCAATTCAAATGAAAATGAAGCCCTAAACTTTGCTCTTCATGATATTAACACAATATTGAAACAACATGGAATGTCGTGTGCATCATTTGGTCTACCAGTACCAAATGGAACTGGTTTTGAGTATAAAATGTATGATGAATTGAAAGAGGAGCAAGAAGCCAATGAAAGAATAGCATCTCTGAATTATGATCAACTCCAAGCATTCAATACTATTCTACAAGCTATAAAGAATGAATGTGAAAAGAATAGATATTTTTATTTGGATGGACCAGGTGGCTCTGGCAAAACATTTTTATATTGCACTTTATTATCTTTTATTCGAGGAAAAGGAAAAGTGGCACTCCCATTTGCAACTACTGGAATTGCTGCAACATTACTGAGAGGGGGTCGAACAGTTCACAGTGGTTTTAAATTACCTGTACCTCTATTGGACAGTTCAGTTTCAAGAATGACAGCTGATACATCTGATGCTAAACTACTAAAAAAAGCTGTGCTCATAATCATTGATGAAATTACAATGTTGACAAAGGAAGGCATTCGATGTATTGACTTACTATTGAAAGAAATTATGAACAATGATAGGCCATTTGGAGGAAAAGTAATGGTAATTGGTGGAGACTTCAGACAAACCCTTCCTGTTGTGTCCAAAGGAAATAGAACTGAAGTTATTGAAAGTTGTATAAAGTCCAGTCCTCTTTGGTCTGTATTTACTCAACTCACACTCCGAATTAACATGAGAAGTGCTGGCGAAGACTCCCATAACAAATGGCTGCTGAATATTGGTTCTGGAACTCTTTCTCAAATAGAAGGATTGCCATATGATTCTGTGAAAATTCCATCTCACATGGTAGAGAAAAACATTATAAATGCTATCTATACTGAAAATTTCAGGAACATGGATATTGAAGATATGGCGAAAAGAATCATTTTATCACCTACAAATAAGAAGACTCTTGAAATAAATCAGAAAATAATATTAGGTCTTGAAGGAAATGCCCATACTTATAACAGTGTAGATACAATTGTTTCTGAAGATGATAATGATATTCATAATTATCCACCTGAATTTCTTCATGGACAAACACCGTCTGGGATGCCACCTCATCAGTTAGTGTTGAAGAAAGGGGTTATTGTTATGTTACTGAGAAATTTGAATGCAAAACAAGGACTTTGTAATGGTTCAAGATTATGTGTGATGGAACTTCATGAAAACTTTATAATTGCAAAGATACTTTCAGAGTGTAACAAAGGTGACATTGTGTTCATAAATCGATTTGATTTACGTCCGAGTGATATTAATCTACCCTTCATTTTAAAGCGCCGACAATTACCAATAATTCCAGCATATGCTATGACAATCAACAAAGCTCAAGGACAGACATTCGATCATGTTGGAATATATCTCCCTCAGCCTGTTTTCTCTCATGGACAACTATATGTTGCTTTATCTAGGTGTCGGAATCCGAATAATCTCAAATTGTGCATCGAAGAAACAGATAATCAAGGAAAAATTAAAAAGCAGTCAAGTTCTTTTACAGCTAATGTTGTATATCGTGAGGTTTTTTCCCATAAATTTATTTAAATTTAAAACGACTGTAATGACATGAATCAATATTTAAAAAAAGACCTTTGTATTTAGTATTACTATGTGTCTGTGTTCAATTTTTATTGTAACCAATTTTGCTAACTCTAACTCATCAAGAATCCAATATGGATGCCTCTATTCCAGGTCGAAACACTTCATAAATTCGAGGACAGACGGATAGATAACTTCTATTATTATATAGGGGAATGGATTTTGTTAGTGTGTCGTTTTTTAAAGTTTAAACGTACACATTTTTCATATGTATGTGTTTCAATAAACATTTACATTGTTTTTAAAACATTTTATATGTTTTTGCTATTTTACAAATGATGTTACTTTTAAATACATGATTATTTAATCGTATGTTCCTGATTCAATTCAAATGCTGATTGGCAGAATCAGTAGTGCAGCTTTTTTAACTTTTTCTATAGAGATGTATGAGGAAGATAATGTTTATTTAGGGGGGATGTATAATCTAGGATTGGCCGTAGCTTTATTTTTTTTTACTCTATAATTCAAAAATAAAATGTTTGGATTTTATTATTTTCTCACACTTTGAAGAAATGGTGTATTCTTTGTTTTTCATTTCAAGTTCTATTCAACTTGCTTTCACTTTTGTTAACATTTGGACTTGAAATATTTATTTTTTCAATTCTCTAACAATAAGGTCTGATTTTCCAGATCCTGATGTCTGATTGACACATAAAAAAATTATTGAGCGTGTACCTGATAATTCTCACCCAAAAAGCAAATATTTTTTTACCTGTCTCATAAAGTACTTTACAATTCTGGAAAATGAAAAAATTATTGATTCCGTCATATGACGGGCTATATGCTAGTATATATATATATTTATATATCTATATATATAC